>JAWWMO010000001.1:72562440-72613757 GCA_035047845.1 Dendrocincla fuliginosa
TTTTTCTGTTGTTGATTATTTGGTAGCCAGTTCTATCCATTCTTGAAACTGTTCGTTGTGGTTGCTTTGGAGATCTCGGAGAAAGTGTTCCCCGACAGACCTTGAAAGTTATGTCAGGACCTGTTCACTCTTTGAAGAAAGATACAACTAAATTGGAGACAATAAAACATTGTTATGTTGCCTGGCAGTGACACCAGCTGCTGGCAGTGCCTAGGTTAGTAATTTACTCTGCTTTGAAATGCCATGCTTACATCCCCACTGCACACTACATGGCACAATATGAATCCTACTGCCATTTCTACTCATACACATATATGACTTGGCAGCATGTTATGCAATGCAGACCTCCTCTCTATCTCACATGGCACATATGGCACACCTAGGGGACTTAAAGGGGGTCTATATGAACATTTTCAGGTAAGGAGTTCTTTTCAATGGTCTCTTCACTCTGCTTGTGTCATGCAGGGACACCAACACCAGATTATGGTTGTTCTCTTCCTTCTTCATCTCCCTTCCATAGTCCCAAAGTCTGTATCTTTTGACAACAAACATGGAAAACAAGCTTAATGCTCATGAGAACTCTCGCAAGGACTGACTTTTTATCCAAAATGATTGCAGTGGAATCATGGAGATGTGCTCTTGTGGCAAAGAGCCATCTGGCCTGCATAAGGAAAAGCATTTTCAGTGGGTTGAGGAAGTGATTCTTCACATCTTGGGAGGGAAGGAGGTAGGTGATCCTTCCCCCTGGTGAGATCACATTTAGTGTGTCCTACAACCCCAAGACATCTGCATAGAACTGCAGATTGGACGGAAGACTTACAGAGACACATATTTATCTGGAGTGGAGAAGCTGGAGACCAATCAGGGTGTTCCATCAAGTCTGGAATTTTCTGTAGACTGATGTTTAGGCAACTGAATCCCACCTTCATGTTTACTGAGAGTATATTGGTTTAGAAACCCTGGACAGACTGGTTTGTTCTCTGCCAGACACAGAAAGTGTTTAATTTATTCAATTTTGTCATACAGGGAGCTGACTATAGGAAAAGAAGTTTAGTAAATACTGAAAATATAGGTGCAAATTAGGTTTTCAAAAGAGACAGAGTGAAGATTACCATGGTTCTTAAACTGCATCACATAATCTGTAGATTACAAATGTGTTTTGTCAAAGACAGAAATTAGTCTGTTTCCATATACATGAGTAGAAGTAGGTCTTAGCCAAACATGAAATGTGAAAAGGGATGAAAACTAATGTTTTGGACTGTGAAATATCTCTTACTCTTTGTTGAAAAATCTTTAACATTTATTTTTCTACTCCTGGATTCTATCACTCCTATCCTAACATTTCACCTGTTTGTTTTAATAAAGTCATTATATAATTGTTTTCAGATCCCCTAGAAATAGTCAGAATTTGTTAAGATATTTTTTTACTCTTCTTCTGGTTGAGATATTTAAAATATTAAGATATAGCACATCAAATGGTTTTGTTGTTGATAAAGGCTAGTACCTTTACTAACAATTGTCAGTAAAACATAACTCAGAGTAAGCTAAATTCAGATATAAATGATGTTAGTGACTGATATTTATTGCATGGTGCTGAACACTTACACAAGGCTGCTATAGGAATGGGATAAATACCTAAATTCTTCAGACTACTACTGTTGAAATTCTTATATATTAGAAATACATTATTTTATCTTTTATTCAATTCAGTATAAGTCTTTTTATGAAGCACATAGCCATTTTGCAAACATTGCAGACTATAAAAAAGTTTTTTAGGTGCAAACCCCATATTTATCCCTCAAGAAAAGGAACAAAATTGATAGCTTTTGGAATAGTTTAGGACAAATGTGAATATGTCTTTGGAAATATTATGCAAGAAAAAGAAACCAAAGCACAAGTTAATTACACCAAAATTTTTTCTAAGGAACAAATAAACAGATTCACAATGAGAATGTTTGCATAATTGAAACATCTCAAATTCATAGCAATGAAAAGAAGCTAGTTCTCCAGGCTGTGCCTTTTAGTAAAGGGTTGGTTAAATTATGTTTCCATATTTGTGATATCCATAAAGGACCATTTTTCATATGCTTTCCTTAAACTAAAAGGGATATATTAAATACTTCTGTTAAAATAAGAATAATTCAATCCTGGATGTGATTATCTCTCTCCATTTGTAGCAGAGAAACAATAGGCAGCTAGCATAGACAGTTTAAGTCACAAAGAAATCTGATTGCAACTGTAAACATTGAAAAAAATATTACTTTTTAAAATAGAGCATTTTGAAAAGTAAAATATTTTTTATTTTTAATACTAGAGTTGAATTTTATTTCAAAGTTTCCCTTTGACCAATTGTTCAAATATAATTTGATATGTTATTGTTACTTCTGTTTACTCTTTTTAGAAAATAAGGAACTATTCATGCATTTTCCATTTGTATTGCAAGCCTTGGCAGAGTGTGACACAGGAAGATAAGTGACAACATTTCAGTTGCAAGAAACTAATGTACCACAGAACTGAAAGCAATCAATATGGATAAATACAGGGAAAACCAAATAGCTACAGTGAAGACAAAAGTGCAAGCGGACAATATAATTTCTACTCTAATTATTGCATGACTTCTACTTAATTAAAAAATAAATGGTTGTTTTAGAACTAAATGAAAATTTAGTGATGAAACTTAAAGGATTTATCTGTTTTAAAGGGTAGGCAAGTATAATGATAGAGTTGCTGTCAAATAAAAGGCTTTCCAGAGTTTCAGAAATTTCTAAACAAGGCAGCTCAAAAATTTGGGTGAGCTTGCATCAATATGTAATCTCCAAGTGGAGAAGTTGTAGCACACCTCAAAGCAGTATACATCTTTTTATTTTGTTTTAACTGTGAGGTTTTGAACTGGTGATTGTCTGAGTAGTAAAAAGCATACTTGTGAAAATTCATGAAGTGAAAAGATAAAAAGAGAGAATCAGCTCCAGTAACATATTAAGTGATACCGTTGGATATTTTCTGACACCTTATAACTATGACATGTTAAAAGTGCCTCTTTATAAACAGTGAGTAAGCTGACCCATGCTGCTCTTACATATCTACTGCATTGGCTAAGTCGTATAGACAAAAAAACTGGTGTATGGATTTCTTTCTAAATTATTGTGTTCTTAGTACTGGACATATCTAAAAACACTTTCAACTTCATTGTTGTCTAAGGTACCAAGAACAGTTAGAATTTCTTTTACTCAGGCTATTTTGTATCTCAGTGCCAGACCCATTAATATTATCAGGTATATCACTAGAAGCCCTATAGAATTTTCCAGTCTTTCAAATGCTGCAGGATTTCCATCTGTCCAACGGACTTCTCTATTTACATTCTTGGATAAATAGAGGAGTCCAGTCTATTTTCTTTAACAAAGGCCAGGAATCATTTGCTGCGCAATTGTTAGGCTCAACTGAAGTGTAACTAAAGCTTCTCCTCAAAGATCTATAACCACATGTTGTCAACCTATCATTCCCTGTATTATTTACTATTTTGTAACAGAGGCATTTCTTACACACAGATGGCTTGTTATCCTGGTATTAAGTGCCTTTTCATTGCTAAGGTGATGTATTAAATACTTTTCTGCTTGCTGGATGCTTTGACATACACATATTTCTTGTTAATATTTCAAAATATCATTCATTATATCTAGAAATTTCTCAAACAAAGGTGGGTTTTCATGTATGTGAGTGACAACATAAACTTGGCATATTCTGAAACAAACTATAAAGAAATCTTCTGAATAAAATATACAAAAATATATGTGCTTTTGAATGAAATTTCCTATTCTCTAAGTTCCAAAAATAGAAAATATGTAACTGGATGCAGTTTGGTTTATATTAATGTCCTTTATTTGCCTACACTTCTAGCAATAGCATAACATAACACGAGAGTACTAGAGCTTGCTATTTATCTGTCAGTGTTTGCTCACAAAATAATTATAGTTCACAATTTCTCAATAGTTTTCTCAATAGCCTTTCCCCCTATATTTTCACTTTAGCCATGGAATTAATGAACAGAAAGAGAATGGTAGATAAAATAATAATAATAAAAAGATATTATAAAACACCCTTTATAAAAATGTTACAAAAAAGAGGATTATAAAACATATACTTAATTTGTAGACTCTTTGTTGCAGTGAGAAAAGGGTCAGAAGGTTGTGGTACAGACTCTTGTTTTCTCAAGAAGTGGTAACACTTCTAAAGGAGAATTTTTGTATTTAAGAAAGTGACTTAAAAGATAAGTTTTTCAATGATCATGGCTTTGAACAAAGGGGGAAAAGTCAAGTCCTTCATTATTGTACTGAATCTGGCTCCAATGGAGTTAATTTTCTTCACAGCAGGCAATGACTGTTTTAGATTTATGACCAAAATGCTGTTGATGGCATACCAAAATTTTAGCTATTGCTGAACAGTGCATGCACAGGGTTAAGGCCTCACTCTGCCCTTCAAAAAGTAGGCTGGAGGCAGGCAAGAAGCTGGGACAGCTGATTCCAGCTCATATCTCACAACTATCTCCAAGAGATATCTCAAAGCACATAACATCATTCCCAGCTACAAAACCAGAGAGGTTTTGAGGGAGAGTGAGCAGGCAACTGGGTGGGGACTTACCTGTCAGCTGGAATCAACTTACCAAAATTAACGTTTAGGCAAAATAAAAAAGTCTCACCAATATTCATATATTCATATTCATATATATACATATATGCTCTTTTAATAGAAAGATGTGAGACTCAATTATGTTAACACAAGGTTCTGTTTACATTTCCGGTTTGCAGTACTCATAATTGACCTGAACTGAATTGTTCTATTTTCTGAAGAGTTCATGATTTTATAGGTAGTGATGTCTCCTCTATTATTTTGTAGAATTTCCATTTTCTTAGATCTGTCCTATTGAAATATGCTCCCTTTCCTGCATTATTTGTTATACAACTGTGTTGCCTAGAGGCCCTTGTCACAGTCTAAGTCTCCCTTGAGGAGTACAAACATTGAACAAAAAGTTGAACTTAACCCACAGATATTTCACAAGGTAAGTATAAAAGAAGATACTACACACTGATGCAAGAAGTCTCCTTTGGAATACAAAGAAGCAGTGAGAGGGTATTAGTCATAATGTTAGACATTTGCTTTGTCAGCAAGTTCAGTTTTTAACATTTAACAATATAAATGATAAGAATAAAACCAAAAGATCATGATACTGCTTTTCAGGAATTTATGGAAGTGGGGAGAAAGATAAAAGGGGTAAACGAGATTCAGTTATTTAGCACAGGTCATAAAGGCCCTCTTGCTGTATATTTCTTCATAAGTCCAGAAATTAAAAAAAAAAAAAAGAAAAAAAGAAAAAAAAGACTCACTGACTGACTTACTGATTTGGAGTTTTTTGAAACAAGTAATTTTATAGAGAAGGACTAGGAAGAAAAGGTCAATGGCCACACACAAACACACACACACACACACCCCCTCCCCCAACAAAATCTCTAAAACTAAAATTCCTTTTGAAATAATGACATACAAAAGAAATGTGATTAAATTTTATCTCAAAAAATGGTTAAAATATTCATAGAAAATATTAAATTTATTAAGATTATGCTTTAAAATATCAGGCAGGTCAAGTACTATACAACCAAAAGCATAATCACAATTGTATACACGTGCAACAAGAATGTAATTTATTTGATTTGTACTTTAACTCCATGATAGCTCTAATCTTTTATATGCATGGATTTTAAAAAATGGCCTTCACTGATACATATAATATTTTTTTACACTCTTAGGAGCCAAGCATTGGACCTCCTCAATTACAAATGTCAAAAGGTAAATGCAGGTGAAGTATCTAAACTGTGAAATACAGAATATGTTATTAATTAAATAGGTAATTCTGTCATACTATTCAAAATTGTCAGACAATTTCACAATTGAAAAAAGTACATAAAGTGATTATGATTGAAAGGGGACCTTTATTACCTTTATTATCTTCTGCCAGGATATGTCACACCAAAACCATTGCCATTAAACTCTCCAAATGTGTTCTGAAAGGACAAAAAATAAGAGACAACAAATTTCAGCTTCAGTCTTATCTGTGTTTTTGACCCTTACATGAATATTTTTCACACAGTATGAACCAGTGTGACTTAGTAAAAGATCAATAAACAAGTGGAATGTCACTAGGAATTATGTTTTTCTTTACTTTTAAAGCTGGTAACACTTTATATTTCTGCAAACAAACTACAAAAGGCTTGTGAAGCTGCATAGAAAATTTCAGATAGGTTTTCTTTAAATCAGAATCAGATTAGTGTATTCGAAAAACTTTCTAACATTTAAGAACAAGTAATAAGAGGAGAAAAATTCCATAGTGTGAAGACAAAATTCAAAGAGATGAAACCCAAGGAACTGGCTTTCTTCCAGTTACTATAAAATTAAAAATTAAAGATCTTCAATTTGTGAATTGACCATTTCCTTTTACATCAAAACTGTATTCCTCTTGTTAGGTGATCTAGCCTTTATGCCTCAGAAGGGGAAAGTTAAGAACACAAACACATGTATAGCAACTGCTCAATGTCTTTGTCCTTAGTGCTTTTTCAAGTGTTCTGATGAGTTTCCAATTAGTTAGAATGACATAAGGTCCATTTTTTAAAATCTATAAATGAAATTAATTATGATGTATTATTTATTATTTTTGGTCTTTAATGAAACAAAGAATGCTAAGTTCAAATTACAAAAAAAAAAAACAAAAACAAACAAACAAACAAACAAACAAACCCACAAAAAAAACAAACCTGTGATATCCACTACCTAATTGCTACCCAAAAAAAAATTGCTTATCAGACACTCTAGTTACATACATAATTTCATGTACACACAAACTCACACATAGATACATACGTGGTGTGTATTGTACTTACACTTGAATAAAATATAAGGGGTTTTACTACTTCAAATTGTTTTTTGCAGCCTCTTATCCTAACAGGTGCATTGAAAAGTTTTAAATAATCTCATTGGAATAAAGCTTTGCCAAGGACAAACACTGGAAGACCTTTCTCATAGTGTGTAAATTTAATCATAAAAGTCCATCTTCATATCACATTATGTTTATAACGGATAATAGCTTTATTTTATAATAGATCCAGAGAAACATGAGTTTTCAGCTTTGTTATTTTAAATATGGAAGTACATGAACCAATTAGAAATCATGAAAACTCAGAAGAGTAATAAATCTCATATGTTCACACACACACAAATATACTTCTACACTATTTTGATTTTCTAGGTTATTTTTAGCTCTGAAAGTAAAATTATATAAAATAGATGCTGCTGCATTTTTATATGGTGAATGTATCTAGCATAGGTAATACATTACACTTATTTTTAGTTTTTCCTCAGCATGACAGTGACTGAGGAAATGTTGGAAGCTAATATAATGTGTTACATCCCTCTCATCTAGGGCTGACAACATAAGCTTGTGGCAGATGGATGGATTACAACACATGCCCATTGTGAATGTTCCTAATGTTCTCAGTTTTCACATGCAGCTGAGCCGTGAGGTAGAACGGATCTCTTTCCTCTTATTGTTAATAAATGAGGAAGATTAACAGAGATACAAATCTGGCAATATTATAGAAAGAGTGGATGTACCCCATGATTTTACATATCTTGAAGGATAAAACATGATATAATATTTTGAAAGTTATTAACACTAGCAATGGGCGAATAATTTCATGGGAAGAAGATATTATAGCTCCTGACAAACTGATTTGTCATTTTAAAACATTAAGGACAAAATGGGGTTTTTTGGCTGCAAGGAAAAAATACTTTTGCTATAGTATAGAACAAATGGTTGGGATAACAAAATCCATTACAGAGCAGTCACAATATTCATTTTTTATTTTTCACACATCTTTCTGTTTACTCAGATGGAAACTAATTTCTTACATTGGTGTGTTTTTTGATTAATTGCTTCTGCAGTTTGAATAGTTGGAATCAAAGTATGAATTTCATCAGTACATTTTTTTTTTCATAAAGGTAGATTGTCAGTGCTTAAATCCAGATTTTCAGAACACTAATGTGGATAAGTTTTACAGAAAAATTCAATTCTTACTAGGTTCATAAATAGAAGTACACGCTAAAATTCTCAGCTTCTGAGTGTTTCTACTGTGACATCTGTAAGATTTAAAAATAAAAATAAGAAACCTTGCAAACCTCAGCACTAATCTTGATGAATGCAATATAGTTGTTCTACTTATGAAATACTCACTGCAAAAATCAAATTAGGAAAAAGAAGACACTGGAAGTGCTCTTGAAGTACCTGCAAAATATAATTTAGATAGCGAAGTAGCTAGTATTTAGAGAAAGGATGGATGTATGTCGTGAACTTAGTAGTGAAGTTGAATGTAAAAAATTAAGCTGTTCATCCTATGGATTAAAAAGAACGACCTGCATTTCAAGTTACTTTTTAACATTTGCATTGTTTGTGTTTTCCTCTTGAGTATAAGTTTTCATCACCTTCAAATACAGCATTGGTTTACCAAAAACTTTATCATTTTGTTGAAATGATACTTATTAATCAGTAGTTTTGATATACTTCAGTTTAACTTCCTTGGTGTTTTAATCATTTGACTCAACTTTACACATATCCAAGTTAAGATAACCTCAGTTTGGAAGTCAGGTTTTTATTCTATTTGCACAAAGAAAACGTCACTTCAGCTGGTTTAGAAGGATGCTGACAATGCATCCTTCAAATGCAAAAGTGCTAACGAATCTGGGATTCGTAGCTAGAATATTTAATTTATTTCAAAGAAAAGCTCCTGAAGAGCAGAGGACATCTCTGTGCAGTCTTTGATTTAGATAACTTCTAACCATAGAACATTGCTTAAGGTTTTTTCACTACTCCTGTTTTTCAGAACAGGAAAATCAAGTAATTGCAGCTTTACTAAAAAAAATATCAACATCAGTTCAAGAATGAGAGTAAATCTGTACCACTGAATTCATTCTCTTTTCATTTTTGCTGTGTTTAACAATGTGTTTGCACAAGTTTTCCTACACACTCTATTAATATTGATATTGACATAGAACAAGAAGTATTCATCTCAGATAGCTGTAACCATCTAAAAAAAATATTTGTTTAAATTAAATTTGAAGATCTAATCTTCACAATCAAGTAGAGATAAATGATTTAAAAGTGTAGTCTATGCCAAAAAAAAGATCTTTGAGTTAAATATACTTTTAACTTAGGCAACTTAGTTAAACCACAAAACACAGCTCTTCATAAATACTTTAGATTAATATATTTTAAAATTCATGTTTCTAAAGCAATAAATCAAAAAACTTACTTTTTCAATGTTTCTTTCAGTTTTTCCAGAAAACTGAAGGATTAAAAAAATGACTAATAATTTTTGAAAAGTTTGTCTCTTCCTTCTTCACTGATACCTCCCTACCAGAAAGGTTTACAAGTATAAATAAAGCTCTTACTTCTTACTTACTGTAAGAAAAATCATGTTGTTTGGTATCTAGTAATATTTTTTTATCTTTATGTCTTCAAATTAATGGTAATTTTATATGTACATTGTTATGGTGTTAGATAAAGAAAATAAGCATATGTTGTTTTGGATATTCTAACTTATGGACTAACCCTTATGTAAAAATATTAGAATATATTCAATATAAACAAAACAAAATCAAATTCAGTATAAATCAAAACAAAAAGTCTATTTCAGATGTCTGGCAGTGATGCATGAAAACTCAAGCCTTACTTTTGTAATTTATGTAGTGGAGTTGTTGCTTTGTGTTACATGACTAACTTTCTTTTAAAAATCCTAGAATCATAATACCGGAAAATTAATCGTTCCAACAAGAGAACATATATAGAGGGACACTGATGGAATACAGTCTTCAACCTGTGGTCCAAGTCACTTTATATTCTCCTTACAACTGCAAGGGCAGCAGTTATAAGCTGCTGATATACTTGAATAAAAGACATCTGATAAAGGAGTGAAGCTGCAACATTTACCATTTTCTTGCATTAATGAGCTCTGATTTTCTGAACTTCCAAAATTATTCCTAAAATATGAGATGTAAACAGGCAGATCAATATTTCCATGTCTGTGCAATATAAAAATAAACAAACAAGTAAAAAAAGAAAACAAACGAAACCTCCAGACCCTTTGGCTAGAAAATCATAGTACTTTCATAGACCAAGGAAGTAGCTTCATACCAAAAATGCTACATCTTAATAAAACAGTATTAAATTGAAAACCAAAAGAGAATATAACAAAAGTTTAGAAACCTGTTGTATCTTTATGGTGACATTCTCTTACACCTGGTAGATTAAAAAGGAATAAAAAATATGAGAAGGTAAGTCATGGCCCCTTGTACTTTAACATCCTGTCATTGTGAAAAGTACAACACAGTAATCTGGAATATCCAGCATTTTCATGTTTGTTTGTGGGGCTTTTTCAACATATTGAAATGGGAGATTATATTTTTTCTGAAGAGGGGAAAATTTAATTCATATCAAGGACAGCTTTAAAAGTGAAGAACACAACAGGGAATAAATTAATAACTAAGAAGCTACACTTTCAAACAACCTTGGGAGGACCTGTAAGTCTTTGGTGTAATTTCTGAAAGAAATGAAGGATCAGATTTACTAACACTGGAAGTCACATCAGGTAGGAATCATTCCACACACACAAACATGCATCAAAGTATCTACAACACTATTCCTAAAATAGGTTTGATCATTTGGGGGCTTGTTCTGTAAACATTTCTGTATATATTTGACCTTTTCAGACACTGAATGTCTGTTAATTAGTCCTACTTGTTTCTTTAATTAAATTGCAAACTTAAACTACAGTGCCAAGTGCATAAACTCTACTGGCTACTTTTTCACACCTGCAAGCCAAGAGGCAGTATCTTCTGCTGCAGGAGACAAATCATTTGACATTGCATCCCAGTCCAAACCCCACATGGAGTGCTGCAGCTCTAAGATGTAATTCTAATATTTTACAGGTTTCTGTCTGAAGTAATAGTACTGAGCAAACACAAGTGTTTTTATAGTATAAAACTAAGAACATACATCATATGACAAAGAGAATACAATAAGAATGCTGGGATTATTAGAAGGGCACTAGAGGATTGTGTAGACTTAAAGAGTATAAGCATGGTAGAGTTCCAGTCATAAGAATCATACTGAAGGGTTTTTTCTGTTATTTGTTTGTTTGTTTTTTGGGGGAGAAGTTTGTTTGTTTGTTTGTGTTTTTTTATTATTTTTGTGGGGGTTTCCTTTTTTTTTTTTTTTTTGGTTGCTTGGTTGGTTGGGTTTGGGGTTTTTTGGTTTGATTTGGTTGGTTGTTTTTTTTGGGTTTTTTTCCAATTAGAAACCTCTTCTTTAGCTTAAAAATTTAGTCTGAGAGTAAACTTGCACTCCTAGACTATGAATGATCAGGTGGTCTTGGAATGGAGAGCTAAGTTCTTTAGCAGCTCATTTAGATCTTTGGATTTGAGTTCTTTGTCATAAGAATATATTTATTTAATTATTAAGGGACTAATAATTACAACGAGTGGTTCCTAAACATTTAAAAGCATCAGGCAATATATGATCCCATTCAAACAATCATAGACACCGTTGCATACAAACATTTCTGAGTTTGCCTACTTTGAGTATAGGCCAGAGAGGAACCCTTCTTATTTGATTCTCAATTTGTAATGAATCAAGGCTTCCTATAAACCAGTAAAATGCCCTTTTAACTTTGCAGTGCAAAAAAACTGGTACTGTGGCTTTGGATCTGCTCCAGTTATTTAATTAAATTTTCAGTTCACTAGAAAGAGTCTAGGAAAAATACCATTTCTGCAGCTTTTTGTTACAGCTCTCAGTCATTTTCTGGGAAGCAGGTTCATGTCTTCATCCAGCTGGTACTCAGCTGGTAATAAACTGTAGAACAAGAGTACACAGAAAGAAAGACTGTCTTAAAAAACAGATGATTCTGTTCCTGGACTATATTCTTGCACAGTATGTGCAAAGGTGGTTCAATTTCATGTTCATATTTTAAAACAGAACAGGGATAAACTTGGCAGTGCCACTCACTTATGAAAAAAATCCCAGGTTCCCTGAATTTTTTTTGTTTTCTGTTTTTTGGTTGTGTTTTTTTTTTTTCCCCATAAAAAACTGCCTTAAGAGTGGGAAAAATAGATGAGAAATTGGCAAAGAGAGGGATTTTACTCAGAAAAGATATCTCTTTTGCAGGGTCAGTTGTTTGGTGCTTAATAAGTGTTCTTTGCAAGTTCGGTCAATGTGTGTAGAGCTTATGTCTTCTTAAGTCAAATCCCTTTCCTCACATAATATTTGGCCCTTTATTCATTATGGTCTGTGTCACAAAAAAAGTCTAGCAGAGATTTTCTTATAAAGGAGTATGATATTACTGACTTTCATAAGGGAAAGCAATCTATGTGTTCTGTCAGCATTAATTGTCTAAACAACAAAATTATTTATACTCCTTTGCATTGTAGAAATTTTACTGTCTTTCAACTTCCCCTAGAGTTTCTTTTCTTTCAAAATAATTAGATTTCTCTGCCTTTTTTTTCATCTAAGCTTGACTTTATTATTAATAAATAAAGACCTCGGAAGCAAATTCTGCAGAAAGCTGAATATATCAGCAAAAGTGGGCATCTACACATTAAAATTGGATAGGTGATTGCCCAGACACATGAGGAAGCAAGCAGTCTTCAAGGACTGGTATAAAAATAGGCCCAAATAGATCTTGTTATAAAAAAAAAAAAATGTCTGCCATTACTAGTCCAAAAACAATGACCTTTGTTATCTTCACAGCACAGAGGTTCAGGGCTTTCTTGGGCTTGCCTTGGCCTAATCTGGCAATTAATATAAATTGATAATAATATAAGGGAATTAATGTGAATTGTCTATATTAATTAGGACCATGAATGTTAATGCTATTTTAACATGATTTATAATAATTTCTCCATTTTGATTATTTTGTTCAGATATTTCTTTCGCTGTCAATACATTCTTATCTCCATATAAACAGTGTGTTCTTTTCCACACACAAATAGATTTTGAGGTTATATTGCAATAAATATTCATGAGCTCTTTTAAAAATTATTTCTTTTAATGGACTTTCATTAAGGTAGACATTCAAAAAGCTCTTAAGTTCATCCATGATACTGTGCTTGAAGGGTTTCTTCACAGTGTATTGCACCCTCTCATCTAGAATTGACATTAAGCTTCATTCAACATTATTCATCAGTATCTGAAGCTTTATTTCACCCCTTCTTAAAAAAAAAAAAAAGAAATTCCACAAGCCCTTCAACAATCATAAATCTTGAGAGATTCTTAAATTTCAAATATATGATATATTCCATCTAAATTCCTAATGTTGCTGCATTCTGTATCGGAAAAGCATGTTATCAGCTATTCTAATATGAATGTACTCATATACTAGAAAACTAAACATGTGCTATTATTCTTGTTTTACAGGTGGGAAATCATTGTGCAAAAGAGCCAGTTTGGCTGACAGGGTCAAGTGTGTGAAATGAGATGAACCTCTTATTGAGTATGCATTCCATTGCCCTTTCAATGCAAGATCAAACATATATGCAAAAATCAAAAATACATACTTGTTAAACTGCATCATATTGCTCTCAGGTATGGTAATACTTGTTAAAATAAATATTTGATTAAAAAATGTTCATAAAATATTTGTTAATTTTAATGTCTTCCAGATCCCTTGTGCTCGGGGAGCTTACTTGAGTGCCTGCATTTCACTTTAGATGAGAGTAAACATGGTTGAAAAGCAAACCTTTCCAAAATATATGCCATAGTACTTGGCTATTAAGATAATATGAAGAAATTTATCAGGTATTAAACCTGAATTTTTGATGTGGTGCTGAAAGGTTGTAGAACAAAATGAATCTTCTGAAATTCTTTGAACAATTAATAGATGTGGTTTCTTTTGAGCAAAGATCTGTATACATTTTTTTTGGTACAGATTCTTTAGATATAGAAAGATTCAAGTAGCAAAAGGCATTTGATCAATAGTTGTACTGTTTATTTATTATTTAAATTCAAGTAACTAAACCATGTTATTAAATCCTGCTAAATTATTTGACGTGAACACTTCCAGGGATCCACACCCACAACTTCTCTGGACGACTTTTTCCAGTGCTTCACTACCTCTGAGTAAAGAATTTCTTCCTAATAGCTAATCTAAACCTGCTGTCTTTCAGTTTAAAACCATTGACCCTAGTCACTATGTATACCACACACTATAAAACAGTAAAACATTCTAACTGGGCAAAATGGCAGACAGATTGTTACACAGGTTGGGCCGCATTTGGTGGGGTATCATCAGCAGATCATGCAAACACCTTGACTACCTGACACATGAAGCAGTCTTGAGAGAGATACACCATTGTCATCTGTTGAGCTGGAGGATCAAGATAATCTAAGTTTCCTACCACTGTTTGAAAAAACCCTGCAAAAATAGTGTCAGCAAACTTGTTTTGGTAGTAGCAGATGATATAATGATGAATAACATCTACAGATTTCATCTTGGGAGGTTTGGACAGCAGAAAGAGACTTTTGCACTAGGAGATTGGATGAAATCTGAACATGTTGCCAAAGATAATGCAAAACATTGGTTCTTGAAGCTTCCCAGAAGTCAACTAGACATAGGTAAAATTGAGTTGGTCCTGTGATGATGGCAATCTCAATGAGTGGCAGATTGGACTATATTACCAACACATCTATGATTCCTAATGCTCAAAACCAAACAAAAAAACCAAAACAAACAAAAACAGAAATCAAAATAGAAAACAAAACCAAAACCAAAAACATACTCGGACGTCTGCAATTTTTCCCTATTTCATTGTCAGAATCACAAATAATAAGCACATACTTGAAAACTCTCTGAAGTTAATAAAGTTTCAACATTTCTTTGAACAGAAGTTTGTTAGTCTGGACTTCATTATGTGGACAGATTTATTATTTCATTGTTCATAGAAGAACAAGAACAGCTATTGAATCATTAAGCAGAGAGACACAAACAGAACTGTTCAATTATTTTAAGTAAAACATTTTCCAGTTTCAGACATCTAAGTATTTCATGAGACTTATAAAAGAAGGACAGTTCTACCTTTCTGAAAGGATTGCTGACTTCACTAACCAAAAATTAACCTTGGGCCACTCATTTATTCTCTAAATCTAGAACTAAGATATCCAATTCTTTGTTTTACTTGAAGAAAAAGAGCTACAAATCTCAAAAAACAGTGCAATTAGCACACTATCAGCCTACTAGTCCTGATCTTTACAAAACTATCAATGTGAACAATGAGATTTTATTAAATGTCTTGAGAAAGATAATGTATTTGAGAAGCTCATGATCTTGAGTGACCTATGTTTGCTCTGCTGGGGCTTGTACTTACTTGTAAAGCCTGCATGACAGTGAGTGACCACAGTGCAACCCTCTATATGTAATGAAGTAAGGGAAGGTGCTGGAGCATCCTGGATAACTGTTCCTCCGTATAGTTTGTAGATTTTTGTAGTTAGATATGTTCTGATGAGCATTATGAAAGAGAGCAGATTCCTTCCTGTCAAGACAAGATACACAATATTTTTGTTACATCAGATGTAAGGAGCCATGGAACAGCGGTGAGGGTGAACCTCTTCACGGAGGGGATGTGCACAGTGTGGTATGGGAGGATTCATCTGGGATCTATCTGATGCTGCCTGAAAGCAAGTTGCCAGTATCTGAAGGAAGGTAAAATTTACTTGCTCTCTCTGGTTTTTTTTCCTACTTGTATCTTACTATTAAAAGCTTGTTTTTTCTGTGTTGTTTGTTCTTGTGCCTTACTTATTGAGATCCAACAAGGAACTTGCTCCTTCTCCATTGCATAACAGGCAGAACTGATATATAACCCCTGAAATACATTTAGAGGCCTATATTTCTAAAAAACAAACACACAAACAAACAAACAAACAGACAAACAAACAAAAAAAACCCAGGTCTACATTCACTAGACCTCCGCAAATATAGTATCATTATAACTCAGTCAAACCGCCCTAGTTTTCACATATATACAAAGTTAGAAAATATGTTATTTTCTTTGCTTTTAACTGACTCTTTTTTATGTTTCAGAGAGCTTTCAGAATAGCAACAGACATACCCCAGCTAGAGGTCTAGATGTTTTATTTATATGGAGAAACGATTCCTGGTCTCTTAACACTGCAGGCAGCAGAAGGAGAAGGAAGAGTGTATCTGGTAATTATCATTAGAATTACAGTTTAAACTTTAAAAGTAACAAATCATGTAACTTCTTTTATTAGTATGTTTTTATTTACAATTTTTACTGGTAATTTTTTTTGGGTTTTTTTTTAATGCCTTGGAATTTCTTTAAAGTTTGTCAATCATAATGTGTTAAATTTCCTTTGGAGACATTGAATTTTATAAACACTTGCTCTAAACTGGAAAACAAGTATTGTTATACCTTATTCCTAACTCCACAGTTTATTACATCCTTCTGCAAAGGCGTTGAACAAGATGAAGATATTCAAACACATTTGCATACAGCCTGAGATACATGTATTTTATTTTTTATTATCACTGGTCATTAATGAAAAGTTTCTGCTTTTTTACAATATGATATGTGGCTCTAAGAACTATTGGAAAATGATAAATCAACAAATAAAGTGCTTGTGTTATGTGAGAAGAATGTGGCATAATGTGTTATGATTTTACCAGCCTAAGCAGAGCGGTGTTGACAATCACCATGAAAAAGTTATCAGAATAATAAATACAAGGCCCAGAGTTTTTTATTCATCAATGGCTGACAGATATCTTGAGATAGACACACTGAATTTTTTCCTCTAGGACTACCAATTCTATTACTTGCCATTGCAAGATATAGTCTTGTGTGTATGAGGCTATATCAAAGCAAAGTTGCACACTTCATGTACACTTTCTTACTTCCAAAAATTATATTTCTTGGAATAGTCATATGTAAATATCATCACTAAGGTGTATTGATGGTGGTTGTTTTAATCAGCTTTAAATTCAGTTTCATTCATCTCAAGAAAAAGGCATAACAAAATTTTTATTCATACAAGCAGATATTCTGTTTTCTGGTTTTAATCCTGAGATGGTGAAATAATTTTTTATTTCTTTTCTAAAATTAAGAACTTTCTGAAGTTACACATTACTGTTTTCATCCTTGAAAAAAATCTTTTTTGGTTTTCTGGACATCATTCATCTTTCAGAATTTTATCTTTTCTGTGACTGGCCTTATAGAATGACTTGTACAATGTTAGCTTTCCTCTTCTCAAGTTACCCCTTTCTCTCTGTTAATAAAATTATTTTTTTCTTGTGACAAATTCTCTCTTTAAATGATATCAGTAAGATAGTCTTACCACACAACTTTATTTCTAAAAGTACAAAACAAATCTACTTTACAGTAAAATAATGCGATCTTATGCTTTTTTCTCAGTTGTACCATATCAAATGAGTTATCAAGGTGTTTTATAATTAAAGCTTTATTTGATGCATGTGGGAAGTTATAATATTTACTGTACAATCAAATTCTATGCCAAAAATTGCATACCTAGAAAAAATAGATCTTTGTAACCACCATCACATTTCCACAACATCCACAACTCATAAATTAATTAGGACCGCATAGACACATTCCATAAGGGACAGGGTAAAACACTGTTCTCTTGTCACAGCAAAAGACTGTTTTGTGTTCCTTAGGACATGCATTCTGCTAAGGCTGCTTTCAGCTTCATCTCTTTGGAGAACAATTCCACATGGTATGAAAGCTACCCTGGAAATTGTCACATGTCAAGAGACTATCCAGTGGTTGCCTCTTCTCCAACAGCTGGTATTTCCTGCAGTTAGTAACACCATTTATATTGCATTTTTGGCAATCACATCATAGAACATTTAAAGTGTCTTCAGGCTTGCAATCTGTCACCAAAAATCTGACTTTATTTAAAAAAAAAAAAAAAAGCAATGCCGTTTTTTGCTGTTTAATGTGGTTAGCATTTCAGAATATGGTGACCTAAAATCCCTCTATCCCTTGCCATTTAAATTACCTCCCTCATTAAATCTTCTATTATGTTCAGTGAAATATACCATAATCACCTTGGCTGTCTTCCTTTTTTTCCCTTTTTCTACGCTGAACTTGTCTCATCACTGGAACTCAGTCATTATTTTAAAATGATAATTAGACTGGAAATCCAAATCACAGGTTTTGTGACTCATTCACTAAATAACCTTTTCTTCTTAGTCTGATTTCTACAAGTTTTGAGTCAAAATTATGTGTCCCATATTTAAGTTCCTTCAAGCATTGCACCATAATATAAGAAATTAGACATCAATGAAACAGATTTTGCATTGATATCTACATCTTGGAAGACTCCAAGAGGGTCTAAGAAGCCATCAATGTACCAAATACACCATCTACATTTTTAGTCACAGTTCCAAACATTTAACCATGTGATCTTGAAGGAATGGGCAACTGGTGGAGTTTGGCACATAAAAAAATTAATCATTCTTCATAGCAGAACATCTCTATCTGGTAAGGTCATATAATTGCCATTATCTACAGTCAAAACTCACATGAATCCTTTCTAAAGGTGATTCTATATAATCAGCATCCTATTCATCAATAGATCTTCCTCATGTTCTCTTTGAAATAATTACCATTCATTTTTTCCTGCAATGATAAAATGTTCTTGCATTAACAGCAGCTAGCGATAGAGTTGTTTTTATTATTTTGGTGGAACAAATTCTATCATCTGTACCTTTTTATGCTATGATGATTCAATTCTATACTATCTTTTTGATACTCAGGATGGTATGATATCTGCTGCCAGAATTTTCTTTATCCAAGCAAAATTTGTCAGTAGTCCTGATAGGAGTTACCATTTTAAAATATGGTTTAGAAGTTTAAAATCTTTGAGAAGTTTCCTCTCTTTTTAACAATTCCTGAATTGAGAGAGATGCCTTAAAATATTACCTTTGAAAAGTCTAAAACAGTACAGAGGATTTGGGGATGGAGGTTGTTTCTTTGGGGGGGTTACACTTTTAGTGTTGGGCTAATTCAGTCTAATTTTTCATTTGACTTATTTTCTTGGACAGGGTGAATGAACAAAAAATCAGTTATTCACTCTGTTTTAGCGTTGCCACAAAACATGAAGAACTCCATGAGATTAACTCCATTGGTTAGAGCTTGGGGCTAATAATGCCAAGCTTGTGGGTTTGATCCCTGTCTGGGCCAGCTTAAGGGTTGGACTTGATGATCCTTGTGGTCCCTTCCAACTCAGAGTATTCTGTGATTCCATGAATTGCAAAACTCCTACAGATAGGTATATCCACCAGCTCCTCCAGTGAAAACTCTTTAGAAAACTCAGTGTTTTAGGAACACAGGTAATTTAATATTCAGGTTGTAGTTTGACCTCTGTTCCTTCTTTCATTCTAGTATTTGTAGGCTCTATAAGAGGTTACTGACTTAGAGAACAGAAAGTCCCCTTAATATTTATTAATTTATTAATAAATAATTAACCAGTTTATAAATTGGATCTTTATTAACCAGGTAATAAATTGGATCTTCTAAATTTAAAGATTTGCTTGATTACAAGCTAAAGTTTTAAAAATGATTCCTAAGAGCTTCAGTTCTGATATGAAAATAAAGGATGTCTACGCTGGCAGTTCATTAATGTCCTTGAGGCTTTTGTTCTCCTAAAGATGCATTTATTATGAAATTCAATGCTCATATTTTTCCGACAGTGAATAGATGATGAATTTTCAGTAGAATGTATGTACTCAAAGTGAGATATTCAAAATGGCAAATAGGATTGTTAGCTGTTTTGCTTAGCATTTTTTTCTCATTCCTCCTCAAAAACAAAACAAATAAAAGAATGAAGATTCATGTAATGTCTTTATTTAGGAGTCATCTGATTTAAAAATCTGAGTGTCTGCCTTGCTTATGCACAGGCCCTGTTTCAATGTCTAGCTTACATCCAGACACTGCTGTGATGCTGTCTGGTGTCTAAATATTACTGTCATTGGCTGCAAAATCATCAATTTTAACTGAGACCAGACTATTCAAGCCCAAAGAAAGGTTCCATGGAATTGCTGACACAGTAAATTCCAAACCTGGAACTGTGACAATACGATGTAAAATCTTTGTTACTGAACAAACAAGATGATACAGCACATTTATATGTACTTATCATTGTAGTGGCCAAAAGACAGGATATTCATCTTCCACTATTAAAATGTTATTTTCTGCTGCAATTGTAACTTGCTAAGGGATACTTGCTTGAAAAATTTGAGACTACAAATGCATGGCTGTCTTATAGAACAAGGAACAGTTCTGAGGAGTTCCGTTAGAATTCCGAGCTTTTTCTTATACAAGTAAAAATAGTAGTCTATACATTTAAAAAATAATTTTTAAGATATCTACATTACAGTATATAAGCCATAATTTATCATGGTAATCATGGCTGCTGATCTAACTTGTCTTCCTTAGAAATGAGGTTGTGGTTAGCATCTAAGTCATTCTGGTTTTGTATCTTTACATTCTTTAGATTTCTTATCTGAGAGTAAGTTTTAGCACTTTAATTCCTAAAAAAACCCCTCACTGCAAGTCCCCTTTTCATCATCATTGCTCAGTCTCAAGCCATTAGACTTCATTTAAATATTGCAACAAAGCCCTTTTACAAGTGTTTATCTTGCTCATTCCAATGACTGTACACTCCACAAAAGAAAGAACCAAGAGCTGAGAACTGTGTTTTGGTAAGAAATACACCACTGATGTGTTTTCCAGTTATTTGTATTTATGTTGTGTTCATTTCTCATCTGTTTTCTGTCTTCTGTCTGTAGAACAAAAAGTCTGCTTGATATATACATATGCAGCCTCTATCCATTATAGAAATACAGATAGCAAGTTATATATATATTAGTTTCTGCTACCAAAAGTAAAAATAGTGATTATTATTAAAAAAAAAAAAAAAAGAAAATAAAAAGAAGCTTAATTCCTCAGCTTCTTGAATGACTAAATATTTAATTAAAAGCAGAAATTAGGTTGCATCCATAACAGAAAACTTTTGAAAAGACTGTACAACAGAAGAATTTTACAGTAAGGATATGAGTCAGCTAAAGAGGTTTCTAATGGAATTCACGCAGCTGCAATCCTAACCAGGTTCAATACATAACCTGTTTGTTATTTCAATAGTGCCCTGAAACTATACAAAGTGAGTTGCACAATGTGGGTGTGGTAATGAAAGTACTTATTTTACCTTTGAGACTTTCAGTACATAGAAAAACAAGTTTGCCTAGCTATTTGCTAGTATTGGCTATAGAAGCGAGTAGTATCACAACTCAGTCATACACCACCAAGATAAAGAAAATGAGAATTAGCTCTGCAAGCATATGTACTTTCTCTCATGCCCAATGCAGGAAATAAGGAGTTCTTAAGTATGAGAGGATAGCTATAAGCAATTCCTGCAATTTACTGTGGTAAAACAGACCAGACAGAGTCTAGAGAATACATTACACTCTGTTCCTAATTTTTACATTTTTGACACCTTTTTCATATTAATTGACAATTTTGCACTCTTCTGAAATCTTCTGACAAAAACCTAGCCAGCAACTGTAACCTAAGTATATCAGATATAAATATTTCTATTCCAACTCCTAATATTATCAACGTGAATCATAAAGTCTGTCTTTTTTTCCTCCTTCATGATTACAGTTTCAGTCAGCTTTGTTATGTTCAATTACACTAAAAAGCGGTAAAAATGGGCCCTTCAGTCACAATCTCACAGTTTTCTAAAGCAAACAGGTTTAACCATCAGTAAACCATATTACTAAATGAAGTCGCTTGAATTGTACTGCAAAGAGTATAGCTCAAGAAAGCTAGTAGCTGAGCTAAGAAAATTTTAAGTTATTTGAATTCAACAAACTTTGGTAATTTTTAATTTAATTATCACTAATTAATTATAATGATAGCTCTTGGATACATTTCTCTAGCACAGTTTATATTTCTGATTATTTCAGTCATTATCTGTAGAGAAATATTTGACTGATAATAGTTTTAGATGGAGTTAAATTTTATTTAGGTTAGCCTTTTGTTTGAACTTTAATAATTTGGGTTTGTTATGTTGCAAAGAATATGTGCATATATAATTGGTTTATTGTCGTATAGATGAAGTCTTCACCTACAAGGTAGGATAAACTTCTGGAATTTTGGAAGTGAGTTTATAAATTTATATCCTCTCTAACATTTATTGTTATGTTGTGCTGAATCAAACGTTTAAGTTCAGAGCCTTAACCTTGACCCACTTCTTATTTCAGGAATTGAATTTTTCTCAACTAAATCTTTTTATTTGCAAAACTATTTGGGTTGATTTGGATTCTCACACCCCCATTGTCCTTTTCATTTTTTAATTGTTTCTTTTTCTTTCTTTCTTTCTTTTTTTTTTTTTATTTCTTTCACAGATGTTTTAAACTGAGATGAAATTTTCCTTAAAGTAGGAAAAAACAAACTTTGCATGTTTGTTTCTTGGGAAACCACTGTGTTGGTCATGACCACATAAGAGGCTTATAAACATTATGTTCTCAGTCTGGATTATGTCTAAAGTGAAATATAAAACCAGAGTAATTACCTTGTGTAATTCAAGTAGAATAAAAAAAGGCATTCTTTTCCTCCACCAATTTCTTCCAGAAAGTGGAATAGGCATGGAGATTGTATGGGAGTCTCTTAGCCACATGGAAACCTTAGAATCGTAATTCAAGGTATGCAACATGTTTTGGGGAAATTGTGACAAGAAGTGACTGCTGAGCCCTGTTTCTTTGTATCACTGTAGTGCAAGGCTTCGAGAAGAGTGACAGTGTCATCTGTAGTGCCTTGGGACACTGACTTGAACAAAGCTAGGGGGAAAAAAATGTTTCAGCTTTTCTGAAAAGTTATATCGGAAAACTTGCCAGACAGAGAATGACACGACCAAAGTCTTGTCTCAAGTCTTAGACCTGGGAAGGAATGAAGAAGATGTTTTAAAGGCCCACATAAGGAAGTGGAGGTGATACTTCAAATTTTCACATTCATAGTAACTTCACATGAAAAACAGACCAATAAAAAAAGGTAGCTCCACATGCTGCAGGACAACACTCTTATAATATAATCCTGGATTATTTTGGAGACAGCAAGTTTTGAAAGAGATTGACATATTTTATTATTGTGTTCAGTTCTGTGGGGGTTTTTTATATTCAGTTAAGAGTACTGTGTTTAGTGTTTAGTAATCTGTCAGAAGATTCATTGCAAATTCTGGCATTACTTAATGTTCCTGAAAAAAAAAAAATGTATATATCTGAGAGATGAGATCCTAAACGTTGTTTAAATTCTGAAAAAGAGTGGTTGAAAAAGAATTTTCTGAGGTCCACATTTTAGATAGTAGAGTGCTAGCTGCCGTAGAGAAATTATAGCCATATCTTTACCACTTATGTTCAAGCGATTCCACCACCTGAAAGAAATATCCCCAATGCCAATAGATGGTAATGTTGTCAGACAAAAGAGAAGGGACAGATTTATTGTGTTGACAAAAAAGATCTTAGAGAAGACAGTTGAGAGGAACATCTGTGAGGGGTAGACTTGTGTCCTGTATGACAGCATGTGTGATTACAGCTCTGCCTTGAAAACCCTGAAAGAGCCCTTTCAAGAAAATATAGGATGACAGACATACAGCAAATTTGATGCCAGGTTTGTCTTCAACCACCGAATGCTCTCTTATGGTGTTCATGGGCAGATGTACACTTCTGCCTGGACAGATGTGCTTATGTGTCTGTTTCTCTCGCGTTTCTCTGGGGATATGTTATATTATGCATCACCTCCTTTTCAGTAGTTCTACCCTAACATGACCTCCTCTGTCATAAGGATGTAGTTGGCTGTGGAGCCATATCTTAAAGCTCTTCAAAATTAAAAATAAGTGCTTCAAGTTTTTTATTTTTTTATTTTTTTTCTGCTATAATATCCCTATAACTACCAGTACAACTAATGGGATAAGGCAATGAGCTTAGTCTGCATAGATCAGCACTGTCAGAAGCATTTGTCACATTATATATTACCTAATGTGTTTAATAACTAACCTGCCTTTACTCTATACGTGCTTTGATACATAGCTAATGTAAGGCACTAGCAACACTAAAATAATCCTTTCTCCACAAATGGAGAATAAGTCAGCATTTCTGGCTGCACACATATTTCAGACCTATTTCATCTATCAGCCTTTTATGGTATCTCACAGTAAAGATAATTCAGATATCAGGAAACCATAAGTACAAATCTATGCTGAAATTTATATCTGGAGAACTTTGTGAAAATTCAGAATTATTTTATGTTTCTTAAAAATGCCTTATGGCAAACCAGAAAATGTTGAATAAGAAATCACATGAAAAGAAAAAAACAAACAAACAAACAACCCCCCTCCCAACTTTTGAGAAAAGTAAGATCAAGTACCTCTATCATTTGAATTAGAATTTGCAAACATTCCTTCAAACCAATGGAAAGGATGGTGTGATTTATCTTCCCATAAAGAAGATTACTGTAATGAATAAGAGAAAGCATATCATACTATGGTCATTATTCTTTATGGATTTTGAAGGAGACCTAAGATTACCTGGTGAGATGTAAATTTCTACATTGTAAATATCTGAAATTAGCCAGTGGAGGTAGACCACATATCAATTCTCGGTTCTTTAATGACAGTACTATTTCATTCAAATAACTATATAACTACCAAAAAACAGTTATGGAGGTTTAACACTGGCCAAGGGGCAAAATTCCAGCCAGCCACTTCCTCAGTCCCTTCAGAGAGACAGGAGGAGAAACAGGATGAGAAAACTCATGGGTTGAGATAAAGGTAATGACATCTTAACACTCTAAACTTGGTAAATTTAGTTTAATTTTTTGCCAGTTAATATAAATTTGTGTAGTGAGAAACAAAACCAAACATTTAAAAAATACCTTTCCTCTCCTCTCAGGCTCATCTTCTTTCCACCGTTGGCAAATCCTCTCTGCACCTTGAGAAGCACAGGAAGGGATGGGGACCAGTATGGTCAGCAAGCAGCAGTTTCTCTCTTCTGCTCTCCTACTCCAGTGTGGGCTCTTCCTGTGGGGTACAGATTCTTCAGGAGAAACATCTGCTCCCCTGTAGGCACTACGCGGGTATCATCTCCTTCAGGAAATATCCAACTGCTCATGTGTGCAGTCCTCCACAGACTGCAGCGATTATCTTCTGTAATGTGGGCTTTCCAAGGGAATACCTGCTCTACCAGTCCTCTTCACAGGGTACAGGCAAATAACCCCTCCATCATGGACTTCTCTGTAGGAAAAATGCTAGATCCATGGGCTGCAGGAAAAACTCTAGTACCTAGAGTACCTTGTCTCCCTCCTTATTTTCCGACCTTGGTGTTCACAGAACAGTTTCTTATGCTTATTTCCCCTTCTCTTCTGTCAGTGTGGCATTGTCTGTCCATTCTTAAATATGCTTTCTCTGAGGTGCTACCATCTTGACACACTAGTAAACCAAATGCAGTAGTGTTTCTAATACAGCTCATAATAAACTTCATATTAAATTGTGGAGGTTTGGGTTGGCTCCCTGCCAAGCCCAACTGCTGGCCACACAGATTCCCTCCTCCCAGAAGAGACAGGAAAAGAGTACCCAAAAAGACAATTTTAGTAAAAGTATATATATACTCACATATATACAATTATATATAATCAAACACTATGAATCTACAGAACAAATGCCAGGGCAACCCCAAAAGGAAAAAGGGGGAAAAGGGAAAAGAAAATGGGACAAAAATGGGTAAAACCAAAGAAAACAAATACACACACACTCGTAGACTCAGGGAAAAGATGGTATTAACTAATACAATCAATTCTCACCAACACTCCCCTTAAGAGAAAGCAGGTCCTTCCCCTCCGTCCGGCTGGGACAGCAGCGTCTCCGAGAGGCCTCAGCCCACAGAGATAAGAGCTAGGCCAGCACAGAGAGCTGATGTCCTCCAAGCACACGAACGGGAGAGAGAAGGGCAAAAGAGGCAAAAGGAAAAAGGAGGGAGGAAACATTCCTCCTGTCTTTATATACACCTGATTACATGAAGGAACAGTGTGGAATACTTCCTTAGTTATGACCTTGCTACCAAGGAAGGCCCAGACCAAAACCAAGAAAACTAAACTATCACATAAATGCAAACATGGATCAGCAATTCTGGTAAGTTATGCTCCCTGGAAGTTCCAAACTGCGGGTAATATAACAATATTTCAAGTATTACTACATTTATAGAGAAGTGTGTCCCACATTTTTATGAAAGACGATAAAAATCTAAGACTGTAAATTGATAAATATCTACTTCAGGCTGTCGCAGAAGGGTCACCTCTTAAGATTTGTGACTGATTTTTAAAACACAGATTCTTCTAGAAAAATAGATCTGTTTGAAAAGGCTTATTGAAAGTTAATGATATCAGAGTCTAAGACTTCACATTTAGAGAAGCAATCAGGCATTAAATTGTTTGGTGGCTTTCAAATAAAAGACAACTGAAAATGACATTGGTATGATGGCAAGTCTTAAACAAACTTCATTAGCTACCTCCGGTGATGGTCCAAGGTAAAATGAGATGCACAGATCAGTGGGGTTGAAGAAAAAGCAGGGCACCCAATAGTGAATTAATATTAAAATCTCAGAGTATGGCATATTGCCAGTTTTTTCTGAGAGATTTAGCTAATCTAATTAGGAGACAAGTGAGAGGACAAATTTTATGTCTGACTTTAGCACTGAAGAAAGAATACTGAGTAGTAAAATGGCTGTAAACAGATACACTCAACACCAAAAATGATAATCAAGTGGCACATACAGTCTACTACTCTACCAGTACTGAGGTTGTCATTCTTTTTTTATAAGAATTCACCATAACTCAGTCAATAACCCTGATATTTTGCAATAGATTTAATAAAAATATATTTTATACAAAATATGAAAACCAATAATGAGACAGGATAGGCAAATGAGAAAAATAAAAACTGTTTCTAAATGCTTCTAAATAAACTCAGTGATGTTATTTTTAACTATTTGATTAAAAAAAAAATTGTGTTTTTTTTTTCTTTTTTTTCTGGTCTCTGATATGAAACCTACCTATAAATTCACCATCCCTTTTGAAACAGAAGCAACTATGTTGGAAACCTTCAGATGATTGCCTGAATAAAGTAGTAGAAAGCCCTATCCTAAGGGGTCAGAATATAGCCTGTAATGAAAATACAATTTTATTGACTCATGCTTTGGAGGATGAGGCTAAATTTTGATTGGTTTATGACTACTGGCATATAATGAATTCTAAATAACATCATGCATTTATGCATCCAGTTACAAAATACCGTAAGTTTTATTTTGGTTATATGAATATGTATATTTGCAGCTTATGCCAAAAAAACATGCTGCATATAAAAAGAACTTTGACACAACAGGCTGTGAAAAAGTGAGTTTTTACATCTCAACACTTCAGAAACAATCAGCTTTTATAGTCTTATTCTTTCTACTTCTGAAATATAGAAAGTGGACAACTGTTGTGGCAACAGAAGTAGGAAAGTGACACATCTGCTTTAGCATGGAAAACTTAAATAATTTATTTCCTTGCAGTTGGTGCACATCTGTGCTCATTAAAATCAGTGGCAAAATTTGAATTTTCTTCAGTGATGCAAGATCAAATGAAAGCATTTCAAGACTGAGATATTCCCACCATCAAAACTAAATTTCTCTGTGATTTCTGGGTTTTATGAAGGGGGAAAGTATCCAAGCTGAATGTCTGTCTTCTGTCACTTACCTGCAAAGTTAACTTTTGTCAGAAATAGTAATAGCATTTCCATATGGATCTTTTATTTTTAAGTACAACTTTAGTATTTTCTTAACATATGTCCTGGCATTACAACAAATTCTTTTGGTTAATGTTGTGTTACATATATCTAAAGATTTAATACTTTATTCCATTTGTTAAAAAAAAAAAGGGATCTCATTAGATCTTGTTCCTGGGAGCAGACAGTGTTTCTGACAAGCTCAAGAGAAGCTTAGCCCAGGTGTTGTTTGTCAAGACCAAGGCCTAATGAGCATTTCTGAAATCATGATGCAGTTCAAGGAGGGGAGGGGGGTTGTACCATGACAGCAGGGTCTAAATTCCGCTGCTTAAATATGTAAATTGTAAGGAAAAAAAAAAAAAAGATTTCGGTTTATGACCACGACAAAGTTTATGACAAAGACAGTCTTAAAAAAACCCTTTATTGACTATGACAGGTAGTAAAATTTTTCATAATTCAATCAACTTTTAGGAAACTCTCACCATATATAATGTCTATAAGATCTTTGCTTGTATCTCTAAGGTGGTTGAAACTTCATTTTTCTGGTGGGGGGACTGATCACAAAGACATACAGACAAACAGGGAAATGTCATAAACCATGTTTCTGTAAGAAATAAGATTTATAAAAAAAGACCAAACTCCTGCTTTAGAGACACTGCTTGAATGGAGAACAACAGTGATTTCAGCAGCCTACCATCTCCAAAGAATGAATTTGACACATCTGCTAGGAAGTAAACAATAGACAAAAATATCAGACAACTCGGAGGAAGGAAACTCTTGAAGTCTCTTTATGGAAAGAATGGTCAATCTTGATTCCAGACAGTTTGCATTATTTTGTTTAGATATTTTAGTCCTTAGTGAAAGAAAAGATATTCATAGAACTATCTACTTTTACTGCCTTCTCACAATTAAAGTAATTTTCCATTGTATACTTATAATCTTTTATAGACAAAAATTGAACACGCTTTGTATGTGGACATAATTTATTGTTAATTGAGCTAATTTTTTAAAAACCTAGTACAATTCAAGCAGTTATCACTAATCCAGTTGCAATAATAATTCTTACAGTATAACTTAGTACAGAAAATTAATATTCTAGAACAAAGTGTTGTTCTGGAACAGGTAAAACTAGTATTTACTTTTCTTTGATGCTGCACACACCCTTCTAATTTTTTCCAAGAGTCTTAAATGTGGTGACAGCTATTTTACTCAGTTAGAGAGGTGGTCTGTTGCCACAAAACACTGATAAACTGTCCAGTTCTTACCCACAGGACAAATGGTGCTTGAGGTCACGGTTCCTTTTTCACTGTCTTTGGATTAGTTATGGGCTATCTTTCTTCCTCTTATTTCAGTTTAATTCCATGTCATCTGTTTCCAGCCATAGATTAAAACTTGCACAACCACTCTGTCCAATCTCAGAGGACACGAAGTCATATTACGTTTTTTATGCCACTTATGTTGGTCATATATGTATACCACACATGACATTCAAATTGCTGATAGTACAAGAGGTCATTCAATCATACAATCCCTAACAATTTGGAGAAAACTCAGTAGCATGCTCATGTAAATGTATATCTAAATCTAGCTCTAAGATTAATGGTTTGTCCATGAGATCACACAATGCCTTGCCAGGTGAGCATTATGATCAGCTAACTGTTTATAGCCCTTTTTACCACCTTATCCCTCAGTTTTCACATCTTCCTCCTGAAATCACCTATGGCCTTCACTGCTCCCCTAAGCATGTCATACTAAGTCTTGGGCAAGCCCAATATTATCTTCCGCTATAACTCATAATGTGTCCCATAGCCCTAAGTACCAAATTACTTCAGTCCAAAAGGTTCTTTGGAGAGCTGCTTAACTTCTTGAGGGGTTTCAAGCTTGAGCAATTAGATAGAGTGTATTCTGCAACAGTTAATTGGGGTTCCTGCCTGCCTTTGTGTCCCTGTGCTCCTTTGGCATTGTGAGATGGGCTTTTGGTGGGCAAATGGCTCCTGTGATGGGCTTGGAAGTAGTCCAGGAGGGTAATATTTGGGCTCCTCCATCTGTAAATTTCTCTCTTTCATACTTTGGAGTCTGTAAAAAAAAGGTTTTCTTGTATAATTTAGCAGTCTTCAGATACTGAAAAAAACAAACAAACAAACAAACAAACAACCCAAACCAAACCAAAACAAAAAAAAAACCACCTTCAGCTAAATGTGCTATGCTCTTCAAACTAATTCCATATAGTTGAGTAATGAACCTGGAGGCATTTAATTATTGCTCAGGGTTTGCTGAGAAAGAAGAGGACCTAGCACTTCAATATAAAGTAAGCAATCCATTTTAAGGTTACTAGATAACATTCTAACTAGACAAATGGTACTTCAGATCCCAAACTGAAAACTTAGCATAGGCTTTGTGCAAAGGAAGTGGTATTTATGCCGTTTAATGCCTTGTTGAATAAGATGACACTTTTTAATCAAGTCTGTCACAGTTTTTGTGTTGTTGCAGCCTGAATTTTTATGGTGGAGACAGGATTTTCATCAAAGATAATAGACACATTTATGTCAAGAAGTGAGAAGAAGTGAGAAATGCTTTATGATAGCATCAAAAATCAGTTTCTTAGAAATCATAAAAAAAAGTTGCTTTTAGATTTGTTTAAGTGTTGGTTTAGCATTTAAAAATGTATTTGATGATAATATCTCTTTTTAGATAAGACCGGGTTGGGTTTTTTTGTTGTTGTTGCTGTTGTTTCCTTTTTTTTTTTTTCCCCAGAAATATCTCTGCCTTTTTGCAGTTTATTTATTTTTTTAATTTTATTTTTTTATTTTATTTTAAATTCCTCTTTAATACACTTAAAGCATATAGCTTGCATCAAACAGTTATATTAAGTTGTCTGTCAGACAAACTTCTATTAACTCAGTAGGGTTTTTATTGTCACTATAGATTTGGAAGCCTTTCTATCAGCCACTGGTAGAGTATTTACATGAAAAGTCCTGTGTCAAACAGCAAAACCAGTATCAGTTACGGTGTCATGCTCCTTTTTCTCTTAATTATCACAACTTGATGTGGTGGGTTTACTTTGGCTGGATTCCAGTTGCCTGCCAAGTTGCTCTATCACTCACCTCCTTAGTGGAACAGAGAGAGGAGAAAATTAGATGGAACAAAACTCATAGGTCAAGATAAAGGTAGTTACCTAAAGCAAAAGCAAAACCAGCAACACATCATACCAACAACAAATCATAAGATTTCATTCTTTACTTTCCATCAGCAAGCCATGTCCAACCACTTGCTGGGAAACAAGGCTTCGGTACAGGTACAGGTAGCACTTGCTCCAGAAGTCAAACATCAGAAAAAGCAAATGCCTCCTTCCACCTTCCTCCTCCTTTCCCTTTGCTTTTCTTGCTGAGCAGATGCCCTATGGTATGGAATATCTCTGTAGTCATTTGGGTCAGCTGTCCTGGCTATGTTCCTGTTCAAAATTTTGCCCACTCCCAGCACACTGGACAGAGGGGCATGTTGGAGAGACAACTTTGATGTGCCAGAGTGCTTAGTGGTAACCAAAACACTGGTGTGTTACCAATACCTTTCCAGCTACTCATAGAAAGAGCAGCTTCATGAGGGCTGCTATAGGCAGCTGACATATAAGCTACTGACACTAACTCCATGTCAGCCAGACAAAATATACTTGAAATCCATATACTTTTCTGAATGTTACAATTTGCAATTAAGCCTTTTAATCCTAAATCCTTGCATATATTGATTAATGAAATTTGCTTTTTGTTTCTAAATATGAAAATGTTTATCCACCAAGCATTTTTAAGATTAAAAAATATACCTATTCCAATGTCCCTGCAAGACTGTTAAACTGCTGTGCAGCTACAACTGCACAAGTCAGTAAAATTAATATTATCAGTGACACCGATATTAGTCTACAAAGATTTATTGTTAGTTTTCTGCCAAGCAGTATAATCTTGTCGGATTTTTCTACCAGAGACCAAATACAAATGTAGAGGATTACAAGTTCTTGAAAAACTCATTCGAGGTTGGCTTTTATACAGTATATTGCTCTCACTATAAAAGAAGAGATTGCCCTAGAATCAGAGAGTTCTGTTACTTTTGTTACATGATGATGACTTTACTACAGGGTTTCTAGATATTTTGCCATGTAATGAGAGAACAGATATACTGGTCATCAAACATTGTTTGTCTCTCAAATGTGATGTGTGACATCTCATTTCACAAGTCAGTTTCTTCTGAACTTTGTGTTTTCAAGAAAACACTCCTACAAAACAGTTTCATATTGAGACGACTAAATCTGAGGTTTCTGAGCATTTCTTTATTTGCTAACATGCAATTATATTTTAGACAATAGCATATAAGGAAACTACAGCACTTTATATTATTCATTAAACAGTTTATTTCCTCTTTTGGAAGATAGAATGAAATATTTCAGAAGTTACATCTGTTTTACATATTTCTAGCCCTTCCATTATTCCTATCTTGATTGTTCTTACATAATTTTGGATATTATTGTATTTTCTTGATTGAAAAAAAAAGCAAATAGAAACATCATATTATAGAATTTAACACAAATGAAACTTTATGAGTTGCAGCTCAAGCATGGAGTCTGTCCTCTTGAAGTAAAATTCAGAGGTAGCACATATGATGTAGTTCAAAACATATATTGCATAGTTCAAAATGAATTACTTAAAACCTTACAGGTCTAACATACAATGAAAAATGTCACTTTACTTTCTACTGACAAAGATATAAACAATTCTGTCTTTAAAATGTTCCCTTATATGGTTATGCCTCCCATATACATGAAGAAGCAAGCACCAATACAGGAACCATAATCCTTTGTACAACAGTTAAGAGAAACTTTCAGCTGTATAGTCTATTAATGACTTTCCTATGAATCACTAAAAGTTTCTCTTAACTGTTGACAGTTATAATTTCAAAAGCATGTCAAATCATGTAGTAAAATAATGCAGGAAATACTTCAAGAGAAAGATGAGACATAATCAACTCTTTGGGAACAAATACACATTTTCTTATGAGGTGAAGAAAAGTTAGAGCAATATCAGATTGTCTGCCTGCAGGAAATCTTTAAATAACTGAATGAAGCTTTAGAATATATTTAGATGTTGGTAGAAGACTTCATGATATGAGGAATATTAGAATACCTTGGCTAAAATAGAAATTAATAGATATATGATGTGATAGAACAACCATAAACAGTTCAAAAGGGCAAAACTATACAGGAAATATTTTGCATTGGACAGATTATTTCGATAAAAAATGTCAGAAATTAGGTTATAGAAGTTTCAAGAGGAATGTAGAAGTGTGAATCCAGCAAGTAAACAAATAAGGTCTCTGTCAGCTTGTTTTTATGACAATTATGACATAAACCACTGATGGCTTCACAGCTTTTTCTTGTATCCTGGTCCAGGTCATTGGCCTTTACTTCATTCAATACATTAATGGAAAAGATACGAGCTGGGGTTTTCTCTTGTCATTGCTTTAGTGTTGCTTTAGTGTTCCTACAAACCTGAGGAGAAAAATCAATCTGCCCTGTCAAATTTGTCAGTTTAAGAGATTTTTTTTTTCTATAGAGATATCTATAAAAATTAGTTATCAGCACAATATTTCATTGTTTAATATATACCCTAGGTACTCAATGCTACATGGTAACATGTAATTTGGATTTCCCACATGCACTGAAAATAATAATAACAACAACAACAACAATAAAAAGTTCAGTAGTGTTGGTTATTTGAAGACAGAAACAAGACACTTTTTAAGATGGGAGAATAAACTTTTGTAGTTCTCGGTCACTCACTTTTTTTTTTTTTCCTAGCAAGCTGCACATTCAAAAGAATACAAACTTACACCAATTATATTCCCACCTTGTGCCAATAATGACCAATATTTTACTTTACATTGAAGTTTGTACGGAAACATAGAACAAATAACAGTCAAATGTCCATGTTTTGCTTCTTTTGACAGGTATTCTTACAGACATTACCAAACATTTTACAGAATGAAAAATCATTTTCTATTTTTTTTGAGATCTTTACAGCTAAAAGGTTAATGAATGGCATTGTGAAATTAGGTTAGTTAGTAGGTCAGGGACACGATTACATAGTACACTGTTAACTTGTCATTGAATAACATCAGAAATACATAGATTTACAAAATTTCTTTTTGTCCTCTTAGTTCTTAGGACTACATTTTGGACTGAAATCTCTCTGATGCTCTTGAAAACAATACTGATGTGGTACAGCAGTGAAGAACCATCTTGGAAATGTTGAAGGTATCAGCTTTTGTTTCAAAGAGGATTTAAGTCCCACTGTGCTGGTTTTGGCTGGAATGGAATCGATTTTATTCTTAGTAGCTGGTATGGTGTGATATTTTTTTATTTATGCTGAGAACAGTGTTGATAACACAGAATGTTTTGGTTATTGGTGAGCAATGCTTGCACTGAATCAAGGATTTTTCTGCCTCTCACACCACCAGCGAGGAGGCTGAGGGTGCACAAGAAGCTGAGAGGGGGACACAGCTGGGACAGCTCTCCCCAAGTGATGAAAGCAATAAAAGGTGGGGGAAAGAAGGAGGAGGAGAGGATGTTCAGAGTGATAGTGTTCGTTTCTCCAAGTCACTGTTATGCTGGATGGATCCCCGCTTTCCTGAAAATGGTGGAACACCTGATTGCCCATGGGAAGCAGTGAAGGAATTCTTTGTTTTGTTTTTCCAGCATCTGCAACTTTTGCTTTACCTGTTAAACTGTCTTTATGTTAGCCCATGAGTTTTCAGACTTTTGCCACTCCATTTGATAAATCTTATACCTTTTTGTATAGAGATACCTATATCTTTGCAAGCTGAAACATTTTCTTTATTGTATTTTTTTGTGGATAACTCAGGGAGTGTAATTCTGCAAACTGTAAATGAACTACAATGGGCTCACCTGAACTATGTAGTGGAGGTCCTTTAACCTTGACATCACACAGTTAAACAATGCAGCTTTTGTTATTGGAAGAAAATAGAATGGAAGAAGAGTGAAAACAGAAATAAATTGAACATGGTAGTTGAGGAGATAAAATAGATGATGACAAGTACATTTTTCAAGAATAAGATTTTTCATGTTGGCTAGTAGCCAGTAACTATAAAATACAAAATGGAATATCTTGTAAGAGATGATTTTTTCACTGAATTGCTTTTTACTTCAGGTAAGTGTTTTCTACTTTACTCTTCATAACTAATTCACCTTTGAATCATCTTATTTCTGTCTGCCTTTGTAACTCAACTAAGATTTTTCTGCATACCTAGTCATAAATCTAGTCACAGTCTAATAATGTAGCCAGCAGCTGCTAAAAGCTTCGTTCAGGATGCTCACATTAAATGCATTTATTAATAGAACTTGAAAATGCAGATTGGCTGTTTTCTTGTTTGTTTTTTTTTGTTTTGTTTTGTTTTGTTTTTCCCTTTATTGGTGTCTGTGTATACACAGATTGTGAGTATTTATGTAGTGGAGAGAGATATAAAACAGATACAATAGCCATGTCTCTTTTTCTGTGTAAGCAGTACCAGACAATCTTACATTCCCAGTTTATATATTTTCATTAGCACTTCCACTTGTGACAAGAGAACTGCTTTATATTTTAAAAATTTAGACTAAAAGTGTTCATACTTGTCAAGTAGTCGAAAGGAAATGTGAAAAACTTAAAAGATGTTATATTGGATTTACTGGATGGCTACGACAGCCCAGTGCTCTCTGTGCAAATTGTTGCTTCTGGAAGAGAGAAACACATCAAATATTTCTTTTCTTAGTGTGCTGATGAAGAGAACATTCTCTGTATGTACAGGTTGCCAGAATTCATAACTACTGGAATCTGAATTCCCACTGCTACTGAGGAGATGTATCCCTTTTATTCCGTCAAAATCCTCCATGGAATTGTTGTGAATCAGTCTTTCTGTGTAGCAGTGAAACTCCATCTTTCTCTCTGACACACATTGCTGTGAGTTTTAAGAGATTTGCTAGTTGCAATGTGATGTCTTGAGAAGAAGATAGGAAGTGACTGAATATTAAAATCATTTTGCCTTGCAGAATACCTACAGAGATAAAAGTTTCTTTACAATAAATAATCTTTACATACTATGTGCAACAAAACAGGGAATGAAAACAAGCTTAAGCAGCAGTGTGTCATGCCCTGGCAGCCAAGAGCACAACCCATATCCCGAGATGTAACGAACACAGTCTAACCATCTGGTCTATTTAGTGGGCCTAGAGAAGGGCCACTATAAAGGTCAGAGGTCTTGAGCACCTCTCCTGTGAAGAAAAGCTGAGAGGGTTTGGGCTGCTTAGTGCAGAGAATGAAAGTCTCTAGAAAGATCTGATTTCTGCCTTTCAGTACTCAAGGTGGGGCTTAGAAGAAAGGCAGATAGAGGCTTTCTACAAAGGCCTTTAGTGTCAGTAGAAGGGGCAATCCTTTTAACTTTAAGAGGGTAGGTTTAGACTGTCTGTAAGGAAAAAATGTTTTACAAGGAATATGATGAGACATTGGAACAGGTTGTTCGGAGGAACTGTGGATCCTTCACCACTGGAAGTGTTTAAGGTGAGATTGGATTGAGCAACCTAATCCAGTGAAAATCATGCAGAGGGATGAGGTTGGACTAGATAATCTTTAATGGTCTCTTTCTCCCCAAACCATTCTAAGGCTCTGGGATATCCTTAATACCAATGTGAAAGGGTTGACTGACATTTGTCTGAGCTTTCACCTCAGTTTCATTTATACTTAATAAAAAAAAAAAATATATATAAAAAATGTATATTCTGAAAACTTGACAGATGTGAAGGAAATTTTATCATTTGAACTGATAATTATATTCTTCCTCTTAAATATTTAAAACAATATTAACTTGAAGTGAAAACAGTCAATGGAGAAAGAAATTATACATATGTAGATACATGTATGTTTATGTACAATTGTCATCGAAACTGTTCTCAGATAGGAACCATATTTCATATAAATATATAGTTTTTTTAAAAGGACATAAAAGGACTGGTAAAAATTCTTTACTTTAAGCATTCTAAGATTTCAAGTTAAAAATGAAACCTGAATTTTTCAAGCTATGAAAAGACAGATGTTAACCTCTCCTGAGTCCTTTTCCAGCCACCTGCCAGTCTCAGTACAAAAACCAACACAAAATGTAACACGCTTTCATATCCATAGAAAGCCTTTATGAAGATTAAAGCTTTACATTATCTTTCTTTCATGAAAAACCCTCTTTTTTTTCCCTCAGTGAGATCTCCTTTTATACGAGATTTCTATTGTGTGTTAGATTTCTTTTTTAATGGCAGTGATTCAGCTTATGGTTTCTTCCAAAACTTCCCTCCCCCAAATATGAAACAAAGCTTGTTAAAATTAAATAGAGGTGGCTGCAAGCTGACATCTGTGTCAATGTGAAGAACAAGGACAAACTTTCCACAGCTCTCCTAAGAACAGAAGGGTCTTTTTCTTCCCTGGAATACTGAAAGCGTTCTACAGACTTCCATGGGTAACCTTTCTTTCTAAATGAAAGATGAAAGTGCTGCAGGAAAAAGAATCAATGTCCTGGAAAAGAATAAATAAGCAAATAAATAAATACGTCTTTAATTGGGAAAATATTCACGAGAAAAGCTAGAGCTATTTGCAAACTCTCTAAGATGTAATGTTTGATAGTACACTCCATATCATAATTTGTATCTTTATACATATAGTGCTTACTTTTAAGTGGCTCAGAAATAAAATACCATTGTGCATAACTGTTGAAAGCATAAATGCTACCTATAAATAGAAGTTGTTCGTATCTATGTCACCTGAATAGAATACTGACATACTTTAAAGGCAGGCTGACAAGTGTAACACTTCATATGAGAAACCATGTGTATGATCAAATCTTATTTATCAGAACACTACATGACACTACATAAGGCACTATACAAATCTTAACCAGCGAAGTTGCAATTAAAAAAAGCTATTTTTCAGTTGTTACTATTTTTCAGTAACAACACATTACAGACATTTAAAAGACAAAAGTTTTTTGCTTGTTACATACTAGAAAATAGAATTTGACATGAGATATATTTTACTGAACTTTGGAATGTAAGTTTGAAATAAGGATAATTTAATCAAATGCCAACTAAATAGATGTAGTCACATCCAATTTGAGATAGAATATTGAATATATAGTTTCAAAATTTATGTTAATCCAAAGTGTATTGATATGTTCTTTAGTGAAAATGACTTATCTGCAAGGTTTCTTCCTATATCATCTTTCATCCAGACAGTAAACTTTAGGAGTGTGAAAATGAATCTCGTGAAAGTTTTTCACACAGAGAGTGGTTGAACACTAGAACAGGCTCCCCAGGGAAGTGATCACCATGACTGTCTGAGTTCAAAAGGTGTTTGGACAACACTCTCAGGCATGTGGTGTGACTCTTGAGGCATCCTGTACAGGGCCAGGAGTTGGGCTTGATGATCCTTGTGGGTCTCTTCCAACTCAGGGTATTCTATAATTCTATGATCACTCCAAATACTTTAAAGATAAAAGATAGCTGCTCTTTGACAGCATATAGTATTAGCGCATCCTCATTTCTAACAGGTATGACAGAATAATGTTGAAAGAACTATTTGTCAAACAGAATTTTGGAAACAATTTCTGTTTCCTTTAAATGAAAAAAAAAATCCTGAGGAAAAAATAATATTTTTCTATAGAAATGCTTTTCTTTTTAATTAAAATAAGGGCTAAAAATAAGTCATTAACTCTTCTAATTAGGTCATATTTGTTTGTGCTCCTTGACTCTTTTTTTAGCATAGATTCCCTAGACAGGTATTTCTCTCAATAGATACCATTTCCATGTGACAGCCATGAATCCCTGTAAGAATTGCTTTAATATCTCATGGACTGTATATGGGAGGAAAGGAGAGTTTGGATGACAAAGTCATTGCTGCTCCATAATAAAAGTTGAAAACTGCAGTGTAAGAAACCTTCTTAATTTAAAACACAGATATTTTAAGTGACATCTTATTTAATTAATTTTCATTATTTTTAGAAGAAAAGTAGCATTTGAAGAAATATCATGTCTCTGAGCACTTATAGACTGATTTTGCCATGCAAATAAAATCTTGTCTTTGTATACATATATTAACAGTTATTTTAACAGGACAACAAAATACTATATTTTTTAATTTCTTTAACCATTAGAATGAAATTAGTTTGAATTCATATTTGACACCTGAAAGTCTGATACTAAATCTTGTCATCTCTGGCTTTCATTACATTCATGGAAAAAGAGAGTGTGCAGTCATTCTGGTAATATTAGACAAGGATTTTTCATGACTAGAAAAGCTACCATCCAAATACACCTTTCTCTTTTCATTGTCTGCAAAAGAAGCCTCTGGGAATCATCTTAGAAGCAGACATTGAGCTTTCAGTTTTCTAAAATTAGGGTAAATGAAACCTGCCCTAAGCACCCCTCTGAGGTCACCCTACTAGATACTGAATAGACTTAGTCCTGCCTGGCTTAGAAAGTCAGATGGCATCATACCCTCAGGAGGTTAAATTCTTGCACAATACATCAAATGTTATTTCTGGGTCTTGTATTTCATTTAGATACACTTATTTTTCATTCAGGTTTTTGTTTGTGTGCTTAATTTGAAAAGAAAAAAAATAGTCCATGAACAGTGTTATTTTCTGTTAAAAAATAATTATAATGCTAAAGTAAAAACACCCAATAAAAACAAACCAAACAAAAAACAAAAAAAACAAACCAAATGAAAACAAAAAAAAATTATTTAACCAAAAGGAATTGTTTTGATTATCTGATATTGTTTTAGACTATTTCTGATGAGACATGCATTTTGTTGTAGTTTTAAATACAAATCTTGTTTAATTAAGAAGTTTTTGATGTATGTTTCTTAAACAAAATGTTTTAAAATTTTTTTTTGTTATAGCAACATCAAATCAGAAGGTTGTATAAGCAAATTCTAAGCATATAATGCATTACAAGTTATCTTGGTGAACCGGCATTAACAAAACGAATTATTAGAACATTTACCCTTATCACTCCAGTACATGGGCATCACGCCTGTCATCTTTATGTACTTCAGGGCCTTCATTCTGCAAATTGAAAAGCATTCTAAAAAAACATTTATGCATGTTCATAATTCCACTATCCTCAGTCATTAGCAGATACATCAGACTTGACATTAATCACATTAAAACTCAAAAATATCTAACAGCTTCAAAATTTTACGCTCAAGAGTATGGGCCATAATCAGTTTACAATTATTGTTTAACACAGTCACATTAACAAACCGCTCTTTCTTCTATGCATTCTTGGTGGAAAGAAACTGGATACATACTTTAAAGTGAGAATAGCAGAATACAAACAGAAACAGAAGCCTGTTCTAGACTTCTGAGGTGAAAGACAGTCACTCAGTGTTTTGCACTCAAGATTGTATCTAATCTCTTTCAATAATAATGAAAGTGTTATCCAAACAAGACAATAGTAACAGCAAAACCAGAAAATATCCTATCTATAACTTCACAGATTATGCAGGTTAAATACCCTCAGGCAAAAGAAGGACTTTAACAGAAGTCTTAAGGCATCAAAATATGCACTTCAACCATTAAGCTACAAAGTATTGGCCAAGGAGCCCAAACATATTGCAACTTCTGAGAAATTTCTTTGTCCTTAATGTCAGAAGATGGATCATGAACCGCAGTTGGAGACAGAAACTTTTTTCCAGACTAGAATAAGGTGCCTCTCTTTAAGAAATGAGGCGTAAGATATGCAGCTTCTCTCAGCACTTTCTGCTCACAAATTTATTATGCTTAGTTCAGCAGTCTGGCTTCATGGATTACCTTAGGTCTGTAATGCTCCTCAAGCACTTCGAAAGGTGCTTGTGCACTGAAAACAGAGTATCTATTCTATCACATGGCAAAATATATGAAAGAACAGGAAATTGTCACATCAGGCATTTTAAGACCTATCTCAAACTCAAATGATTTATCATCTAAAGGAAAATGAATGACTATCTGGAGTCTTGGTTTGAATTTCTTCTCAGCTCTGGGTAACTTACTTGTTACCAAATTAGAGAAAATGCCACTCTGCCTGGCTGTTCTGCTTTCCAGTATTTTAAATGTATAACTGGATAATGAATCAAAGGTTTTTTTCTCTTAGAAATAAAACAGGAACTTAGAAAGCTAATATTCTTTCAAAGCTGTAATACTTAAAGAATACTACTGATCTAATTTATTTTTCTTTATGTATTGGTGCAGTTGATTTTGGTTTTGGTTATTTTTTTCTGCAGTAGTGCATTCTGGAGGGATGAATCATGTAGTGGAATAAAATTGAATTCAGCTTCTGAAATTGGTAAACCCAGCAGTTCTTGTGTTTTAAACATGTTCATTCAAAGTAGATACTCCAGAAAGGCAATTTTTAACTTGATATATATCCCTATAAGAGCATTGTGTAATTTTATTTTTGTCTATTTTGAAATTGAAAGTGCTGTATGGGTAACCCTCAGCTGTCATATATACAGAATTAATGTGGAGATATGAGAGGTTTACCTTCAAGAACAAGCTTGAATCTAGCACTCATGCAACGCATAATTATATTTTTGGTATTTTTTAGCATTAGCTGTGGTCTGTGTGGTGGGTTGGCCTTGGAGGGATGCTAGACCTCTACTGAGCCCCTCTCACCTACTCAGTTGTTCTGTCCTTTGCCTTCCTCAACAGGACAAAGAGAGAAATCAGGATTAAAAAGTACGTAGGCCAAGGTAAAGACAGAAGTTTGAGCAGTGCAGAGGGATGGGGATTGGGGGTTGGAGTCAGTCCATAGGGCTTCCTCTTTGATGTTTCATCCTCCTCCTGAAATTGGGAAATGCAGTAACTGCACAAAAGATATAATTAATTCTTTTTCATTAAACAATGTCAATATCATAGCCTTGGCCCAAAACATCTTTTAATTTTTTTTCTGTTTTTTCTGTCTTCAGGTCAAATCTACATAATTTTATGAGAATTTTAACATCCATCAGGGAAAAATCCCAATGTGTGAACTATCTTCAGTTAGTTTTCAGTGTCTCTGTGGGGACACAATAATCATTGCCACTTTTCCATCAGTTCACTGTAACTTTCTTTAAAAGAATTCATGAAGTTGGCCATAACAAAACCAGCTATGTAAAGTCTATTATCTATCTATCTATCTATTAGGCTTGGATGTATGTGGTAATTAGTGCAGTATTCAAGACTTAAAATAGCTTTTAAAGGATTGGGTATATGACACATTTATATGAGTTTAATTTAATCACCTGTATTAATAATAAAATTATTGATAAACCTTCTTTAACAACACAATTCAACTCTTAAATTCAATGTAACATATAAGAGTTCTTTGAGCAAACTGTGCTCATCTTGAAAATACAAAGCAGATATGTTCCAAGATCAGATGGTAGCTTGCTGCAATTTTCAATCTTTAACCACTCAGGGCAAGACTGTCAACATTAATTAAATGTTTCTAAGGTAAGGAATAGATCTGGTTAACCTTAATGTGTTCACAATCTGATTTATTTTGTCAACTTTATTGCAGACTATTCAAGGAGCTTTTAGTACAGAAGAGAACAAGAAGAATTTTTACCTGACTTTAAGCAGGAACAATCAATTTTCATAATTCTGTGTGAAATACTCTTTTTGCTAAATACTTCAAATTTTCCATTGCATTTCCAAATAAAGATATTGCTTATTTTCACTTCTTGTAGTCAATATTTTTATTATTGCTATCAAGTAAATCTACTTGTCTACAGGATAACAAATTTTTATGTGCATGTTGACAATAATTCCACCATTTATTTTTTGTATTATTCGTTTTTTATCTTATTTTTTTTGGCTCTGTTGTGGCTACCAGGAGGAAGGTTCTGCACATACAGTGTTTTCTGTACAAAGGAATACCTGTCTTTTAAAACAGACACAGCTATCACTGACACTGGACAGATCAAGATCAAATCTTAACAGCTCAATCAAAGGCAAAAATATAGACATGACTTGAGTTCAGCAGGCTTTGGATCAGGCTTCAATGCCCATGTTTTTCCACCTTCATTTTCCTCAGGAAACCCATCTGGTCCTGCAGTGTAGGAGCTGGCTGAGAGAGGTCAAAATGTGAGGATCCCAGGCCAGTGCAGAAATGTCTCCTGAGCCCCAGGAAACCTCGGGTCTGCACTGCACTGCACTGCACAGCTCCACCAGTCTCTCATGCAAAGAAGTTAAAGTAGCTCAAGGCAGTAGCTGAGCAGTGGTTGGAAAGCAGTACAATTGCATCTTCCTTATTCCTTATGGATCAAAAAAAGAGAAATTCATTTAAAGTATGTGCAGAGGAAAGAATGTGCTGGATAGTATTTTGATGTACTTATGTCAAAACAGTATTTGTATATATTGCAGATTTATCTGAAATATTTGTGGTTTTTTCTTTGTTTGTTTATTTGTTTTGGTTTTTTTGGTTTTTTTTTTTTTGTTGTTGTTTTTTTTTGTTGTTTTTTTTTTTTAATGTGGACCTCTCTAACACTGAAAAACCTTATACTTTTATACCATTATTGGAGAGTTTATCGGTAGCAAAGATGTGACTATAACAGCAGTCTTACTGCAAATATTTTTTATTGCGCTATAGCCTCTAAATGCATTACTAAATTGTCAAAACAAAGTTATATAGAATTTGCTGCTTAGGAGGATTGTTAACAACTCAGATTGGGTTCAAATAAATGTCTGTAAAGCTTTAAAGAGAACTGGAGAACTGTTTGGGGCAATTTCTGTGTTTTATACATGTATTTTGAAAAAACAGAAAATAGAGAATATACCAAAACACTTAAAATATACATACAAAAATAATTACTACACATAAATTGAAGATGTAAAAGAAAGAATCAGAGATATTTAATGCAGGAAAATTTTCCAGATAATCACCCAGTGAGACAGAATTGTGGTGTTTATGAACAAAATTATTATTGCTCTTACTATGGTAGCATCTAGTTCTACAGATCTGTGATCATCTGTTCCTATAATAAATTCTATATAAACTCATTAGAGCTGAAAGGGATAAAATTATATCATTATTAGGAAGAGAAAGAAGAAAAAGGAGCAGGAAAGGGCGAGTAGAAGGAGAAGAAAAGGCAACCTAAGGCTGTAACAATATCTTCATTTACCAAATAATTCAAAGTGTAATATTAAGTAATCTGCTCAAGGTGACACATGTGTGGGAAGATTTTTTAAATCTCCTAAATACTGGTTCTGTGAACTGATGTTCATATACATTAGAAATCTTCACATTAAGTTGGCGCTCTTGTTTTTCTATTTTTCACAGTAGCTTTCTTCTCTCTAGCTTTCAGGAAAACCACTTATTTCCTGTTTCACTCTCTTATGGGTTGAGAGGAACAACCAGGAAGAGGTTCTTCAAACCAGTGAGCTGAAGGCTCAAAGACTGCCAAAAGTGGTGACAGTTACTTCAACTACTTTCATATAGCTGTCCCTGGAGCCAAGTTTTTCCCTGAGGTCCATCTGACTTAATACAGTTTTAAATGGTTTCAATGTACATGTATATCAAAAAACTTTTAAAAAATTGCGACTTATCAAACCAAAACAAAATCAAGACTTTGTTCACTTCTCCCTGAGATAAATGGAAGAGCAAATGTAATTATTTGATTTTTTGTTTGTTTGTTTGAACAGCATTTGTTCTGTATACTTCTCTGGTGTATACTTTGTTCAAAACCGAAGCCTCATTGCTGTCAAGTGCCAAAATTACATAGCCTTATAGAACCACAAATTATCTTTACTCTTGGGGCAAAGTTCCCCTTACTTTGGAAATGGAATGAAAGCAAGATGATAGCAAAGATTTAAACAGGAAGTAGGTACCTAGATCTATTATTGTAATGCTTACTCATCTGTCACTGAGGTGAAAGGAGATTATACTAAAACAGGCTTTACAGTATTCCTAGATTTTTCCAGATTAGAAATCCTGAAAAGCATAGCATCTGCCCAGTTGCTACTGAACAACCCCATTTAAGAAATATAGCACACTTATAACACACAAAATGCAGTTAGGATGCCTGTATACTTCTAAAATGCTTTTGATGAAAGATTGTGAAATGCCTTTAAACAAATCTGACAGGTTAAAGTATCTTTTCGTACAATAAAAACCTGAGCTTCAGTTTCCCTACATTCATGAAGGATTGCAAATGTACATTTCTCATCCTCCTGACAGTCCCTTAAGCACTAAACTGGAGGCTGTCAATTAGGTAGAAGAAACTAGAAATTTTTACAGAACCCAAGAATTGCTTGGGTTGGAAGAGGCCTTGAGAATTAGCTAGATTCAGCTCCCTGCCGTGCGTGGGCAGGGAGATTTTTCATTAGACCAGGTTGCTCAAAGCAGGATACCTGCAGGAATAGGGCATCCATGACTTCTCTGGGCAACCTGTGCCAGTGCCTCACCACTCTCATAGTAAAGAATTTTTTCCTAATACCTAATGCAAACCTACTCTCAGTTTGAATCTATTCCCCCTTGTCCTGTCACTACAAGGTCTCATAAAAAGTCCCTCTCTATCTTTCTTGTAGGCTCCCTTCATGTATGATAAGGCTACAATTAGTTCATGCTGAAGCCTTCTCTTTTCTGGGCTGAACAAACACAATTCTCTCGGCCTTTTCTTTAACAAATCTGTTGTGTTAGCAGAATATGTCAAGATCTACTGGCCCAGGGAAAGGAAATGCAATGTCTTTTTTTATCTTAGAGTTATGACATTTAAGCAGAGATGAAAAATCTTGATTTACCATCCCAGTCCCAATAATTTATTGTACTAGTTCTTTTTTCTAATGAATTTTAATATAAGCAACTGCCAACAAGACTGTGAGCAAAGCAATAACTCACTGTCTCCTTCAGCCCGCTTTCCCAAACCCCCACCTGGCTTTTGATGTTATCTTAATAATCAGATAATTTAAAATTGTTTTTTCCTTAATAGCCCATCTCAAGCAAGAATAAAATAAAACGTTAGAATTATAAAAGCTTTCTAAATTTGGAGCAATGACACTTCTCCAAAGACACAAAATGTGTGTAGAAACTAAGACAAATTTAGCACTGATTTTCTGTGACACAGATAAGACCAGAGCTAACAAGTTGTTTTCAAAGCATAGCAGTGTTTTTTTAAAGCATGGCTTCACATATTGATTTTCATTAGCTATTTCCAATGGAGCCTCAGATATAAGACTGATATAAGACTATAAGGGCTGCTCAGTACTTGGTTACATCAATGTGCTGGTAACTCTGGATCTCAGTTTCAGGATTCTTCTTCTGCACTGTGTAGAAACCTTTGGTTTCTGACACATTTCATCAATCCCCTTGCATGGATACCTCTGAGCACAGAGGCACCAGTGCTTCTTTTTAAATCTAATAGTTTACATATACTGTACAAACATGTATAACTGCCACAGCATATGTTCAAAAGTTGGATACAGCTGAACGGTGGATCAAAAAAGGTAAAGTTCATTTTACTGGGTATAAGCCTTCAAATGCCAGGCATAATATGTAGGCGTAAGTCATTCCATCATTAAAGAATGTGCTAGAGGGCTTATCACTCTTACTGACTTTGAAAAACATCCAGAAAAGTTTATGTAGGCTAAATAGCTAACTTAGTTTATCGATTTCAAATTATGAGTCAATACTCACAAGATGGTTAAGCCTTACCTCGTAAGTATGTCAGCATGCAAAGAAAGCACTCCACCCTGTCATGGTTTGTCCTTTTTACCAGTTAAAGCTGAGTCTGGAGCAGAATTTTTCTGAATACATTAATTCAATTTCAAATACACAACTTCAATCCATAATTAGTCTTTTTTCTATTTTATTCAATCATCCAGTGATTGTTAAAGCAGAATGGCCTCTGGCTTTTTGAGGGCCCTTAGGCAAATCACATCATGTAGCTATAAAATAAAAATGATCTAGTCATGCCTGCCACTAAAGAGATATTTGATATGTGTTATGCATTTTGTTCAAGCTCACCAGTGAAAAATACAACATGAAAACTTGGAAATTATTAGAATGAGACAGCTGTAGGGGAATTTTCTTACATGGTGCATACAACAAAAACACACAATACTGCAGTGAAAATTAAATGCACATAATGACCATCCATAATACATAGATACATTTACCTTTGTTCAGTCACGTGAATGCAAAGAGAGTTTATTGTACAGATTCAGAACTTTAAACTTAGGTGGCTTTTTATTTGAAATACGTGTTACATAAGTGTAGTCAGTATGGAAAAAAATCAAGGAAAAAAAGGTTATTTCTTATTTAACTTCCTTTTGCTCTATTCTATTTTCAATTTTAACATTAATTACAAAGGAAATTTTTACTAGTAAAATAAAGTATTTTTACTTTGCTGAGTATTCCACAACTTTAAATATAGATACTTAAGAAGTTTGGAATATTTAAAAGATGCATTTATATATGTCATGGAATGCATGTTAATTCAATGTTACATTATTATATTATTACGTAAAACTTAGACCTGTAAGTTCAATGTGTTGTGGTGTAATGTCTATTACAATTCCTAATGCCTATAGTAAAACTACTGTAAATGTCCTTATGGTTCCTGCATATAAAAAACCTGTAATGAATAAATCCTTTCTGCAACTAAAATACGGTTTTTACTTCTAAACAAGAACTACCATTGCAGTGAATCATGGGGAAAAAATGCATTAATATTCATCTATTAATAAGGTGGGAGATGTGATTAATTTTTTTTACATATACCACAGAATAAGAAAGGCATTTACTTTTAATATGAACATCTATGTCTTAGCATAGATAACTTTGTTGATGCTGACAGTTGTTCTGTAGGCTAGAATGGTTCAGAAAATCTTAAGAATGCATTTGACAGCAAATGCTTATGTAAAATGATGTAAATAAGATGACAAAACCTATTTAGCAATACTAATGTCTCTGAAATAATTGAACAACTGTTTCTAAATTATATAATTCAAGAGACAGATTGTTTCTGTACAGGCAGAGCAACAGCAAAATACAAGGCAAGTCATGAATCAGAATACATCAATACAAGCAGGTGAGATCCTAGCATATATTCCCATATTCTGTGGGAAAGCACTTGTCTGACTGCATTGACTAGAATAACCTGTTAAAGAGGTTATGAATATAGAAAGGATGAAGTACACAGACAGAGAGAAAACAGCAAATATAATTTGTCATTTATACTATTTTTAATTAGTTTTAAAATTTTAATGAAAACATAGCTTTGTTGGTTGAAAAACATATTGTCAGTAAAACAAATAAATGTAATCAATAGAAAGACTAAAACTCACCATATATAAAAAAAAAAAATCAGGCAATTCAAAGTACATGATAATACTAAGTTCAAATTCTTGCCATTTGTCAGAGCAGCAATTTAAAGGTGAACTGCCCATTCTTGCTTCATTTCAAGTGTTTCCTGTTTTCTCTACAGCAGGCTGGAGGACATACTGATCTTCAGTCCAAACAAGCCCAAGTCATTGCATCTTTCCTTCTGGACCTGTTCTCCAGGCTTTCTGCAATTATTTTTCACCTTTTTTGAAGAATGGTATTTAAAAAAATAAATAAATTAAAAAATCATAACATAGTAAGCTTCTGCACAGTTGCTGCTGAGCTTGTTCTATGAGCAGAAGAGAAGCTGAAATTCTTTGTACCATTTGTAAGAGTAAATGGATGATTTGCCTGTTAGGCAAATGTGATAAACTACAAATTCTCTGCAAAGGTAATTTGTATAATAATATGTGAATATGAGAAAACTGTATATAATTTCTCATAAACACATATATTGCAATAATTTGTTATTTACATGTTCCAGTCTTAGGCTCCCAGGCTTTTCAGTTGCATCGATATAATTTATTCTGTTTCTGTCACAATTTTTTTTTCTTACCATTATTTTTTCTTTTAATAGAATGTTGTTTTCTATTTTCTATTTTTCATAATACTTAAACTAGAATCAAATGTTACATCTTATCCAGCTACATGAAATGCAGCATGAAGAGACTGAAGATAAATTTGGAAATAGCTATACATATATATATCTCTATAAAAACTGGAGATAGATTTCCTTTTTTTTTAATATACATAGAGGGTATATAGGAATATTCCTTCTCGACAAAGCTGCACTCAATTTGGGATGAAGATATTAAGACACTTAAATGTTTTAATATAAAGTATTGGGTTTCGTTACCCTTAAGAGTCTCATGAGTTAAGACAAGTTTAATATTTTAGTTGAGCTTTATACATTGAGCCAGCGTTAAATGTTTAACTCAGACTAAAATTTTGAAGCAATATATGCTATAGTGTATTCTCAAAAAGTATTTTGCTAGAATTTCTTTTTAGGAGTTGTAAAATATTATATTCAATATTTAAAGTTTTGGTCTAACACACAAAGTACTATAAAGAAAAACAAATTCCCAGTAATATATAAGGTCAGTCTTCCAAAATACCTTATATCTGAAGAAGACTCTCATAAAATCATGGTCCTGATTCTTTGTTTTCTAGGTCATTGGGCAGTTGGGCAAATTATATGACAAATATTTGTTAAAAATTATTATGTACTCAGTGTATATACATAAAAATAATTACACTTTATCAAAAATCACTACAGTGTTAATCTAAAGTAGCACTTGGCTTTTGATAGACTACTTATTTTTCCCTACTTGCCCTGAAAGGATGGAAGGCAAATGCAGACTTAGAGATATTCACAAACAGTATTTTTTGAATATAGTTTGAAAAAGTTATTGTTCAAGAAGCTGGTAAATATTGTAGATAATTAGTATAGAAAGAAAAATTTATGATGGTAAATAAAGACAAAGAGTTCTAGAAACTTTGATTTATTAGTAAGATACAAAAAAATAAAAAGAAATAAGAGGTTATATCATGGGTATTTTTAAAACTGATACTTTATTTTTATTTTTCTTCTAAATATAAATAAAATTAATTTGATCAATTAACCAGGAAACCAGTGACTTGATGACTAATCAGAGGCATATAAATAATTATATGAAAGAAACAAAGAAATTCAAGTGACCATAAAATTGTAGAAAGCCTTTTTACCTCCCAGCAATATAACCAGTAATTCCCTCCAAACCTGACAAATGTTATATTTATAGACTATCAGCACAATTCTTTTAGTCAGGAAAGAATTTCTATAAATGAGACCTGAGGGACCTGCACTGAATCGCCTTTGCAAGACATTTCCTGTGAACTTGGAAAAGTCCTGACAGCTCTCTGTGAGGATTCTATCACATACAGGTTTAGGGAGCCATGATAAAGGTGTCTGCATCACCTGGTTACCCGTTATGATCACTAGAGAAAAACTTCTTTTTTTTAAAGCAGATTCATCTGATTTACTTTAAATATCTACATTGTGAAGAGACAATGCGTCTTTCTATCACACACACACACACACACAAAAGAACTTGGGATAAATCATATTTTACATCTCCTCTTGCCAATTGTAAAATGAAGAATACAGCCCCGCCTCTCTTTCAGAAAAATAATGAGTTTTAAATCTGAAGCACTCTGAATACACCAGTTTTATAGATAAATATGAACAACTGGACATAGAAACAGAATTGAAAGATCCAATTATCAACAAATAATTCTGATATAGCAATCCACTAGTGAATGACCCATGACATAATGACTTATGTAGCGTATAAAAGGACAGACAGAAATGCCAGATTTATAGAACCATGAAACAAAGAAACCTGAAGCTCAATCCCAAATATAAGTGAGTCCTGAGGTCAGATCTGCTTTTGCTCTTCTACAAATAAATTTAAAGTAAATATACAGGATTAAGGTTTGTGTTTACAGTGGTATAATACTGTTATAAGTGACACTTGTCAAAATGCATAAGAAATATTAAGATTTTTTAAGTATATCATGAGGTGAGAAAAAATAAGACTAGAAACATAAATAAGAAAGCTTGAACAGCAGCACTGTTACTTTTTCAGGTTTTTTGTTTTCTTTTTTAATTTCCACTTTGAATTTGTAGTGTCAGCAATATGCAATATATAATACAACTTTAACCTAGAACTGCTGAATTTTGTTTCAGGTATCAAAAACACAACTTTGAAGTTCTTTACATCTTAAATTAGAATTCTGTCTATTTCATTTTTTTTTCAAGTGATGTCAATATAGACTTCATGTTCACTAGCAAAATATTCTCTTTCTTTTCTTTCTTTTCTTTCTTTTCTTTCTTTTCTTTCTTTTCTTTCTTTCTTTTCTTTCTTTCTTTCCTTTCTTTTCACCAAAAGATTACAAACATGAATACTTTGAGTTTGTAAAAGG
>JAWWMO010000001.1:72613857-72642341 GCA_035047845.1 Dendrocincla fuliginosa
TTTCTTTCTTTTCTTTCTTTCTTTCCTTTCTTTTCACCAAAAGATTACAAACATGAATACTTTGAGTTTGTAAAAGGCAGTGGAATTTAGTCTCTGTATTTCTACTAGGAGACAAAAAGTTAATTTAAGCACTTATTTCTCCCCGTGTCTTATAATATGGATAGATTAACCTGTAAAAGGAAGTACAGTACTGTATAACCTAAGTTACAAAAAGCTTTCTAGTTTTCTTCTGAGAAATGCCACAGTGATCTTTCATTGAAATTTATATTCCCTTTGATCCAACAACAACATTTAAAAGCAAAAAAACACCTAATTATGCTGAAATTCACTCAGTTAATCTACCTCAGGAAACATCTCCAAGGAGACTTTTACTATCTGTTGTGCAACCTGTGTCACAAAACTAGCAAAGTTCACAAGATCACCAAATCATAGATTATTATGGGATAAAAGGGACCTTAAACAACATCTAGTCCAACCCTCATGTAATAAGCAGGGACGTCAACTAAATTAGGTTTCTCAGAGACCTGTTCACCCTGACTTTTAATGTTTCCAGGGATGAGACACTCTGTTCAAGTGTTTCACCACTCCCATCATAAAAGTATTCATCCTATAAATAGTCTAAATCTACCCTCTTTTAATTTCAAACTATTACACCTTGACCTATTGCAACAGGTCCTGCTAAGAGGTTTGTCCCTATTTTTCTTACAAGCTTCCTTTAAGTACTGAAAGGGCACAATGAGGTCTTCCCAGTCTTCTCTTCTTCAGGCTGATCAATGCGACCTCTCTCAGACTTTCCTCCAGCCCTCTGATCACTTCTGTTGCTCTCCTGTTGCACTCCAAGTTCAGGTTCATGTCTTTCTTGTGTTGAGGACCCCAGAGCTGGCTGCAGTATTCCACGAGGTGTCTCACAAGAGCAGAGAATCTCCTCCATTGACCTGCTGGTCATGGTTATGTTGATGTAGCTTTCTGGGCTGTTAATGTTAATACCAGTTTATGTCCAATTTTCATTCACCAGCAAACCCAAGCCCCTCTTGACAAGGGCAGTCCCAGTCCCAGGGCTCCCAGTCCCTTCAAACCCAAGCCTGGATTGATACCAAGGGTTATCCTGACCCAGATGCAGCACCTTGCACTTGGCCTTGTGGAATCTCATGTGGTTCACATAGTCCACTTGTCCCACCCTGGATGGCACCTGCCCTTCAAGTGTGCTATCTGAACTATTCAGTTTGGTGTCATCTGCAAACTGGCTGAGGGTGCATTCCATCCCACTTTATGTCAGTGATGACAATGTTAAACAATGTGATTTAAATACGGACCCCTGAAGGACACCACCTGTCACTGATCTCCATCTGGACATTGAGCCATTGACCACTACCCTCTGGGTGTGACCATCCAACCAGTTCCTTGTACGCTGAAGAGTCCACTCATCAAATCCATCTCTTTACAATTTAGAGAAGGATGTTGTGGGGGACCATGTCAGAGGCCTGTCAGAAGTCCTGGTGGACGATGCCCATAGCTCTTTTCTTGTCCACTGCTGTTGTCATTCCATAATAGGCCACTAGAATGATCAGGCAGGATTTGCCTGCAGTGAAGCCATGCTGGTTGTGTCAAATCAACTCACTGTTCTTCATGTGGTTAGCATAGCTTCTAGGAGGATATGTTCCGTGATCTTTCCCAGGGTCCTTGTTTCTACCCCTTTTAAAAACAGGTTCATTGTTCCCCTTTTCCCAGGCACTGGGAACTTTACTGAACTGCCATGACTCCTAAAGCATGACGGAGAGTGGCTTGGCAATTACATCAGCCAATTCTCTCAAGACTCTGAAGTACATCTCATCAGGTGCCCTAGATTCATGTATGTTCAGGTTCAGCTGGTTATCACAAACCTGAGCTGCTCTATTCTCTGAGTATCTATATTGTTCTTTACTGAATGTCTAGGTTTTTTTAACGTCATACTTGGTCTTCATAGTTTTTGACTGTGATGTCAAGAACTGGGGAGAGTGTAGGTCTGTGAATGAATGTGTGAACACTAGTGAAAATCAATCTGAACTTGAAAGTGAGCAAATTAAGTGGCTTATTGAGAATGAGAAAGAAACAGGGAGAGGAAGAGCCTTGTTTGTCCACTGGATTGTATGTTAATCAAGTTCCTTAAAAATGTTTAAATCCACAAAAAATGGTATGCTTATTCATCACAAATAAGAGTGACATGCTTAAAATCTTTTTGAGGCATAATGGAAAATGGGCTTTCAGATAGATTTGATTTTTTAAAAAAGTCAATAGGGATAAAACAGTGTATGGAAGTATATGGTTGTACACAAAAACACTTGTGCATATTTCACACATATCCACAAATTTCTTTAAATGTGCTGTTCACTCATTTTCATTGAGGGAAAAGGTTTCTACAACATTTGCTTAGAAGGAGAAAGATGTTCATTTATTTGATACACTAGATGATTTCTAAACTGAAGATGTGATGTATGGTATTAAAAGCTATCTTCTTAACAGTATTGTTGTTCTGCAGTCATTACAAAGAACTTGTAGTGTGGAACAATACACAGAGAACATCTGGGAAAAAAAAAAAAAAGATGCATTTTAAATGATTTTTTGAATACATGCCCTGTGGCTAGACATAACTGTAGAACTGTGTTTGAATAAAACCCGAGGTGACAGTTACAGGAGCACACTAATTTAATAACAGTTGATGAATTAAGAAACTGTATTACTTTTTAAAATCACTTAGGAAGTCTCCTTTCAAACCCCTTGGTAGTCTGGTTGATTCTTCTGGACAGCGTGTCAAAAAGATTTGGAAACACACAGTCTGTACAAACCACCATGTCTGGTTTAGCTTCTTTTTTACTTTCTAAAGAAACTTACATCAAAGATTTACATTTCCATTCCAATAAATATGCTCTGTATTACAGTTTTCCTTTTGGGACAAAATAGTGCTGATTATCATAAAATTTATTCTAAACGGAATACATAACCTGTAGCTTCCATCATTTTTAAATACATTTCCTTTCAAAGAAAAAGAACATGTTAATGACACAAAGTCCAAGAATAACTAATGGTGATAAACCTTTTTTTTATATATTTATGTGGAGCAGAAATCAAACAATTTACAAAAATGTAAATTTCCAGGAAAACTCTCAATATTTCTCAAAAACTCTCAAAGGCACAAGTATCTAACCACAAACTTTATAAACTCAGTGTCAGAGAAATGAATATGGAACTATTTGAGCTTGACAGCTGAGGTTTCTAAAATGTTTTCAAAACAATCAGGGAATGACAACAACTGCAGTAACAAAAAAGAACCTTAGATACCCAAAAGATAATTCCCAGTACTCACAAAGTCCTCAAACAAAGAGATTTCAACTACTTCTTTAATAGATTTAGACCTTTTCATATTTACCCTTGGTATTCCATTTCTATAATAGATTATTACAATTAATTCTTCATGAAGCACAAATTAACATGATAGCTGACCTGACAAGAAATCAGCACTCTCCTGAGTAGTAGTGGATAAAGGCAATGTCACTATATATGAAAAGACAGAAATTCTGGATCAGACATTTAAAAAAAAGAAGAGACATTAATTATAGTACAAATATGTTTCTATGTACATGCACATGTTTCTATGTAGCACAAGTTCTAGCTTCAACTTCTTAGTTGTCAGGGGACATTCTGAATCTTAAATAACCCACAGCTAGCACTGAAGACTATGATCAACACATTTAACAACTCGATGCAAACACAATGTTAAATGGAATAAAATACACCTGCTCATTAATTTTGTCTCCAGCTTTTGGAAGTGGTTCAAAGCATCAGCAAGGTCCTGAGTTGTGGATTAAAAGTCTACTCCCACAAGACAGATGTGAATTTTCTCCTACAGCAATAGTGTTAATAACATAACATGCTTTTTTTGTTTTGGTTGGGTTGGGTTTGGTTTGGTTTGGTTTGGTTTTTCCTACAAGAAAAAGCTGAGAGAATTAGGTTTGCTCAGCCTGGAAAAGAGAAATCTGGAGAAGGACTTTTTACAAGACCTTATAGTGACAAGACAAGGGGGAATAGATTCAAACTGAAAGAAAGTAGTTTTAAATTGGGTATTAGGAAAAAAAATTCTTTACTGTGAGCATGGTAAGACACTGGAACAGGTTGCCCAGAGAAGAAGATGAATGCACCATCCCTGGAGGTGTTCAAGGCCAGGTTAGATGGGGCTTTGAGCAACCTGGTCTGATGAAAGATGTCCCTACCCATGGTTGGGAGACTGAAACTACTTAATTTTTAAGGTCCCTTCCAAGTCAACCTATTCTATGATTCTATGACTTTTCATACTTGACCCATGATACTTTCTCTCTCTGTCCTGATTATAAAATTTAAAGTATACTATATACATTTAGTCACAATGACTATAAGGAAAAAAGGACTTACCTTTCCCCCTCCCTCATCCTGTATGTCTTAAAATGCAGAAAAGATTATAATTGTTAACTATGTAAAAACAAAAATTTCCCTATTGAATCTTCAGCCTGAAGTGAAGTTCCTGCTCTAACTTTGGATTAATTGTACCCACAATACTCTTGACAGATGATGGTCCAGGTTCCTTTAAAGACATTTGTAAAAGAGATTTAACAGCCTCTCAGACAGCGTATTTAAATGCTATTTTACATTTATTATAAAGTTTAGCAATGTGGGGGTTTTTATCTTCATCTAACCTAATTTTCCCCCATTAAATTTTAAGATCACTACTATTTTTGTATTTTAGAAATTGCTTTCCTCTTTATGCCATAATTTTAGGTATTAAAAATACTGTCTTCTTGTTCCTTCCATGGCTTTCATTAGGATGAACAGTTCCAGTTCGTTCAATGGTTTCATAGCAATCATATTTTCTAGACACTGACCATCTTTTTTGTGTCCTCTGGTCTTTCTCCAGCTCTTACAAATCATTATTTAAGTGTGGTGCACAAACCTGACAACGGTATTTATCTGAGCACTTTCTGGGTTTGAAAAAACAGGAAATATTGCTATTTGTTGAATGTCTGTTTTCTTCAAAAATGTAGCTGTCTTTAATCACAGTCAGTTCAGTCTAATAATTTACCAAGGAGTACCAAAGACTTTTTATTTATATGTAACTTACATGCATTCATACATGCTTCTGCATGCCTATATTTGCATATTTTAGACCATTCATATTTTATATATGCATATATGTGTATTTTAGACCATGATTTTGACCATGATCTTGTATTTCTTTCAAATATCTGGTTGTTTTGTCCCTTCAAATCAGTAAATAAACAGCAAAAATGTTGTCTTTATTGTTATTAGAGAGGAAATGTGATCACATTCAAAGAAATTGTTCAGCATGGTACAGCACTTTTGTCCTAAACTCTCTGTAACTAAGGTGAAATAGACCTGTGATTCATTGCTGAAGAATTCAGGCTCTATCATGGCGCATGAACCTCATTGTCTTTCATGTCTGCAAAGGACCAGTTACACAAATAATATGTTACATGCAAATTTATATGGGCAAATACAGTCAAAAAGGGATGTTTAATAATTACTGAATTTTTTACTGAAATAAATAAGCAAACATATTCTAGAGTTTAACTGTTGAATTTAATTTTCAGTCTGCAAATGTACCTTTATGTAATACAATGACTTATGACTACTGAAGACCATGGCTTCATGGTACAGATTATTCACTGAAACTGAACAGCTGAGAAAACTCACCCTCGAAGACTGAGTTAAATTCTTGTTATTAGAACTCTGAATGCAATCCCTTACAATGGGATGTTCTCCATAAACCAGAGATAATGTCATTTGCTTATTAGACCTCTCAGTAAGCTAACAAGTCTGAGAGTTAAAAGCTATTTCCTATAAGCTGTAAGGAAATCTCTCCGAAGACATTTAGAAAAATGAATGAGCAGTGCTTTTGCAGTTTTGGTCATTTAGGCTAGTATTCATATGGACACAATCACTATAGGGAAGTGAAGGTAAACAGAGACTCATGCTATCATTTCAGGGAATTTTTATTCCAAATATATTAAAAAATCCGTTTTGCATAAAGTCCGTCTTTGATAAAATACTTAGAGGGCTATTCAGTCTCTCCAGTGCCTTTGCCAGAATGAATAAGAACATGACTAGTGTAAGAGTATAATATTAATAATTATGAAAATTTTTTAAATTTACTACTAAAATTCAAAATGACTACTTCAGGTTGATCTTTAATACTTCTTTTAATCTAAAAAAATGTTAGGCCCTGGTCCTACACTTTCTCAAGTTCTGTATCCTCTTTAATTTTATATATATATATTTAATTACCCTGTTTAGGAGTTTAAATTTCCAGAACAGAGATCCCTTAGGTAATTATTATATTTTTATTTAACCCTTGTACAGCCTCCACTTAGAAGGCTTTATTTCCACTATACTACAGCCTATATATATGGAGATAAATAGCTCTTCATTAGAATAACACAAAGTACAGTCTTGTTTGGAAAACAAAGTTCTAGGAACAAATCTACATAAGCAGTATAAACTACGGGGAAATAATAATTTTAGGTAGTACTAGTATTATCTAAGATAATACACTAAATATACACTATAAACCATGAAGAAAATATTTGATGTGTCACGTTTCTTTTATACAAACAATTCATACCAAAGATGGAATTCCTTACTGACCTTCATGAATTTGAAGCTTAAGCTGTTGATGGGCAGACAACTTTTGTATTCCAATGCATGTTTAATGGGAAGGATTGACAAACATGTAATGGCTGCTAGAGTAAAAAAAACTGAAGCATCACTACACCTACACTACACTACACATCTTAAGAAGGATTAATAAGCAAGTAGTTAGAAAAACACACAAACCTCTGCAGGTATTTTTCTTTTTGATTTTGGGGTTTTTTGACTCACAAATTTTTGTTCCTGTTTCATTGTTGGAAACAGGAAAAAGAATTCTCTTTAGAAGAAGCGATCTCACAGGTAAACCTGAAGACTCAGTCAGAAAATGATGTTTGAATAGGAAAGTAATAATGATGAAAGATTAATACAGCAAGAAGCTTCCTCTTTTGCTGCACAGCAGTTAGTCTTAAAAAAATATATATACTTATTCCTTCATGTCAAGGAAAATGACAGAGGTTTTTATGACTTAAATACTTAAAAAGGAGAAAAGAAAGGAAAAAATAAACCAAAAATAATTCAAACCCACCAAAAACTGATGAACAAAGTCTCACCCATACGATTACTTTTAATTTTCCTAAATATAATCATAACAAAGAAAGAGACATTTCTTAGTAGTTTCCATGTCATGTTTACTTACACTCATGAATTTTTCTCTAAATTACAGTGAAAGATTTAGATCCACCTCTAGAAGCTGTTCCAAACTGTGAGAATCAGCTTCTTAGCTATTTTATCTACCATGTGAATGATAACTACATGTTGCAAGCTATCTTCTTCATGATCTCCTTTAGTAGGTTGGAGTAGTCATCAGCTACTATTCCATAAGTAGATACCGCAGAGGCTCACAGAGCTGGAAGTCAGTAAGTATGAGAGATCTTAGTCAGGCATGCATTTTAAGAATCTGGCACACAAACCTGGCAATTTGGATTCCTGTATTAGGTTCATGAGAACTGATAATCTTAGTAGGCTATACAATTAAGTTGTATTTTGCACACAGTTGGTCAGAAAAAAAGTGTGACCCTCACCGTTGTTTAAGCTTGTATCAAAAGATAAAGTAAAACAGCAAAAGACTTATTAAAATTTGTTCCTAAATAGGTTCAAGGTTTAAGGAATAAAAACATATGATATTCTTAAAGCAAAACATTCCATTTAATATTGCCTGACCAAATTTATTCTGTAACAGATACTGAAACTTGAATCAGGAGTTTCATAATACACTGTCATCTTGCAATCTGTATTTCCATACTCCTATTATTCTTGTGCGGCCAGGCCTTCCATCAATCAAACTAGACAGGAAATTTTAAAGATATGATGGCAGTTGTTGAATACAATTTTCAAGAGAAAAAAAAACAAACAAAAAAAACAAAACAGAGGCTCACCTCTTACAATTTCTATAGAGTTTTATGCAAGAGTAGAAGTCAGTAATAACAAAATTTAACATTCTGACGAGCTGAAATATTTAATTATTGACAAGTATGTTCAAATGAAAAAGTTACGTGTTATTTTTGGCAAAAAAGTCTTCCTGTGTGAAATACTGAGGTTGTGAAAGCTTATTTTTTTTCTATCAGGCTGTACTTAGATGGAAAATTCTCAGGCAACTTGAGATGTAATTCCTTTTCTTTTCCTCCCGTGTATAAATATTGCATTACTTCTTTGCATTGTGGTACTTTTACCCCAAAAGACAAAGGAACTCAAAAATGAGTTATACATTAGTAAGTTTATTAGGATTTCAGATATTTGTTTTATTTTGAAAACCCACTATAGGAAAAACTGTCCAGTGGTGAACAAAAAAAGCTTGTAGAAAGCTGCTAGCTAAACCCCCACAACTTCAATTTATCTGTGCTTATTATACATACACGAAAAGAAACAAAGAAACAAACAACAACAACAATAAAACCTAACCAAAAAGTGTGGGGGGAAAAGTAATAAAGAAGCAAAATAGATGATGAAGAGAAATATATAATAGGTTATGCAGAGAGCAATGGGTAAATACTTGAAATATTTTAGTGTCTTTACCTATTTTTTCTTAATGATTTTTTTTTAATTATTATTAAAACACTGGTTATGTTTTTCAGCCCTCTCTTGGATCTTTTTTTAAAAGTGAGACTGTGGATTCACTGTAGTATTAAGAGAATGCAATGCATAAATGGGTACTAAGCAGCCACCACAAACGCTGAATGTAGAGCTGAGCAAATTGTCTTATGATATTTAACAATCAAAATCTGCTTATACCAAGTAGATCCTGACTTGGCTAAATCAATTACATTGGGAGAAAGACCTGGTTCCAAGAGCTGCTTCATAATTTGAAAAAAACAAAGTAGATTTTTAGTGTAAAATGTACATTACTCATATGCTGCATAATAATTTGACCTTCTGACAAATAGAATATATTAAGTAAATGCTGTTAAAACTTGGAAGATCCTTTGAACAACTAAGATTATTGCTACCTTAGAAATGTGTGAAAAATTGCACCAGCAGTATGTCAAGAAAACAAGGTTCATTAATTCAACTTGTTCAGAAATGTATCACTCCTCAAGAGTTTCAGCATATTATTTAGAAATTTGAAGTCATCTGTTATGTAAAATAATGCCTTTAATAATAAACTTAGGCAGCAACAGTTCACCATCACCATCTGACCACCACCAGATAGTAATGTTTAATTTGATGCAACATTCATGTTAATGCATCTCTATATCTAACCCAAGTTAGCTGAAGAGCTTTTATGTCCTTACAGTGTTTGGTGAAAACTGCCTTTTTCCTTAATTTCATATTCAGGAGGCCTATGTATAGAAGAGAGACTATAGACCACTTTGACATAAAAATTCTTTTACAGAATCATATTAAAACCATATATATTTTGGTTGGAAGGGACCTCTGGAGACTGTCTAGTCCAGCCTCCTGCTTCAAGCAGAACTTTTGCTTCCTCTAGACCAGCTATGGCTTTATACAACAAAGACTTTAAAATCTTTTGGAGACTCAGTTTCCATGGATACTTTAGGTACTGTATCTCAGTGCTGCACTACCCTCTCCTAGTGAAGGTTTTCTTATTATGCAAATGTCTTTTAGGTGTTCACCCTTTATATTTACCCTTACAACTTGTGATCTTCTTAACATACTTAGCTGTTAATAAAAATGAGGGGAACAAACACGCCTTACACTTTTTCAGGAGACTGTGTTATCGGAATCTTCAGAATAATTTTTGTGATGTATTTTTGTTAACACATGGTCAGGCTTTATAGTTCAGAAAAGTCACTGGTCTTGACTACTTCCAGCTCATGCTGTCTGGAAAATGACTTGTTGCAACACCCCAAAGCATTTACAAGTGTTATTTTAAATATATATATATATATGTCCATCAAAACTATAGACCTCTAAGATGCTGCTACATAATCCCATATCCAAAAGATATAAGTCCTTAGCTTTAATGGCCCTTGGATCAGGGACAAAATCAAAAATCAAATCAAAAATTCAGGGGGCATTATTTTCTTCACAAGAATCTTTTTATATAGAAAACTAATAAAGCTTCTGTATATTCTGTAGTCTTTTTTAGTGAATAAAAATAGTCATGGAATCTGAGCCTGCCAGAAATCCAACTTCAGATGACATTTCAGTGCTTAGAGACTATAATAAACAATTACTTTAGAATCTATAGAACATGATTTAGCCTTCATAATATCATGTATGGCAGCATGAAGATAGTTATCCTAAGCACAGCATTTCCCTTCAGGAAATCTGAATGCATGAGCAGTCAATAGACAGAAATACCACCTCCCCTCCATCTCTCCTGAAGTGATATATTTATGTGACAGGAGGCAGTTAAAATCTCCAAATCTTAATCTTCATTTTATTATTATCTCATATAAATTTTTGCCTTTTGAGAACAGTATCACCTAAATGCTACATTTCTGATTTAGTAAGGTTTTGCATTCAGCCTTCAGTCATCTTATACAATGCTGTGGAACATTGAACACCTTGAGCCAAACAAGAAAAACAATCTGTCTTTAGCTGTTGCTCAAGAACCTTTCCTCTGTAGAACACAACAGAGGTTTTTCGTTGTCCCCCAAGTACCCAAAAATACAGGACGTCTGGATTCCTATAAATTAGCTCAAAACTGGCAGCCTGGAATCTTGTGACTTATAAAATTTCATAAAAATTTCAGAGATCTCTGGGGTCTGATCTAGCAGGTATATGCGAAGGATATTTGACACACAAGATCTTTTTATGACTGTAGTAGCAACAGCCTTCTGCTTGCAAAAGAACGTGGTTGCATAGTTTTACATGTCATATGTACTGTGTGAACATGACATGTTTTACATGTCATATGAACTGCGTGAACATACCATGCCACAGGGATGGGAAACCATAATATTCTACATCCCAAAAAGGGTATATAACCAAGATACAAAAGAACTCATCGTTTGGTTTTCTTGTCCATATAAGGGGTGTTTTTCTCGGTTTGATTTGCTTTGATTGTTTTTTTTTTTGCTGTTATTTGGGGGGTGTGTTTGTTTTGGTTTTTTTCTGTTTTTTTTTTTTATTTGTTTGCTCAGCACACTACACAGTTACAGAAGTGCAGAAGCAAAAACTGAAAGTAGCAGATTACATTTGAAAGTGTTATCTTTGTTGATGTGTATTTGAACGGAACCATTTAATATGTATTTAACCCAAATATGTGTAATTATGGAAGTGTTATGTTGGCTTAGGAGTTTGAAAAATGCAAGAATGCTGCGATGTCTCTTAATTTGAAACTAAAAATAATAGTAATTTTTATGAGCTCACAAAATAAATTTCATAGTTTATTTTAAAGTTAAATTTATGCTAACATTCCATAGGATTTCTTCATATATAGAAAGTTTCAGACCTCTTTCTATTTGAAAAATTAATTATCTACTCTTCTGTAGTTAATTTGGTAAATAATCAAAATTGGAAGAATTTTAAAAATTCTTAACTTGCAAAAAAAAAAATTATCTGAAAAGGAAATAATCAGATGAATTGTTGTACAAAAACAAACAGCCAAACTTTAAATAAATAACATTTCTCCTTCGAAATATGAAACCATATTGTTTCTTCTTTTCTACCATTGTGGAATGGTGGTATTCCACCATCCATTCCGTAAACTTAAAGTAACAATTGAGCAGAAATAGTCCTTCCAATAGTAATAGAAGAAACATACTGCAAATGTTTTGAAGTTAATGTCTTAGAACATGAAACTTTGGTAAATGTTTTATGAAATGTGCTGTGCACATGTACTTGCACTCCATCTTGGTGAAGCTGAAAAAACGGCATAAAAAATTCTTCATCACATCTTGCTTTCATAGATCTGAATAGCATCTGGCCTTTTACTTTCTTCCTTGAGGTTAGCTGCTTTCCATTAGACTGTGGCTCTTTAGAATTTGTTCTGTTGTGTCAAAAAGCCAAAGCTGACTGTTAGGAGATGTGCAGGAAAGAAAACACCATGCTTTATCTTTTCAGTATGGCAATTATCTTCCCCATATTGGTTCCAGCTACAGGTCACTTGTGTTTCCAGGAACAACAGCATTTGATACCAGCTTCTCAAACAACATTAAGAATATCATAAGCTCCAGAAAATAAACAAACAAACAAACAAAAAGAAATGACACAGTCTTTTGACTTATAATGCAAGATCATCTTCCCTGTCTCAAATCCCATAGCATGTCATTAGGTCCCAGAGGAAATGATTGCTGAAGGCAATGTGTACATTGCAAAACCTCTCCAGGGAGTAGATTTCAATTGTAACAGTAGATTGTAATGCCAGAGGGCTGTCTATGGCTGTGCCTGAAATTCATTAATAGAAATGCAGGTATTCTGTGTTACGGAGCATAAGAGAAGACAAATGTGCCAGTTTTAAGAAAGTTTCTCAGCTGATCTTTTGAATTGAGACAAATGTTTGATTGGGTTCTTTTATCTCATGATGATTTCAGTACATCTACATGAAACTTGCAGATTGTTTTGGTGCAGTTGATAAAGTACATTGCTGTAGACAATGGCATCCTCAGAATGATAATCCAGAATCCCTTCTGGTGATGACTTTGACATTCAGTCTCCATTGTCCCCTTGACACCTTACTTTATCCTGTGAAATAATGTCTTATTTGTGGTAAATACCCTTTTTTGTCAACACACCAGAAATGGACCTTTTTAAGATGGTTTCCCATCTTGGTCAAACTTATTTTGTCAGTTTAGCATACTATATAGTTAGTAATCTCTGTTTAGTAAGTAAGTGGAACATTGCAAACATCTTCTGTTTGGGATCATACAAGGAACATCTTAGTCACGCAAAGAGATCAAAACATGATCCTCAGATGCCAATCAGAGAACCAATGCATATTAAAATGTTTTGGATTTGAATCTGGGGGGTTTGACACATCACTGAAATAATTTTCAGTCTGGAATATGATTATGTAAAGGCTGATCTGTCTCGTATTGGAGAAGAATGTGTAAAAATATTAGGCTATTTCTGAATAGGCAAATACTCTATGTGTGAATTTAGAAGTTTTGTCTGATAGGGTTTTTGGGGTGTGAGGTTGGGTTTTATTTCTGTTCAGAAGCTTGGAGAGGCATCACTTGCAGGCAATATAATCAAGTATCAGTACTAAAAGTCTGTGTGAAAATTACCTGTAACAGGAAGAAAAAGAAAAAGAAATACATTTGTCTTTTATGAAGTTGAAGAGATAAGAACAGATTAAAATAAGAAAGTGCAATATTTTTTTTTTAATATGTTTATTTAGGCAACAGGTCTATAGTGTTATTTAATATATTTTCTTCACTCAAATGTGAGGTGAAAAATGGTACTATTGGTTACTTCGAAGTGCCCTAGCAACAATAACATAGCTGCCACTTACACCAGTGGGCTTGACGAAGCACTGTTCTTGCACTCAATTAAACTATCATGTTGACAGGAGAAAAATGGTTCCACTTTGTTGCAGACTGTCAAACATGCTTTGCCTTCTAACCTCCATTATTCTAGCTAAGTAAAATGTATCAAACCACTTAACTGTGCCTGTCACTGGAAAAAGAAATAAAATTAAATATAAGAACATGATTTTAACAAGGAAATTTCTGAATATTCTTCCCAACTTTCTGCAAACATCTGTAATATTAAGGACACATTTCCAATTGTTATCATGAAAATGTTCCAAGGAACTTTTAGAAAGAGATATTGCATCCCTCTTTCTTATATGAAGCCTTTCTTATGTCATGATTGTACTTTTATCAGCAGATACTGATTTTCCGCAGCTGAAGAATAATAAGGTCAAATTTTTATCCCCTTTTGTTATGGCAGTATAAAGTTACCTCATAGCTGAAAAAATCACTGTCAATATAAGGCTATAGGTAGACTCCTCTCTCATTATACATACAAACTCTCATTACATGGCAGTCCAGTAGGGACTGGTGATAGGAAACTGGACAGTGAGCCACATTCTACTGATTCCTGGACACTGCCAAACCACTTACAGTGTTAGAGGCTGCCACAGAGCACAGTTGCCCTTATATGATGAAAGGCATGAAATTCCCTGCTGAATGGAAGCTAAGTGGTAAAGGTCTCTTTAATCCTGCTGAGTGATGCTCTGATGCAGCTGTGTAACTGACTTGCTTTGACATTAATTTAGCTCACTCTTCTTTCTGATGCTTTGAGACTGCAACGAAGAAGAATGTTTTGCCACACAGTTGTCCTCAACATTCTGCCAAGTAACTGTTAGCAGCTAAGTAAAGTGACATCTCTGCATGTGGCAATTGTCTTTAGTCTGAATCTATTTCTCTTAAATCTAAGCCTGAGGGCTTGAATCATCATTTCCTTGTATCTTGCCAATTGCAGGGTGTTATTTTTACACCCATTTTTATTTGGAAAGAACTACTGAAATGAAAGACACTGGAATAATAAACTCTGTTATCAAGTACCATTTATATTTTTATTCTGATTTTTTTTTCCTCTACATTAATTTGAGACCTCTGAGAATTTGAAAAAGAACAATGCAACGTGTCTGGTTCTGTATTCAAGGCTTTCTAATTTTACTTCTATTGAATGATTTTTTTTTTCCATCTTAATTATTCCAAATAATAAATTACTTGGAATCTTTTCCTCTGTGAAAATAAATTATCTAAATAGAGACCCTTAGTGTCATTTTGATGCTCTAAGCCATCCCACCTGGGCTCCAGTTTCTCCTCCAGATTCAGCCATGGGTTTCCATAGGTTCTATGGCACATCCATGAAGCCCATTCACGTGTCTTGAAAATACAAGTACACCTAAAATAACACTAAACAACTAAGTTAATGCAAAGTTATTGTAGCTGCATTTTCCTTTTTTTCTCACCCTTACCTGCACAAGTAATACTTAACATTGTCTTTACTTGTCTGGAATAAAGATAGCAATGAAACAAATATGTTGCTACCACATTTACTCTTCTTAATCCTCCAAAATAGACAGGTTTTCTGAATACCTTATTCTCATATATAAAAAGAGGAAATAATATTTATTCTCTAATAACTGGAATTTTGATTTCTGTAAGCCAACAAGTTTGACTTCCATAACAAACCGCTGACACCTTAAAAATATTAATAAGGAAGTTGATTTGTTAACAGAGACAACATGTGGTCAGATCCTCAAATTGCAGAAATTAGTATAGCACCATAAAAGTTGTTATCTCTATGCAAATTTGAAAGAAGTGAGAATCTGACTTTCATATACAGTATAGGAAATTTGCTGTCAGAAACATATGTAGAAAGAATATGAAGAACTCACATTTGTATATACAAATAGGTAAGACATGAACAATAATCTAAACTAAAGAATATATCTTTTTACTTTATCAAGACTTCAATGCTAAATTCAGCATACATATCTAGACAAGTAGTAATTGAGCTGATCTTTCACTTTACAAATAGGAATTTTAAAAAAAAAAGAATCATGCATAGTCAGTTTACAAAAGATTTGCTTAGAGGAAGATAAATGCAGGTCAGAAATTTTGGTTTGGCACCATGTCAGTCATGCACAGAGATTGAATGGCCTTACTGTACTCAGGATAAAATGCTTCTGTCCACATGACATAAGTGAGAAGCATTGTGTTCAATTCATAAATAGTTTTAAACGTGCATGCAGAAGTTGCTGCCATCTTGAAAAAGTGACCTTTAAGAAAAAGACATTTTAAAAAAAATCTTTATTTCTTTTTAATTGTTATGGATCAACTCAGTGATTAGCTTGAAAAGCATCCACAAATAAGCTTTTTCTTTTCTTGTGAGTTAGGAAAAAAAAATAAAATACAAAATTATACAGAATAAATAGTAAATATAAATCTAGCAAGAATTCATTGAAAAAATAAACCTGCAGTGTTTTTTTAACCTATTTTTCCCACAACACTTAATTTTCTTCTAATTTCAGAAAATATATTTTTGTACAAATAGCTAAATACTATTATTCTTCCTTCTGTGTGTATTGTTGCAGTTATCCTGTCTGAGTGTTGCTTTTCCGTAGGGTGGGAAAGGACCTGTATTTGCACTTGGAAGTTCCTAGCCACAGCAAACTCATTTCCTCCAAGAATATTTAAAGCCAGAACAGAAGTTATTTATATACATATGTATATATATATATGTGTAAAAAAAATCAAACTTATTAAGCACAATATCATATTTACAGCTGATTCTCAGTAGCTTTTCAAATTGCCCAGGATTATGAGTTGAAACACCAGTGATGAACAATATTTTATAGCAGCAGCTCATGAAAAGATTGTCCAAAATCAGGTAAAGCTATCAGATAGGGAAAGCAGCAAAAGGCTTGCTTTTTCTTCGTTGAAGATGTTGGGTAAACATAGTTACATATTTCTCCTTCCACATACTGATACAGAATGCACATGATGAAATTCCATGTAAAATACTTAAATATTTGCAGGCTGCGGGTGCATACACAAAAAAATATTTTTTCTTTTTAATTGACATTTAGTATGAAAACATTTCAATTCCTTTCATATTTATTATAAGGTATTTTAGGTGTAGCTGAAGACATTGGTCATGTATGCAGTGCATGTACTAACCTAACAAATACACTCTAGCCTTACAAATACAAACACAGCTGTTGGGTTATTTTTGTTTGGGGATTTTTTAAGGAATCTAATTAAATCGAGGGATAAAAAGAAACAGTGAAGGTAACAAATATTTTTCACATAGATTAGGTACAGAATGCAATGCCATACACACCTTTTTAAAATGATGAGGAATAGTGCAATAAGCAATCTTCCTCCCACAGTTCAGTCAAGCTAAATTCATGTTTAACTTGGGGTGAGATATATTGCCTGCACACAACCCCATGGCTTCCCACAGTGATCCCTGAGTTTTTCTTTGCTAGGATTACTGCTGTGCTTAAGTTCTGACTGTTGACATGTTATTATAAGGCACTTTTATTTACAGTGGTTTAAAATAGGATTACAGAAATTCAGTCCCAGCCCAACACATTATCACTTCATGTTTGCTGCTCCAACACTTCCAGGTAGTCAGGCTCAGCATGTAAATTAGCCTTGAGTTCAAAATACTCATTTTTAGTTTGTTCTAGAAAAACCTTTCTTGGCCTGGAGTACATGAGTGTCTCCATTAGCTTCAGCTCTTCATGTGCTCCAGGATAACGAACTTCCATATCAGGCTGGAGCTGGACAATATTTTTTCTTAGGTACTCTGTGATCCCTAGTTGCTGCAGTTCTCTCTCTTTTTCAAGAATGTTTCTATACAAGCAGCTAGCATCCTGAAAAGACAGAAATTCAGCAGATTGATCTGTAGCCTTATATTTGACATTTGGACCTATAAGTGGTGAACTGTTCTCTCTTTCCAGGAGGCTTCGGCGAAGGTATTTGGAATCATTAGCTTCCTTCTCGCTTCCCTCCTCGTGTTGCTGCTCAGCATGCTTGGGGCTGAAGGATGGGCTGCGGTAGACCTGAACCATGGGGGTAACCATACGTTGCTCATAGAGAGTTGCAGCTGGGTGCTCCGTTGTGTGGTGAGTTGTCTTATGCCCGTACATGCTGTACTGGAGGTGAACTGGGCTACTGTCCCTCATTTGTTCATCAGCCTGTTTCTTTTTACATCTTCGTCGCCGATGCAGGACAAGAACAACTATTCCTGCTGCACAAAATACAATGGTTATAAACACAATGAGCAGTCCTAATATTAGAACAGAAAGTGGGACAGCCTCTGTAAGGGACCGCAGAATGGTGTCTGCAGTGTTGGCAGTAGGAGAAGAAGTTGTCACAACTACAAAACTGGCATGAGTTGGTAGGGCAGGGCTGTTTATTAAACCTGGACACAAGACTTCACTGTTCAGGGATTTTAATTCCTTTTTTGCTAGGTGCCCTGGAGATTTACAAAAAATACTACCCATCATGGTATTCTTACTCAGTTTTTGTATCCATTTTTGCAGCCCAACTGAATCACAGGTACAGTCCCAAGGGTTGTCTTCAAGTTCAATTTGTACCAGCATATCCAATTCATCCAAGACATTGCTCACAGGCAAATGAGCAAATTGGTTTGTTTTCAGATTTAATCTGGTGAGAGGAACACCTGAAAAGATATGGGGTGGCAAAGCCTGCAGAAGGTTGTTATTTAAGTAGAGAACTTTCAGTTTTGGCATTGCATTAAATGTCCCTGGCAAAACTTCTTTGATGGCATTATATTCAAGATACAAGTACTCAAGGTGCTGAAGGCCAAGGAAGAGATTCTGACTTAGCTTTGTAAGATGATTGCCATTAAGATATAGTTTCTGTAGTCTAGTCAGATTCATAAACGAACCTTCCTCAAGGATTTCAATGCGATTGTTCCCCAGGTGAAGCATTTCCAGGCTGGAATAGTCCACCAGATCTGATTTCAATAATGTCTGAATAATGTTTCCAGCTAGAATAAGCTTTTTAGGATTTGGAGGAGGGGGTCCTAAATCAGACAAGCTTTCAATATTTCTCTCTTGGCAGTGCATAAGAACTCCTGAGAGCATATGGCTGGTGCAGTGACAAGGAACAGGACAGGAGATTCCTGGAAATGTAGTAGGTTTTGAAGTATGAAGTACTAAACTTGATTCTTTAGTAGGAGCTTTCAGAAGAGGAATCACCTTAGTCGATAAGTGACTATCACTGATAGAGGTGGTTACAACCAAGGGCAGTGACCCCGAAGGATCTTCAAGTTCATTGACAGGATGAGTGGGACAAAGTGATTCTTTTTTCAACCGGCTTAAGATGCTGCCTTTGATAATTGAAGGACTATTGCATACAACATCACCTATTATGGACTGAGGAGGCATATTTTCTAGCCATATCTTCAGCTGCAACAAATCACAGTTACAGACCCATTTATTGTCTTCCAACTGAAGATCTAGTATTCTACCAATATGTTCCAAAAAGCCAACATAGGGCAGTGTCTGTAACTGGTTTCCACGCAGATCTAAATGGGTCAATGGCACAAAACGAAATACGTTTGGAGGAAGATACTCAATGGCATTATCATTCAAAATAAGCACTTTAAGCCTGTTGAGCTTGCTAAAGGCACTTGCTTCAATCACTGTGATGAAATTGTTGTCTGCTTGAAGAAACTCCAAATTTTCCAATCCATTAAACGTATCTTCTTTAAGTGTTTCTAAAGAATTGTGATTGATATGAAGTTGTTTAAGAAGACTGAGACCATTGAAAGCTCCAGGCTCAATATCTGCAATATTGTTAAAACCAAGATGTAGAGAGATAGCATTAACAAGGCCAGCAAAATCATTCACATGTAACACGCTCAGACCATTGTTTAACAGATTAAGATGGAAAGGCCGTGATGGTGGGACATTTATTTCTGATACCATCTTGATGCCTCTTTCATCACAGTTTATAATCATGGTATCATCCTTTTCTTCGCAGGAACACAGACTCTGACAAGATCCTCTGACTGAAGAAAAAGAAGACTGTGACTGGAAAGGGTCAGATGCAACAACAACTGAATATAGAATAAAAATCCAAAGCTTCATCTTGTCCTGCAGAATCTATTAAAAAGAAAAGAAAAAAAAAGAAAAAAATTAAAATGGAAAAGTAGTATATTCACAATTTCACAAGGTTTGCTTGGGTTTTTTTTTGGTTGGTTGGTTTTTCCCTGAGGCAGGAGGGAGAGAAAAACATTCCTAATTCTTGTCATTGACCTACCTCACCTTTTAAACAATATTATTTAATGCAAAAATTTTTGAATTATTTTCTAATATGAGAATATATATTTAGGTTAATGTACTGAATCAATAAACAGTGTCATAAGGGAAAAACTTCAGTATTTTCATGCTGATACCCAAAATAAAAGACAATCAGGAGTGTGTTGCCTGTATATACCGTATAGCCCTTCAGTGGACAGCAGTAAAAAGTTACTGTCCCAAACAACTTATATAAAAACTAATACATTATTTTGGCTCACACATATTTTGTGTTACCAAATAGCACCGCAAATTTTAAGAGTACCTTGCTAAGCTTAACTTAATGTTATCCAGCTGGTGATGAGAAGAAATAAGACTTGGTTATAAGATTGTTATGTGTTGCGAACACAAGCCCATTCAGTCAGGATACAGGGAATTTCTCTTTGGTTCTGTGTTATCTATGGAAATCAAAAGCTATTTTCTCTACAATCCTTGTACCCACAAACTGAAAATGATGTAGGCAAAATAATTATTTTTTCTTACTTAATGCATATGCTGCAGTTTGTAAATATTTAGTGAAGGAGGGACCACAATTTGTGTGCAAATAATATACACATAAAAAATTAGCATACTCAACTAAACTAAAAAAGAAGAGAGAACTGACAAAGCAGTACATGGCAGAAGAAAAAATTAAGCTAAGAAAAAAAAAGGACAAACCTGTTTTGAGATTAATATTAGGCTCCTTCCAATAATCATCAATTATCGCAAAATTTCTGAAATTTATATGGAACTGACTGTGCTTTACAAGTTAAAAATTATTACCAGTATCATCCATATGCTATGTACATAATTATCACCTTTCAAGCTGATCTTGAAGTTTGCAATACCTGGTAAATGCATCATTACAATACAGCTATGGAGTCACAAGCAAAATTTAGATATTTAAATCAATCATTTATCATTGGTTTGAATTAAGTTGAGCTACACTCCATTTGAAGATTCTCTGGGGGTTTTTGTTCAAGGCTGTTTAATTAGCAAGAATAATAGTAACTCTTGATGTATGAGGTAGAATGAAATCACTCTTTAAAATCTTTAATTAAATATTTCTACATATCCTAAAAAATAAAAGAAAATTTAAAAAAATCTTAAAATAGAATGGATGATTTATAAAGCAGTAACTTTTATGGAGTCTGATATTTATTTGAGGATTCCTAAGGAATCTATCTAAGTGGGTTTCTTAAGTAATCCATCTAATAAAGGTAATTTGATCTTTCCAACTAAGCCATTGAAACACTGAGTACAGAGTATTAGTACAAAACCAGCTGTGTTAATTTCTGAAAGATCAGAACCTCTTACGAGGATCAATTCAGTTACATGCATGAACATTCTTATAGTGTGGTCATATAATTTGTGTACCTTGGTTACTAGAAACACCATTCCTCAAGGCTTTCCTTAGAACAAAATGCAAAGGTTTACACATGTAAGCATTTAAATGCTCTGGCATAAGTATTACACACACACACATACAAAAGGAACAGCAGCAAATGTGTGTACACTGAATTATGTTTTTCTCCATTAGTAGCTCCTAATAAGTGGGAGTAGAAGTATGAGTTCAGAAGTTTTAAGTGCAATTCACAGTGTGGAAAAAAACGTCCTTAAAAATATGAGCTTTTATCTTTGTTTCAGTAGAACAAATAATACTGTTGTCTCATATAACACTCCCTGAACTCCAGTTGCCTAAGTTTAATATATATGCCTTTTAGTCTGTTTTCCCAAGAATACAGATAAGACACAACACGACAAGATGCTATTTTGAAGTATGCAGAATAATTCTAGGATCATATTATGATAGAGATTTATTTTTCCTTTACATGCATCATTATCCTTTCCAGAGACCCAAGGTAAAAAATGCAAGCCCTTTAAACAGATGCCAGCTTCAAACCTACTGTATGACTGATTTAACTTTATTTCTGTACACTTTTTGTCGTCAGGAATTCCAGCGTCAATCTGTATCAAATTCAAACTGCGCTTATAAAGTCCCTGAGCAAAACTAAATCAAAAGAAAAAAATAAAAATCTGAAGGGCATGTTGCATTCTAGTGCATATTGAGAAATTAGGTTATAAAAATGAAAGCCCTCCTCTTAGAGAAGAAAGTAACAACATTTGTAACCAATTGGAAAACATTCACATTTTAATCATCGTCATACTTCTGTGAGCAGCACTGCCAGAACTCTCACACACATATATACAGACAATAAAAAATAATAGGATTGTATTCTTTTTCCTTTTTTCCAGTTGTTGCTTTTTTTTTCTTTTTCTAAACACTTAGAAATATGTAATGAAGGTCACAGTGGGCTGCTGTTGTAAAATAAAAACTGCTTTCAAGTAACAGATGATTAGCATTTAACTGAAAGAATTCACAATCAAATAAAATTTAATTTAAAATTCTTGACAAAGCTGACCTTTTTCTGTTTCATGTGGTGAGGTTTTTCTACAAATTCTACTGGGTAATACAAGTTTGAGTTTTTTCATTTTATCTGCTTACATGTAAGTCACTGCTGATTGCATACTGTAACTAAGCTCTGTAGGAATTCTAAAAGACTAAAAGATGTCACAGTCTTTTATGCAAAGTTGAATAGTTTCAGAAGTAGTCACCTTACAGCAAAGACATCACATGCTTGATAAGTAACTGATGTGGGTTTACAACATTGAAATAGCTTATTACGTTATACTTGGGGTTTAATTTGTTTGCTTGTTTTAATTCAGCTATTTAAAAAATGTATGTTGAAGATTTTTCAAAGCCTCAAGCTAAGAATTGGTAATTACTAAAATCCTTTGGGATTGTTTTTTTTAAAGTCTGAAGAGAATCACAGTCAGATGATACATTTAAGACCACTCTTGCACTTCAGGAAATAAAAATGAACACCCATTCCTCTCCCCATCAAGGGAGTCGAAAACAGCTTTCCCTTAATACACACATTCTACACAGTTAGCAGTTAGAATAAACATGCATGGCAAACTGGTTAAAAAACAGTACAAACTGCCATAATTTAACATAAAAGTTATCAAAGTTACAAAGAAAAATAAATTCAACTAGTACTGAGAAATTAAATGCTCATGTGCTGAGCCAATTAACTAACTATAATTTCTCTTACCTGTACAGCAGTTACACTCCCTGAAACACTCAGCAATGCACAGTCGGAGCAGCTGCTTCAATGCAATGTAATTTTTCCCGGTCAAAAATGCACACTTTCTTCTGAGTTTTACTTGGCTGCAAGCTCTAGTAATACTACAGCTCCATAAAGTTAAAATCCTTGTTCAGAAGACAAAGTACAAAGCGTTCGATTGAAAAAAATCTTCCAGGCAGCCGTGCACATCAGACCCTCCTGTAAGCAGTTGTTCTTTTTCCTCAATTAAAATTCACAGCATACTTCACAGCTAGGCTGACTTTTCTGCATATAGTTAACTGTTTGCAAGCATTTGGATGCAGTAAACAAACAAGATGCTCAGCAGAGCTTGACTTGATCACTTGGTTTGTCAGATTTTTAGATGCAAGCTGCTCCTGTGTTCTCTCTGTTCTTTCTAGTCTTTCTTGTTAGCTCAGTTTGTTATTAGTCAGATTGCCAAGGGCTGGGAGGTAGGCGTAAATAAAGAGACTTCTTGGCTTTTGACTCAGCCTTTAAGCCCTTCCCCACCAGAGAGCTTTAATCTGCCAATGTCATTTAATACAAGATACAGCTCCACCTTGAGACAGATCAGCTCCTCCTCCTTCTGCAATTTCTCTCACCTCCTTTTCCCCTTACCTAAGTGAAGCTCGAAAAGTAAAATTCAGCTAATATCTTCTAGATTGCTTAAGGACTGTTAATGACTGATTTTGCAAAACAGTAAACATCCACTACAGCTCTTGCAGTCTGTTCTCTTGGGCAGATATTGCATTTAGTTTGTAACTGAAAATGCTTTCTTTAGAAACCTGAAAGCATTCCAGTCCAAAAATGCTTCACAAAACACACCACAAGGGAAACCTTGTCCTCTGGAAAATATGTCAATCATGTTGAAGTGCAGAATTATTCAAATATATAAATGGACAGTACAGCTCTCAATCCAGTCCACTCACTGTGACTGGGGTAGGGGTGAGTATGTACAATTGTACATGCTTTATTTCTTTGAAAAAAAAAATAAATTGTGCTATATTAGTGCATATGCTTGCACAATGACTGCCATCAGTGTTTTTTAAAATTGTCCATATTGTTCTGTAGGAAGAAGACTGAGTTGATTGTAATTGTCTGTTTTACAGATGTTGGCACAGTGTGTTGGTATCTGTCCATATGAGAATATATTGTATTTGCATGAAACATTTCTTTGATAAAAAAGATCTGTTTTGGGAGAGGACATTCTTAAAGGCATGTATCATGTTGAAGGTATTATTTTCTTTGTGCTCATAAACAAGTAACTGGCAGATACAGTAGGGCTACATAAAAATGTTTATTCCCCGTGAGAAACTGTCCTTATCCCTCTTGCATTGCAAGGGATGGCTTTATAAGCTGCAAATACTGCTTGCCTGTTCATTCCACTGTCACAGAGCCACAAAACCTTTTGGTAAGCAACAATAGATCTGGTGCTCCAGTGTATTTACCCTCTGGAACATACCAATTCTGTTTTGTTCTTGTTGTGTCTTAGATTACAGATTGTTTACTGCAGCCTCCAACCAGTCAGATGCCAGTAACTCCTTTTCTACTGACAGCTCTCTAGATGGCCTCACTGGCTTTTGAAGGGTACTGTAATGCACTATTCCATGTGATGAAGGCTATCAAGATCTTGTCCTATATTTATATAGAGATACGTAGACACAAATGTTTATATATATCTTACTAGAATGAGTTCCTCAGTACTTAATTTTCTAAAGATAAAATATGTAATATAGCAAAATAATAAAAAAGGATAAAATATTCCTAAGGAATAGAAGCAATTTGATTTTCATTCAACACATCACTTATATGATTGCAATTTGTTACTTTTAATGAACCTTGCCACTCTATCTAGACTTACAGACATTTTAGTGTTAAGGCTCAAAGGTTCTCAGCTATCGGTGACCAGAAAAATAAGTCATTACATTCTTTATTAATTCGGAATTTATGAATTTTAAATCATATTATTTCTAATTCTTACTGAATATTTTGCAAGTGTTTACACTTTGTTTATGGTTGACTGTTTGAGATGGAGAATATTTGTATATATAGACACTCATAAATGAAAACAACATCATTTTTTGCTTTTCAGTTGAGATCCACAAGAGTAAAAACTGATCATAGAAATATTTGCAGAAATTAACTGCTAAAAATAGGACAGCATTTCCTAACCAAACTGTACAGAATTAAAAACCATTGACAATATTTATCAGTGTTCGTCATTCCACAAACTGCATATTTACCAAGTTTATAAAAATATGGTTAACGATTTTTTTTCTACCACAATTTTATGGATCATTACGTAGATTATTATAAAGAATGTGATTGTGCAAGTGCATCTTCATGGACAGTGTTGACTGTTTGTATCTTGTATTTCAAATATCCACCTTTACCAATTTCTCTGACTATTTTAAATTTTGTGAAGCTGCATAAATAAAATCTGAAACTGTCAGGCTTACTTACTTCTAAAAAGGCCTTAAGCTTCTATGTCACTGCTCTTTACCCCATCACAAAGTACCGCATCTCCATAGACCAGAAATGAGACCATTCTCCCCTAACTATACATATATTGTGCAGAACTCTCTCTCATTTAGTTTTTCTTATCAGTACATAGATGCAGATATTTTAATGCTCTTAAGCATTTAAATCTTGTATTAAACCCTTAAAAAAGAATGTTCTAATATTGTGTACCATGTTTTCATGAATTCTGTGTTGTATGTTAAGCTGGGGAGGTTTCTTTACCTGTATACATTACAGAGGAAATGCCAGAGCCTGAATTAGATAATTTGTAAAGTTTGCTTTGACCATAAAATGTCCATGTAGACTCTTCTTCAATCTATTGTTTTTTTCTTAGCAATACATTTCCTCTGTTCAGGACAATTCTCAGCACTACAGGGATGCAAATAAGAAGTAGTAGAAAGGTTTCTCACAATCTTTTAGTCAAGACTTACTAGTACTACATCCAGATTACTTTGAAGAGTGTTCTCCACGAAAAAGCTGTTCTTTTCAACTGTGGAAATTCTGCTTGCAATTTACAGATTAGTCTTCCAAAGGTGAATTTTCATGGTTCAGTACTAATTTATTTGGAATTTCAGTGTTTAAAAATAGCAGGAGAAATAAGGATCTGCATCTGCTATTTCAGTGGAAAGAAAAGGTCTCCTTCCCCATCATTCACAACTCATCACCACTTCTCAGAATGCACATAAAAGGAGCCATTGCTTCCACACAAGATGTGGGAGCCAAATAATATATCCTTCCTTGCCTGCAAGAAACTACAAGTCCTTATCAACAATTCTTCATCTGTATTTCTTGCAATATGAACCCTTTGAACTCTAGAAGTACTGGTCTGAGCGCTTAAGATACCATATTGAAAGGAAGTCCCTTCTTGAAGTAACTAAGTAGAATCTGTATATTAAAACCTGAGAAGCCTGCTGAAGAACTCAAGACATATATATATATATATATAGCATACATGAAAATTGCATATGGAAGAACAATCACCAAGGCTAAGACTTAACTAAGTAGGATCAGAGAACATAGCTCATGCACATACACATATATAAAACAAACAAAAAACCCCTCTCATAATGTGAAATAGCCATAATTATGAAATCTGCTATACTATTCAATTCAACTACAGAACCTATTTTCCTCACAGACCTATTGCCCCTTTTTCTGCAGTGTGATAGGTCTTACTGATGCCCTGAACACACTGTGTGGTGTTTTGCAGTCATGAACACATTGCAATTGTGTCAATAAAGGTCAGGATTCCCCTCTGAAAGTGACGTGCAGACCTAGTGACTATTCTCTAAGCATTTAGTTTCATTTTTTATGACCCTCATTGGGAGGCAATTCTCTGAAAATCTCTGAAAAAACCCTTGAATTTGTAAGAAAACAATCAGGTCAGAGGAAGAAATTTCTATTACCCTAATGCAGGTTCTAAGTATCTAAATTAACTTAGACACATACATGCATATCTAATATACAAATATGCAAATCATAAAATCATGGAATCATAGAACAGTTTATGTTGGAAGGGACCTTAAAGATCATCTAGTTCCAATGCCTCTGCCATGTGCAGGGTCACTTTCCAGTAGACCAGGCTGATCCTACTATACTGAAAAGCATGACTTCTTACAAAATAGTGGATTCTTAGTCACTTAATGAAATATGATGCATTGGAAACAGATGAAACCGAGGTATTTTCTCTTGCATACTTCTTTAGTAATCCTGTTTTATTGTATTAGTCAGCTCATTGTAAATGTGCAAACATTTCTGTAATTTACCTTGTTTCCTTCTTCAGTATCTATGCAATAGGTCTTGAATCTTCTCTGTGGTTTTTTTTTTTCTTTACTCATTGACAGAGAACTCCCAGTTCTACATAGTATAGGAAGAGTTTAATATCAAATTTAAAGTCCCCTATCCTTTTCTGAGATAACTCATCTTGTCGGTAAATTTGGGGTTTAGAGTGACAAATGTTTCTTTACCTGAATCAACCTCTTGGAACAGGTAGATTTTCCTTGCCTCTCTTCCTGAAATTGACAATATTTGAATGTCATTTTCAATTAAAAAAAAAAAAGTGTGGAGGTGACTGATCTGTAGACAACAAAAGTCACCTGAGTACTTCCATTCTTCAGTTATGATGAATCAGTTGCATATTTTTAAAAATATACTCTGTTTGCCAATGACATAAGAACATGCATAAAAAAAATTGAGTCATGGTTTGGCATTGCACAGCATACTAACAGCATAAAAAGCTCTCTGCTAATCAATTTACACTCCCTTTCTTAGTAATTTTTGCTGCCCCAGAAACATTATTGTCCATTGACCCTAATTACTGTAGGTTTATACTGAAGTGATCCTCTCCACTACCACATAGTCATCCAAAACTTTATTTTAAGCTGAATGGGATAAAGTGTTTTTTGTCCTTGTAAAAGAGAAAACGTAATGTAAATCCAAAAAAATTCTTTTGACTTCTTTGGACTTTGACTTCAGATTACTTTGGACTTTCAGTCAATATCCTTTAAGGTATATTTCATTAAAATCTCATTTAAAAAATACTTGTAAGTTTATCTATACTTGTTGTGTTTAACTTTTTTTTTTCAAACCATATGTTACAGCCTGTCAGCTAGTTACCAAGTGCACCTCTAAGTAGACAGCCTCAAAATATAGTTACAAATATTCCAATTGAAGTTTACTCATATTTCCTCTTATGCCTGAGAGCAGCTGACTGCCTAGCTCTCATAAAACTCTAAAAAAAAATCACCTTAGTACCAATAGCTGATGGAAATCAAAGGTATAAGTATTGTGTAAAGCTTTTGAAATAGGTAATGGAAGATTTTTGTCCTCTGTACCATGTCCTTTTAAAGGCAAAATTACCTGGTTTTCTGTTCCAAAGATGGAGATTACAGAAATACACAAACCTGTGCTGTATGAATTTACAATAACCTTATAATGTTCCTTTTTAAATTACAACTGAAATGTTC
>JAWWMO010000001.1:72642441-72703262 GCA_035047845.1 Dendrocincla fuliginosa
AGGTAATTAAAGGCTTTTCTATGACCACTCAATCTCGGGTTGCTACATCTCTTTACTCCTGACCACGTGGGGATTTCGCAATCCCCTCCAGACCCCGGGAGGCCGTGGGACCGTAGAGGAGCCGGTTTCCCCTCACAGCTGTTAAGTTTCTATGTACTGCCTATGCCTAAATCTATTCATGATAATGTGTGCCTGTGCCTAACCTAATTATATGCTGTTCCACAAAATCCAGCTAAAACAGATAATACCAAGCAACTTGGAAAAACACATGTAAAGTTTACACTAATCAAACAAGTTTGGTATTTTGTCAGATTGCAGATAGCCAGAGCATTCAAATACTTTCTCTTAAGGGTACTATAAACATACTCAGTTAAATTCACAGACCCAGCACAAGTCTAATGAACTAGTGAATTAGTATTTAAGCTGTTCTTTGAAAAAGGTTTTCTCTTCTTTCTGAGAATGCATATGCTTTACAGTGGCACTGACCTGTGTTTTGAACTCCAGCTTTGAATATGTAATACAGGAACTGAAGCAAGTGAGCACACATGTTAAAGAATGCTCTTGGATCTGTAAAGTCATAGGCATTGTTTAAGAAAAGTACTAGATCTTGACAGTTGGTAATGTGCCCCTCACCACTCTGAATTCTCAAAACAGGATAGATGTGAATTAATTTTCAGTCTCAAATTTGTTAAGTCCAAGCTCATTGATCTGTTGTACTTTTTCATCACGTGTGGACATATCAGGGTTTATTTGCCTAGTCTACATTAAGATGCCAATATTTGCAATCCACTATTCTGGGAATCACTGTAAAATTTAGCTAAGACTCCACAGCAGTCTGTATAGTGCTGTGTTTTAGATTTGTGACTAAACCAGGGTTGATAATAAGACAGTGTTTTGACTGCTTCTGAAAAGTACTTCTGCAGTGTAAAGGCTTCCTGTTCTTTCAATTCTGCCCCACCATGGATAGACTGGGAATAGGCAAGACATTGGGAAGGGATATAACCAAGGCAGTTGATCCAAACTGAGCAAAACAATACACCATGGTAATATAGTGTGATGCTCAGCAATAAAAAGTGAGGAGAGGGACATTTTGGGAAATTATCTGTTGCTCAGAGACAAGATGAGCATTGGTCCACTGATGTGAGGGGATGACTGATTGCCTTTACAATTTTTTTCCCCCTCTTTGCCTCATTTATTGAGCCATATGTGTCTTGAACTATGTGCTTTTTTTCTCCTCTTGCACTTTCTATTCTTTTCCCCATCCCATTGGGGATTGGAAGTGAGTGAGCAGCTATGTGGTGCTTAACTGCCCAGATGGTTAACACACTACAGAGAGGTACAACAAAGCTCCCTGTCTAAATTAATAGTGGCCATGACCCTCTATTGCACAATATCTGAGTTGCCAGGCTTTTCAATAAGTGGTAGAACTGGGGGAAAAAAATCTCCTCATTTTGACTTTACTTCCAAAAGTCTATAGGTGAAGTCACTGTTCTCTGGTGAAGTTGTTTCATGGATGAGTAAAAACTTCAAGAGGATTGGGCTCTCATTGGAAGCACAGAAGCTACAAAAAATCTGAATACACCTGAATACAGATACACCTCAGGCAAGGTGTGACAGATCTGTGCTCTGTCCATGCTCTTATGTGCAGCTACCTCCTTGAGTGTGCTGGCTTAGCTTTGTATTCTGCCACATAACCATACTCCTTGTGTCCACTCAAACTACTATCAAAAAGAAAATAGAGCACATTAAGAAAATTTAATCTACTAGTATTAGAACTCACTTCAGCCATTCTGTCAAAGTGGGAAGACAAAACCCCACATCTGCCAATGATCTAATTTTTGGCTTTTATTCTCATTTATTTTTAGAAAGTAGCTTTTCAAATTTAAGGGTTTCTGTAGAAAGAAACACATTAGGTAGAAGAAAAATGTAATAGGCAGAGTAGGAAGTACGCAATTTTCTGAATTAAAAAATAATATTTTAGAAGTTTCCAGGGAATTTCCCTTTTTTCAAGAAAGCTGTATCTAAGCCCATTTTTTCAGAAGATATGTCAGAATTCTCCTTAAAAAATAATGTATGCTTCAGGTGCATGTAAAGTGTTGAAAAGCATTGAGAGGTTTTTGATAACTTCAGCATGCTACATCAATGGCTTACCTTGTAATTTTGATGGCACATGGCTGACTTCTATTTCCAAAAGAGGAATGGGCTCTAAATTGCTGTTTAGTATTTTTCTTTTTAATTTTGGCAATGTGGACTACTTCTTCATTTTTATGCAGTCAGATAATATAGACCAAATGAAGCTTTTTGTTCACTTTTGAGGTGAGAATAGGAATTTTAACCATAAAAGACTGCATCTTACCTTGAACTGTCATTTGTAGTTCAGATGTTGTGATTTTCTACATGGACTAGGAAGTACATTAGTACAGCAAAAGCAAATATTTTTTCTTCTGTAAAAGGGAAGAAAATTCTCTTTGGGCTGAAGAAAGAAAAATTTAATTTAATGTCCTCAGGGGTGAGGAATAAGGACAGGAGTGGGCATATTTCCACTGACAAAAAATGCAGAAAGTAGGTCAGGAAAAGTGGACTTTCTATTCTTTCTTCTATTAAAGAAGATGGGAATAAGGGAAAGTAGTGACTTTACTGAGAGAGTTCATGTCACCAGCTGTGATCATGTTGTCACACACCTTCACCTTTCCGCAGTGGCGATGACAGATACAAATGGTAGGAATATATACGTTATTTCTCCTTTCAAAATTCTATTACCCTACACACCACCTGCTATGTACTTTGCCTGTGTATAAAGTCTTTTATGAACACTTAACCTCATTTTTATGTGGGATTTTTACAAACAAAGCAGCTTTATTTAGAACCCATTATAAGAGCAACTTCTGAATTAATTTTCTGACTTTTCTGTTAATTTCTATCTGACTTAAAAACACTACAGCTGACCATCTACTGGCAACTGCAGTAAGGTGTCTGGATTTCACTGAGTCACCGACCATGAGCTTTTATGAGCTTCACTGTAGGACAGCTACTGAGTCAGTAGCAGGGACTGGTATTCTGCAAGACATCTGGGATGGATGTTTTTCATCAAAATCACTTACAGTGCGGTAGTCACTATCTCAGTCCAATTAGTAGCAAAGAATGTGAATGGTGAATTAATACAAAGTGCTGTGCAATGCACAGTGCAACCTGACAGAATAAATATAATTTTTTTCTCCCCCTCTATTTGCAGTTAGGGCTGTTTTGAAACAATAAGATAAAAATTCTCAGAATGAATTGTGTTTTTCAATTTAGAATGCCTTTATTGCATTATTATCTGTCTTAATTAGAAAAATAAATACTTATTTTTAGTACTGATATTTTTCCTTTTTGGAGTTTTTTCTCTCTGTAAATGATGACCGTATGTTTTCCAAAACTGAACTTATTCTTTTTATTGACATTTGGAGTATTTCAGAAGCCTACCATGCACATAACTGACATTTTAGTGGGGCAATGACTGAAATGAGGGTCATCAAACCATGAAGCGGGTTGCACAGACAGGTTGTAGGATCTCTGCCCTTAGAGATACACAAATCCTGATTGGACATGCTCATGGCCAGATTGCTGTAGCTGACTCTTCCTGAGCTGAGGAGAGCAGATTAGATGATCTAAGCAGATCCCTTCCAAGTTCACTGATTCTGTGATTCTGTGGAAGGCTCTGGGAATCCAAAATCTGTTGGGTTCAGAATTTTAGGGCACATCGCTTTAAAATAATCCTCAGATTATTTTATTTTATGTATTACTATATCTCATAACATAATAATTAGCATGTAATTAGTCATATCCAAAGTCATGTACTATTGTATGGTTTCTCTACCATGGAGAGAAATGGAAATAATACTGTAATTATCTTAAAATGTAGTGTTAAATATCTTAAATACCATGCTAAAGTGATACAGTTCATACTAAACAAGCCATGTGATGTGAACTTAGAGAAATCTTAGTATGATAAGAAGCACATTTAATGGTAACTATTGTAACTAAACGTTCATTTTAAAAGTATTAGTATTCACTCTTAGGCGTCCCTAGGATTCATTACTAATATTTATGTATAGTCTGGAGTAACACATACAGTGATTCCCTCACAGTTGAAAATAATGACCTAATCCAGTTTGAAAGATACCATTTGGGGGGGGTGGGGGGGACCAATATTGAAGCAAATGGGAAAAAAACCCCAAAACACCTATTGATTTCTACCAAAGCTTTTGCTGACCCTACCGAGCTATTGGAAATGCATCCATTATTGGGATTTTTTGAAAGGTTGTTAATATATAAAGAAGTGATTGACCAAATAATGTTAGGTAATATGCTGTCATTAAACATTCTCGCATGTACTTACTTGCAATTTTAATTTCTTTGTCATCTTTAATTCTGTGAAATTTGACTTACAAAGGAACTAAAACCAAAACAAAACACTAATACCTAATGTTCTGTGTGATACTAAGAGATAAAGTGTAAAACGTTTTCTTCATCCAGTGTAATGCATCATAGAGACAACATATGGAGGAGCAGTTTTTAAGTACAGATCAGTGAGATACATGTAAATTCTGCGAAAATCTGTTCATTAGAAAGAACAGGGCTTAAGCTGCAGAAGGGCTCAAGATGCTGATGGCAGATTCCCAGCATGAACTTGCTGAATCTAAAATGAAGTGTTGTTGACTTGAGAGTCAGGTGGTATCACAGAGCAAAGATGTGTCCTGGTTGTGACCGTGATTTCATATTACAGGCTACTGCTTCATCCAGTAAAGAATGGGGAATTAGTAAGAACTATAGTAATAATACTGTTTTCATATTTTCCAGTTTATAAAAAAATCTGTTATAATTAATTTTTCATTATAGTTTACACACCACCACAGAAAAGATCATCATTTGTTCATTATATCTGTTATTCCTTTGTGACTAAGAACATACATCAGGAAAATGGTTCAGAAGGAAAACAAACAAACAAACAAGATCATAAGAATTAGATTACTTTTTTAAACCACAGTCCTCATTTATTGACTCCTTATTGCCTCCTATTTAGTATACATACATGTTGATAATATACAATCGTATTATTATGACTCATTTTCAAATGTTTATCTTTGGGATTGGAAGGGTGGGAATTCAAGAGAGATGTATTTTCATTCTCTATTCATTCTGAAAATATACATAGAGTATATTTGAAAGCCTTGCAGAGCCCTGGTCTTCTTTGAACTAAGTATTTGCCAAAATGGAAAGTTTAGCAGTCTTTCTTAAGTGAAATAACGTACACAGATTCAAGTAAAGACTGAACGTGCAGTGAAGGCAGGCAAGGTTGTCACAGATTTACAGTTCAACATCGCCCTCTTCTGGCTGGACCTCTCAACAAAAGTATCATAAATGGGCAGTTTTGAAAATTGTATAGGAGTTTTTGTCTTGATTTTAAAATATAGACATAACTTTTCCTAATTCAAACAACATGTGTAACTTACTGGAGAGGAAGTGTGGTTTTTTATTTGTTTTTTTTTTTTTTTTTCGCTTTTGATAACTGTATTCCACCAAAGTAAAACCCTCTGATTTTAATAGTTCACTAGGTTTACCACAATGAACTTAAGTTATTCTATTAAACTATTCATTTAAAAGTCTGTACAAACTTGACCAACTTTCAGACAGTTCACAACCATGCTTAGTTAACACTGTTATATTTTAATCACCTAGAAAAATCATTATTTATTCTCTTTATTGATTATTCAAGGATTACAAAAGGTTAGGTAAAAAGTATAAAAAGTCAGAAATTTATTTGATATGAAAAAGTGAACAAAATTCCTCTTGAAATGCTAGGGAGAGTAATAGGTAATGTATTTAGCTTATCAACTTGATTTATACATTTCTGAGGAATAACAGTTTTCCTTCTATCTATTTACCTGCAAGCTGTTCTTTGGAACAGCTGCTTTTGCACTTACATGTTTCCTTATCACAATCAAAGTGAAATCTTTACTGTGTCTTTGGCAAAACTTCAAAAGCTATCTTCAGAAGTATACTATTACTGTAAAGGCAGTAATCTATCCTATCATGAGAAAACTAAGAGAACATATGTCATAAAGGTCATCTAAAATCAACTCCTGTTGACATCTTAATTATTAGTGATTCCAAAAATAATAAGCATGTGAATGTGTAAATTGAAAATAGATAACCTCTGGCATGAATTTATTTTCAGGGCTCAACATCTTTTTCACAGTAGCCAAATGACAAGACTTTCACTGAATTGGAGCATGGTAGTAACATCAGAAATTATTGTCAGTATTTCTACAATTTTAAATAGTAATTATATTTAATGAAATAATGTATTTATTGAAATATATATACAACCATCTAGCACAGATTAGAATGTTTGCACATTTTGGCCCTAATGACACAACTGGAAATTTTGTTATTCACAGAAACAGCAGTTTCATTTAGCAAATATAAATACGTGTGCTGCTGCTTATTTCTTCCATACCTGAGTTTTGGTGATCTTATTCATGTTCATATTTTGATTTTTATTCATTTTGGTTTTTTCTTTGTTTTTTAGCATGCATTCCTGCATATTAAATAGCAAAACCAAAATATGAAAACATACCTACCTAAGAATGAGTGTTACAGTGATGACAACTAAAGTTTATTCATATTAAATCAATTGCTCTGATTACTCTCTGTATTTATTTTTACAGGAAGCAAACAAAGGTATGAAATTGCATTTTTGCCTTACACATCCGTAGTGGAGTGGAAAATGTGGACTCACATGTTATCCATAATTAATTATATCTGTGGTTGCAAAACATGACTACCCAAAGAGATAAATGATCATATAAATAACAAACCCATTTAACTAATATGAAAAAAGAGCAATAAAACAAGACAATCAATTTGTTTTCTGCATTCCTGTAGCCTTAGAATGAAAACTCTAAATTTTTTAAACTACCCATTTATAATTTTTCTGATTAGAGGCAGTAAAAGACAAATTCCTTGAATTCATAGAATAGAGCAAGATTTTGTGTACCTCAATCAGAAATTTCTCTACTTGTGTCTATTAGGCTTGTTGACTTATGCAAGTAAGATTACCTGCAAGGTGGTAGTTGCATCAGTGAAAAGTGCATCATGTAGGTGAATTAGGATATTGGGTTACAGAAGAAGGAAAATTTTACTCATAGTAAACCCCTAGTGACACCACATACAATCACTTTTTTCTTAGTCTTTGATTTTCAAACCCCACTTTTGCTTTAAAGATTTGCATTTGGGTTTGCAGGTTTTTTGTTCCTAGCGATGCACCTATGTATCTTTAACATTCCTTTTTCCACTGAGAGTTCCATCCAAGAACCTTCAAGTCCTTGCACTATAAAGGAAATTTCCAGCATTAATAAAAAGGTTACCTAAAGTAATTCATTGATTAGATAGTGCATTCAAAATTTTAATGAAGAACAACAAACTAATTGGGTCTTGGTTGATTTACAAGTTCAATCTACTTAAAGAATGTGAGATTTACATCTTTACAGACTGCTTCATCCTAAATCTTGATTAAGATAACCCAAAAATTAATAGATTGCCTTTCATACTTCCAATATCTCTAAAACACGATAAACCACTGGTTATGGGAAAGCCTCATAGAATCATAGAATTGTTTGAGTTTTAAGGGACCATAAAGAGGACCTGGTTCCCAACCCTCCTGCCATGACCAGAGACACTTCCTACTAAACCAGGTTGCTCAATGCCCCATCCAACCCAGCCTTGAAAGCCAAATAAACTATCATTGTGTTCTTTTAAATATCTGTGAACTCTTAAATCATTGCAATGTTGGGAAAAGTTACAACAGCATAAATTATAATAGTATAATATTAAATATAAATATAAATATAAATTATATAATATAAATGTATTATAAGATACAACTTGGCTGTTGAAATATAAAGTCAAATACGTTGGTTTTATCTGCAGTAAGAAAGACATTGTGAAATACAAGCTTGTCTTATGATATTCATTATCACTGATTTAGTAGTTTTCAAACATTGACATTTTGAGGAAGTTGATTCAGTTTTTAGCTTTTGATGACCTGCTAGCTCTTCTCTTTGCTATAAATAAATAACAACACTGCCAGTAAATACAATAGCAGATTAATTATAGCTTAAGTGCTACTTCTTTATTTTAATTATTATTGTCACTGTTACTGAATAATCTGAGTTCAGGGTAATTCAACAAGTATATTTCTTCCTTTTTCTTCTCTTAACTGACTGTGGTATATGTTGCCTTATATTTGTTAGAAACTAATCAAGCACATTAAATATTTTAATTTGTTGTAATAATCTTTGCTCATCTGGAACTACATGAAAGTTGAACAATTACACAGAGAGATGTCATCATGTATGAAACAGAATTATCTTGTTTCCATTAATGAACACATTCTTATCCAATTTAGAATGTAGGTGAACAGAAAATAATTCTTGTTTTCTCAGTGCATTTTTTATCACCTGTATGTTCTCAGACTAAAATACACAGAAGATATTTAATCAGATGGTGTCTACCTTAACAAATTTGTTTTCCTCATGCCTCTATCTTTTTATTTTTTTTTCCTCCTTTGGGATAAAGAACTTTGAGTCCACAAGAATTGTGTCTCTTTTGTCTAGACTGTAACATGAGCTAGTCCATGCTGTAATAGCTGAGTATATTCATCCAGACCGTGCATTCTTCTATTTCTGTGCTTCTAATTATAGGAAAAGCATTCAGAATCATGATAAGTGATCTCATTTTACACTTCCTATAATGTGGTTACCAGCTGGGTGAACTACATGGTCTTTTTCATTCTTACCTTGATGTTACTTCTGATAAACTTGAGAACCATTTGTTCAGTATGAGGAAAAAAAGAAAAAAAATGCTTTTCAGGGAAGTGATAAACAGAAGCAGAATCCTACAAAGTAGTCAGCATCCTTAAGTTTATCTTATGTCTGTTTTTAGAAATCGTAGAAGCACATTATCTATCTATCTATCTATCTATCTATCTATCTATCTATCTATCTATCTATCTATCTATCTATCATCTTTCTAAGAGGTGTTTTCCTCTAGAAATCTTATAGATGTAAAAATTTATCTTCCCATATTGACTTACAAACTTCTTTGTACTGTCATGGCTCTAAGGGCCCCATTAAGCCTTAGTGACTTGGGCTAGTCTTACCTGGAACATGCTGAAAATGGACCCAGAGGCTTCATTTCTGCTTAAGCCTGGCACCCAGTGCCGACCTGGGCTATGTTGTAGGTGTGCCTCTGACCAGCTCTGGCCCCTGATGTTCCTGACTTGCTAGTGAAGTACTTAGGTTGACTTTAGCTGTGAATTTTCACTTTGTGTTTGTCTAAGGATCTTTGGACTGTTGATGAGACCTGTTGCTGTTACAAGCCCTGTTCTGCTGCTGTGGGGCTGCAACACATCAGTAAGGGCAGGGTCTGCACTGGAGTCATCTTGGATTCACACTCCTTCTTCTTGGAAGCAGAACCATTCCTTCTGCTCCCTGGCAGATGATGTCAGGTTACATAGCCAGGTGGGAAAAACTAGTTTTGGAAGTAACAAAGAGAACAACTCAGTAATATCAAAGATAGGTAAAAGGCACTGTACACAGTATCTTTGCAAGTAAAACAGAACTGCAAAGCAGTGTTAAAAGAGCAAATAGGTACAAGGGTGTTTGCATGCCTGCAAGAATGAACCTAAATGGATCCTAGAGAAAGGAATAAGGAAGCATCATCATGAGCATCATAATTTTCTTGACAAAAAACTCTGGGGGCTGAAAACAGCAATGCCCTCCCACATACCACCTGGATGAGGCAACCATCCTTAGGGCTCTAAGAAGCACGGAAAGGGTGAGCATATCAGCAGGAAGAGGGGTAAAAGAAGTATGTGTATAATGAATTTAAACTGCATTATTATTTGTTATTCTTTCACAATAATTAGATGTGGACTAAAACTGGTTAGACTCTTAAGATCTTATTTACATTAACAATAAATTCTTGATTGTACATATCTGAATGATGTGCCTATAAACCAGATTTGGATTGTAACACCAAGCTGGTCCCTTTGCTTGCATAGATGTACATGGTTACCCAGCATATCCTTTGTGGACTCCAGATGCTTTCGAAAATTTGCAGCTCACCTGTAATTTGGCTATCACAGCTGTCAAACCCTCCTGAATTACTCAGGTAGGCTGTTGTCTCATAAAACATTAACAGTTCTTCTTCAGGTAACAGAACTGAATCCCAGCTCTCCACTGAATGCTCCATTGAAATGGAGCAAGAAAATACATTTTAGTGTTTTAATCCCTGAGCTAAATTTCAGCCAAAAGCCCCCTATTTAGCTATGTATAACTGAGTATTATGGCATCACAGAAAACCATTTGCACCTTTGCTACTACAAAATGCTTTTTAGCAGTGTCTCATATATTTTTGTGGACACTTTATAAAGACATCAGGAAGTTAATGTAAATTAATTAAATGCATGTTTAAATGTGATTAATAAGTTGCATTCCTTCCAATCTAGCACCTGACAAAATTTAATGAAACCAACAAAATGCAATGGTAAGCATTTACACATTTATTTATGTATTTCTATAGAGTATTCATCTCAAGATATTTGGAATTATATGTCATATAAAGGCAGCTAGTATGAAAATATTCTATTAACAAGCTATGAAATAAGCCATATGTAAAATATTCATTAAAAAGTCCACTGTATTTTGTTTCAGTAAGCATAGCATCTGTAGGAAACCTTTTCCCCTGCCTCCCCCTTCCCAGGTCATCCGGTAGTATTACTTTCCCTTTTCCCCAATTAGCATTACTTTTTCCTTTCACAATTACTTTATCATGCTCATGTACTTTCTTCCCATCATCTTGTTCCATTACTGATTGCATGTCTCATCAGTAATTTTGCAATTATCTTAAATTATGTCCTTAGTAATTTTTTAATTATTTTGACTCACATACCTTAATTAATGGTATTCAAATGAATGTTTGAATTTGAATCTGCCTTTCATTCCTTTGTAGTTGGTAGCAAGCTCAGGAATTCATTAGCAGTCTAAAATTACTAACCTGCCACAAAAAAAAAAATGAATAAAAAAAAATAAAAAAAAAGTATTTCTAGAAGGCAGTAGATTTAATGTATTTAAAAAGCTATCTGTCTCTGCCCTCTAGTGGCTTTCCTCACTCACATCTTGAGAAGAAAAACAACCAATGCAATGCAACACATCTGGAGAAATAAAATAGAATTCTTATGGAGTTTAGCTTGTGTCATCTTAGCTTACAAAATTTAATCAACTTTTTTGTAGGAAAGAGTTTTGAGCAATGCCTTTAGACTCATCTTTTTTTTTTCTTCCCTTAAACTCAAAACAATAAGCAAAAGAAAAAAAAAATAAAAAAAAAAGTTAAAAAAGGACAAAACCAAAACATTGTGCTATAGTATTTATTTTTTATAATAATTCTAATAACAGTGTTTTATAAGTTAAACCAGTATAATTTGTACTTTAAAAGAAACCAAATCCAAGCTACTAGCTTAACATTAACAAGACTCTTCCCTACCTGCAGCGTCCTTTCTGATAGACTTTTGCTTCTAGGATTGATGTCAAGGAAAAGAGCCACTTCTTAGCTGACAGCCAACTCTAAATGTCTTTTAACCCTAGGAAGTTCTCCTTTTCCACACACACACCGAGATCTGTCTGACAGTTTGTTAATCCTCTCAACATCTCAACTGAGATGCAGGTGGAAGCCTCATCTGCTTTGCGTCTGTTAATTCTGTCTGCTCTGGACTGTTGACTCTTCTTGAACTTTCTCTTCAGGTTCAATTGCTCTCAACAGACAGGGGCAGCCTCCTCTCTTTGAGAAGTTTCACCTGATTTCACATGCTCTTTGGAAGAACAGAGAATCAAAACTCCAGCTCAAAAGAAGCTTTAGAGACATCAGTCCTAGATCAGTAAAAGCAGGACATACATCAAATCTGGATGCCACTACTTAGGGATTCATCCTTTCACTCCATTAGAACCTCCAGGGATAAAGACTTCACAGCCTCTTCAGTCATTCTGTTCAAGTATGCAAGCTTAGGTAGATTTCAGACTTAGAATTAAATATGATTTTGAAAATATTTGGGTGGGGTTTTTTTGTTTGTTTTTTTTGTTTGTTTTTAAATCTGCATATGCTACAAACACCTTATGTTAAAAACTCAGACTTTGACAGATAATTTTACAAAATATCTTGCAGTACAATTCTGGTACGTATTGTGAATCCTTTTCCAACCCTTGAAAATAGATGCAAAAAACCACATCCACTAGACAACTTTAGATAAGCAAAGAAATTTTTTCTCAATTATCCACCTCTTGTAACTTTAGTGTAGTATATGTACTTGCCTGAAAATTGGAATGAAGTTGTCAGACTTTTTCAGTTAAGCAAGTATAACATTTTCCCATCAATTATGTTTAGAAGATGTTGTTGTTGTTGAACACATGCAGGATTAGCAATTGCCTAAACACTTAGTTAGTAATCTAGTATAATCTTATGTAATCTAAATTTAATCCTGTAAACACTAAAATAGTTGTAAGTCATTTATTGCTATTTATTATAATAGAGCATAGTATCACCTCAGAAACATAAAAATAAGGAAGGAAGAGGTGAAATGAAGTGTTAAGAAGCAGTGTTAGTCTCCAAGAGTTTGTCAGTTATAATTAAGAAATATGCACACTATATAAGAGCAGGTGGATGAAATGGGGACATGAATACAGGAAGAACTATATTCTCCCTAACTGGAAGGTCTGTGTCTACAATAACAATTAACTTTGTAAAACAGAAACAGATCACAGATGTTTGGTATAAGATCCCTGCATCTACAGTGTGCATAATTAGGATTTTCACTTTGGGTTGAATTTACGTGCTCTCTGGCCTGAACATTCAGTTCAAGGTTGCCCAAAGAACAAGTGCCTGGATCTGCCACAATGTCCAGATTCAGGTTGGACAAGAATTCACACTTTGCTTCATATGAAAGAAACTTGTTTTACATGCTCTAATGTGTGTGATTTGTAGCAGAGCACAGTAAGAAAGGATGATTAGGGAACTTTCCTCAAAATCACAGTTCCCTGAAGTAAAATGTTGGCACATTCCCAGCTTCAGTTTGTACATATTAACAACAGTGTTTGACCTCTATATGTCCTTAAATAACTACCCCAGCTAGATCTAGTCATTGATGTCTCTAGCTACTACATGTTTAAACATTGACAGGAGTCATCCATACTGCTTACAGATTAAAATGCCCCACTGAGAAAATAAGACAATAAAGGGAACTGCTGATTAATTTTACAAGTTTAGATGTCACAGATATGTCACTATATGAAACAATCTTGCACATACATTAAAAGTGTCCTATTATTGCTTTTAACTGAAACTGCATATTTTCAGGACTTTTCAGACTGATTGCACGCACTTTCATTTTCCACTGAATATCCCCAAGCAGTCTTGATGCGTAATCAGGAATATGAGGTTTGTGATAAACTAGAGTAATTAATCTGCTTAAGTTTTGTGCATATGCTGCAATTTTGGAACTTTACTCACATATATGTAGTCAGTAACACTCTGCAAGCTATAATTTCATAGTTGATCTTGAACTCAAATTGACTTTTTCAATTTGGAAGATTTCCCTATGAGCCTAGACAAAGCACAATTACAAAATTAGTGTGGTTTAACCAAGCCACACATAGTTGCTCACTCCCCCCCCCCTGACCTGGGTGGAGTGAGGGAGAGAGTCAAAAGAGTAAAAGTGGGAGAACTTGTGGACTAAGATAAAGACCATATAATAGGTAAAGCCAAGAAAAACCTTCCCATGGGCAGTTCAGCCACCTCCAGGAAAGTCAGGCTCCATCATGTGTAATAGTTACTTGGGAAGACAAACACCATTCCTCTGAATCCCCTTCCTCCTTCTTCCCCCATCTTTATAGGCTGAGCATGGCACCATATGGTATGGTATATCCCCTGTATCAGTTGGTCAGCTGTCCCAGCTTCGTCCACTCCCAGCTTCCTGGGCAACCCTAAAGGTGACATTTTTAAGAGAAGAATGTGTTTTTTTTAAAAAAAAAAAAATCATTGACTGACTTAATTTTTCGTATTTACTTATCTTTACAAATTGAAAAGAACAACTGAGTTTAAGATGTAGAAATAAGCTAACCTGCTCAGCAGTTTTCAGGAACGGGGATGTTCAAAGAAATATGAGCTTATAGAAAATAGAATTTTTGTGTCTGTTTTGTGGGGCAAAACCCCCACATATTCTTATTGTCCCAACTTTATGTCTTGAATATCAATCTGGTATATGGGACTTCCATGAGACTCATTAAAAATAAGGAAAACAAAGAAATCAAAGTGCTTCATCATCATAATCATTATTGTTATGATACAAGAGAGTAGGCTTGAGAAAAGAATATTGTAAATGCAATTATCTGACAAAATTGAAAAGAAATTTGAAAAGCAAGACATTTGGAAGCACTTATAAGTAAAATCAATTTCTGGCTAACAAACTATAGCATGCTCAGAAAATCTATGCAGAAAGAAGTCAGAAGCCAAGACAGTATTGCTGCCTAAGTACCTTACATACTTGCCTTGTGTTTACTCTGTGGTGTCTTTTTGCAATCACAGTTGAAGACACTACCGATCTAGATGGATCACTTGGTCTGAAGCACAATCCTTTTTCATATTTTTGTGATTTATTTTTTGTTAAGAATTTTTATGAAGCATATATATTTAGATTTTCTTTTCAGGATATCAGATATATATCTCTAAATATCCATACAGGTATATTTACACCATGTAATTCTTTAAAAGGCATAATTATATAAATCTCTTTTAAGTTTCACTTTTTCTGCAGGTGGAGTAAAGGTTTGTTATTTTTTTTTTTGCTTTGGTGGTTTGTTTGTTTGGTATGTTTTTGTTGGTTTGGGGTTTTTTTTGAGTATTCTGTTTCTTGGTTGTTTTTTACATTTGAGAGAATAAATACAGAAGGACGTTTGGTGTGAGAACCAGATATTTTCAGACTCATGTAAATATTTGTTAAAGTTGATATTGGATCCCTCCTGTTGAACTCCTAAGTCTTCAATATAGTTGGTAAATCAGAACATGCTATATTTATTTGCCATAACTTGTGAATTGATAAATTATGGTCTTTCTTTGCAAAATTTACATTTAAGTAGACCAATAAAGAAGAAAGGGATGGGAAGTATGCTCACACACTATCTTCAGCAACACAAATCTTGTATAAACTTCCTCAGCCACTGATACCAAGACTGAAATCTCCAATTATACTAATCAGCTCCTGTAGCAGGATAGACCCACACTGATAAGATCTAAAATTCAGTCAGAGAATGCATACTATGTGAGCCATCACACAGGCTATCATGCAAGCTCAACTTCTGTCATCAGGATGCTGTCTTTGTGTTTATGTTAAAACCATCCTGGTTAACCAGACTTTGAGTACACATCCTACCTTTGAAACAGGATTTGATAGATAAGCTACTTTGCTGGCCTATAGATCTGTGACTACCAGTTAATCACTTTATACTATCAAAGTCCAGTCCTCTTTCATACAGTCAGGTTCTTCTGATATAACCCTTCTTGGGTGGATGTGTGGAGAGTTCTCCTTTGGCTGGGAATGCCTTCCAAGGCTGAGAGGAAGAGATCTCCCCATGAGCATTGCTATAGGTGAGTTATATCAAATCTCTACTTAATAATTGTTTCCTTTTTACTAGCTTTAATATAATTGCTTTAATACTTGCTTCAATATAATACACTATTCTATCTTATATTATTTTATGCTATATTATTCCTTACTCATAGACTTTTAGCTTTTTATAGTGTAGCAAATAATTCTGACTAAAATATTTGTCTGATCATGTATAATAATAAATTATTCATTTTATATAAATATTATAATTCTGCCAATCATTAAAATCTGCTAGACAAAAGTGGTTCAATCACACTTCTGTAGTTCCTTAAATTTAAACTTGCCTAAACCGAGGCTGCAACTGGATTTAGCAACACCTAGACTCTCTCTGAGAAGGGGTTTAGGAAGCAAGGGATTCCTTTCTGCACCTTGTGACTCAACAGCAGGGCTTCTTTAAGAAATTTTGTCTAAGCCTTGCACTCTCACCCACAGTAGCTCCTCAGAAACAGCTCAAAATTGTCTCATCACCCAAAAAGTCAGGAATCACACAAAATACTCTTCAGCCTGGCAAAGTCAGTTCAAGTCAAATCTAGGGGTTTGGGTGAAGAGTCATAGAACAGGATGGCCTGTGTTGTTCTTGTTTTCTTTTATATTTTGATTGTTTTCTTCACTCTTCTTTTGCACACTTGATGACAGTGTCTGTAGGTTTGGAGGAGTATGACTCAATAGGTGACTACAATGATTTGTGAAGAAATAGCAGTACTTGCATCTGCAGACAACAGGATAAGAGTGAACTGTGATTCTTACCGCCTGTTGCAGGTGCATTGGACATCACTAACATTCCCTTTGAAGGAATGATGTTCCTATACTCAAATAGGGTCTTGTGAAAACTTGTTTTTCTAAGAAGAATAGGAAAAAACCTGGGTTATAAATAGTCAGACTATACTCCACTAAATACTCCACTTGCTTATGTGCTCCTACAATGAGACTAACATAACAATGAGTGACTAAAACCAAATTTTCTAATGGAACTAGTGATAAGTTATAGCTCCACTTCCAGAGCTTGGGTAACTACTTAGCCCCATGCAGATATTCTGACAATATCCTAAATCAATATCTAAGAGAAACTTCAGAACACACCAGCTCTCTCATCTTCCATTAAAAAAAAAACTTACAATTTTTGAAATTAAGTCAGTCAGTAGTTCCCAGTGCTAATGTTAGGTACTTGGTCTGGAAATTTGGAGGATCAGGCCTGTAGGGCATGCAGTGGAGCAACCTACAGCTGGCAAGTGCAACAGAAAAAAAAAACAACAGTGAAAGTATATGCACACGTTATTTTGATACTTGCACATGACTCTTTTTCCTAAATTCTTCCATCAGCTCTTTAATTAGCACTTCTTTTTTAATGTTGACACTTCCATAGGGTTCTGTGAATTAAGTAGGCTTGTAGTAATTAAAATGTGACCTGGATAATATGTTTATATTTTCTATATAATTTCATAGATAAATGTTTCATGACTTCTGTTTCTTTCAAGAGTTTTTTGCAAGTACAAATATAAACCATAAGCAGTATCAATAATTACTCACTAGTTATTAATTGGTTGCTTCCAATTAAAGATGGATTTTTTTATGTTATATAATGAAAAAAAAATCACAACAAAATTAGTGACATTTTTTCTTCAAATAAGAAAAAGAACCACACTTTTTTGGCTTGCTTTTATATTCCTCATACATTAGACATCACCTATTTTATGGGTCTTAAAAAAAACCCAAAAAAATCCCCCAAAACAACTTTGTGCATTTTGTATAAAGACTCTCAACTTTTCTCTTTTTCTCTTTTAATGTCACAAAGTGACATTAACAGCTAAGGCATTTCAGCTCCTGGTGGGTTTTCAGCTCACAGATTCAGCCTATGACTAGGTCAGGGTAAAACACGGCAAAATGCTTGCAATGTGGATGCTGGGTCCTCAGCACTGCTTGTTTTGCTATACTTTTTTATTGACTTGCACTAAGTACCGATATAGATAGACCCTCACAGATATGGGAGTTCTTGGAGTGTGGAGAGCTTCGTTGACTCAGAGGAGTCAATCTAGGGAATCTCTGTTGCCTGAGACAGTGGGAAGTGTTGTTATGTTTTTGTTTTGTTTTGGGTTTTTTGTTAGTTTTGTTTGGTTGGGTTTTTTCAGTTTAAAAAAAATTGATTACTATTTAATTTAGGTCACTATATTCTATTTTGTACAGCTTTGGATGTTTATAATGATGGCTATATCTAAACAGAGATGATTCAGCTAATGAGATTATGCTTAAAATCTTATTTTCAAGAGAGATAGCTTTATGTCTTTTTTTCCTGAAATGTGGTTTAACTTTTCTTGAAAAAAACAGATGCATTGAGGAAGAGTTAGAGAAACATTCAGAGTCTGTTGTTGAGAATTCTCCAGTAGATGGAGATAGAGAATAAGTTTTTAGGAAATGTATCAACTTTTTTTTGTCTGAGTGGTAGTGTTTGAATATTTTCTGTCAATCTTCTTAGGGTGTTTACCATAACTGTTAATAAGTTGCACTCTGACAACGTTCTCAGGAGAACACAGGCTCCTAGATAAGAATTCAAACAATCTCTGCATTTGAAAGGTGAGTTAGACAAGTTAGCAAATGCATTAAGAAACAATTTCCTGCTTTCCTGTATCATATTTCACTGTGTTAAAAGGAATTACACATTTTTTGGGTGTTTCCTGTATAGATAGGCATTTACAAATTTGTAATTTCAGATTAATAGAAAAATTATATAATTCTTATTTTGAAGTAGTGTATTTTAACATGCAAACTGTCATCTGCATGATTTGAGTCTTCACCATACTAGTGCATGTGTGTGGTTGTTTGTTTGTATATTATTTTCATTATGCTGATACATAATAAGTACTGTCATAATTTCCTTAATCTTTCAGTTCCTTTGTGGAAAAAAAAAAAAAAAGTGAATTGGTCACTTTGCTGGCAGGCTGTTGTTCTTCTGTGATCTCTGCAGAAGCAGGAGATGGAATACATTAAAATTAGAGGGAAGACTGTGGGAATTAAAAGACTGAAATTAAAAGAAAAAAATCCATCTAGTTATAGCTGAAAGAACCTACTTGTGGAACAAAAACCACAAGGTAATTTCTAATCACATATTTTGTTCAGATATGCAACCGCTCAAAAATACCACTGAGTGGCTTCCCAAGAAGTTGTATAATTTTTTTTCTGTTTGGATCCCTTAAAATATCCACCTGAAGACAGACATTTAGCCTTGCCATGAAATATTGGCTTTGCTGTTGTTCAGTGGAAATAGGTGCAACTCTCCTTGGAGAGGGGCTTGCTTCTGGAATAAGGAGTCACATGCATGGAAAAGTTCTTACTTTTATTTTCTCCATTCATCTGATTGCTATATTTACAGGGATATTACACAGATATTTACAGGGATTTTACCACTGTGACACATAAATGCTTTGTTTAAATCAAAAGAATGGCTTTTCTGTGTCTTTCTGCCAGGCAACTTGCAAAGGATTGTGATTTGATGTTGAAAATAAATGGAAACCTTGAAAATATTAAATCAGATTTGGAAAGTGGTAAGGATGAGTAGTCACTGCTTTGGAAGTCAATTCACCACCCATAGGTCATTATCTGAGAAAGTCTCTGTACAAACCTAATGCTTCTTCTCATGGGTTGTACTCCAGTAGTTACTGGTGATCTTAGCCACTTGCAAAACATATAATTTAACTGTGTCTAAAGGAACTTGATGCTAAAGAGAAAAAAAAAAAAAAGAATCTATGAGAAGGGAGTTTTTTTGTTGGGTTTTTGGTTTGTTTTTTGTTATGTTTGGGGGTTTTTTTGTTGTTTTCTTTTTCCCCCTAGGGATCTTTACAGATATCAGTTAGTTTATAATAATACCATGCATATTTTCCAAAATCCAGTAGGAATTTATAGTTTCTCAGAGTTTGATCATATTTCTGAGATATCTACCTGAAGAAGACATTCATTTATCTCTCACTGTGTAAGAACAAAGAATCAGGTTTGTTTGTTTTTTTGTTGTTTGCTTGGTTTTCCTTTTTCTCCTCTCATTCCCCCCCCTCCCTCTCCCCTCTACAACTCCCCCCCCATCCCACCAGGTAATAGGAAGCAATCTTGGGATTTCTGAGGATTTATGGAAATAAGTGGTTGAACTGAAAGAACAGTTAGACTCAAAGGACAGATTGCCTTGAAATCATTCTGAAGAACAGTGCAAAGCTGTGATACAGGTCTTCAACCTCTTCATCAATAATGCAGTGGTCTCAGGAGCTCTAGTGTTCAGTAGATGAGCAAAAGATCTCTTTCATTTAGAAAGAGATATGGAAAGACTGACCTTGTTTCTCAATAAGCAAGTAATAGAAGAAAATTACTTTGGAATACCACAGAGGAAAACTTGATCTTCTTTACCTCAAAGAGCAGGGGTAAGAGCAGTTGCAGCATTTAATTTTTTTTTCCTTCTTTGTCCAAACACTCTATCTTACTATCACTTCTTCAAAGAAAGTTTGCAGAGAGCTTTCTTTTCTGTTCTCTTTCTTTCTTTTTTCCTTTTTCCCCCTAAAGTCTCCTTACATAATGAAATAATGCTTTCTAACAGTAATAAAGAAGGACTGGTATACAGTGATATCAGCTGTTATCAAATAGCATAATATATACATGTATGTATATATATATGTGAAGAAAAAGTAAGTGTCTTTAAGGATATATATTGTGCCTTCGACTTTTTTCACAAATTATAATAGCCTGGTTTTCTGTCACTTATTGAGATATGAACCAATTTAGCAATAACAAAAATTGTCATGAATTGATGCATTCTCATCTTAGGAAGAGTTCACTTAACCAGAACGCTGGGGATCTGAGTATGTCAAGGACATCAAATACAGAATGTTTGTTTTTCCCTGTGTCTTGTTGCTCTAAAGGTCAATCAATCTCCCTCTTCTACCAACCTATACTGTGATTCTGGCACCATTCTACAAGCATAAAAAGTGAACTAAATTTGTTCTTTGTGCTAGAAGCCCCTGAAGTCATTGATCATAGAGGAACATTTGTAGCTTTGCTTACAAAGTGAGCATTCAAAATTATTTTCGGTGGTTTCTGCTGTTCTTTATTTTTTTATTCTTTCCAAATGCCCAATTTTTTTCACCAAGTTAAACCAAAAGTGCAGCCCTGACAAAAGGTCTTTCTGATGACAGAAAGAGATGTGGAAGAGACTGATCTGTACAAGAAAGGTCTTCCATGGTCTGAATATTTTCTGGTTTTCCTGCCTTGTTTATGGAGCTAAGGGAAGTGAATGACCTCTTCTTTTGCAAGTGAGGACTCCAGGCTGAATATAAAGAAAAATAACTGGTGTGAAGGGGAAGTGGAAGTTAAAATCAATTGTATACTTTGAAATCATAGGCCTCTTATAATCCTTATGGCTACAATCTAAAGTTTTTCAAGGATCATGTGCTCTACTTACACTAGTATAACTGCTAAACCCATTTCAAAGTAATGTACTCCAGGTTTTGCCAATTAAGTAGTGAAAGGATTGGCATTTTACTCTGACCTCAGAGTTCCTCCTTACATTGTAACTGCTGCACTGCTCTATACTGCAGGTGACAGCTTCCACCTTCCACCTTTCCACACTGACTTCACATTCTAGCAGTTGTTAACAGCTTTGGAAGTACTTTTATTGTCAGCAACAATGGATTTAACAAAAGAGTCTATTATTTTAAAAGGACAACCATACTTTTTGCTTTGGAGAGCAGAGTGCTCTCCAAATATATTTATAGTATCTCAAGAAATGGCATAATCCTCTCAAATGCAACATCCTACATAGATCTGTTGTTTCCAGTTTGCCTTGCAGTATCTGATAATTTTTGCCACTGAGTTTCTCACACATCCAAAAATACTAATTTTTCTGTTGTCCAATGATTCATATAGACACAATGAGTAAAGAACATACCTTTACATACCATGATAAATACCTGTTTCATGTTGGATATGTATCCTTAGTGCGTTTTGTTGTTTTGGGTTTTTTTCTTAAATAACTTAAACAGTTTTACATTTAATTACTACAGCTATGCTCATGATAAATAGTAATCTTTTTTTAAAAGAAAAAATAAACTAAAGGACTTTATGAAGTTTGTTATGAGATTTCTAGCAGAATGTTACTCTTATAGTAGAATATAACACAATATTTATTTTGGATATTTCCTTCTTTTATTAGTTATCTATGATTTTATGCATGGTTTTGTTTTGTTGACTAGAAATTCTTCTTTTAACATTTCTCTGTATCATGGCAAGTTCATGTTGTGCAACAGAATACACCTTGAAGGTATCGTGTTCACTCACAAAATAATTTAACTCATACCCTTGCCTTTATAACTTCACTAACACAGGATACAGAACATCAGAGAGAAAGCATAAATGAGAAAGCTACTATTCCTATTTCTCTCTGTTGATTACAAAGAGTATATAGAATGAACAACTTCAATTCAGACTTCCACCACATAAAGGGTCTAAAATTTAGATGAAAAGGTCTGCACTAACAAACTCATCAAGCATATGCTGGCTAAAAGTAGGGCATCAAGACAAAATAGAATGCTTAAATTCATATTGAGCAAAGAAAGGGAAGGAAAGGGAAGGGAGAAAGGGAGGAAGGGAGGAAGGAACAACTGCTTCTGTACTCTCCCTTCTATGTCCCAACAAGGCTCAGGAATGTCTTTTTACTGTTTCACATTTCTACAGGAGGCTGGAAGGGAGTTGTTGTGTGCATCATTCAGGTTTGAAATGACAGCTGGAGATTATAACTCTGGAAGATGCCATTTAACTTACCAGTTTATAATACAGATGTCAAACATATCCATAGAGAAACTTATTTTTTTTTTTAATTCTATCTGCAACAAATTGTTTGATTCTTCTACAAGTACCTATTTTTAGAGTCAAGACAATATCTTTAGATTAAATTAAATTAAATGTCCAATTTTAAATGGCTAGTACTAGGTAAAATAATCCTATAGTGACTTCACAGCACTGCAAGTTTGAAGCCTTTCATTGCATGATTTTTTAGAGTTTCTTTAAATTTGAGTGGTTCATACTGAAAAGTGAATTTCATGTAATTTCTGACTGGGACCTAGTGTGTAGATGTAGCAGCAAATTAGTGTTAACATCCTGGATCCCATATAAATTCCTCTCATCACATTGTTTTGTACACTAATTCCACTACTTATAGTCACAATCTGCTATACTTTTAAAGATTATTGAAATTTTTGTATGTGAAAGAAAGCAATGCATGAAAATGAAATGCATGAAATGCATGAAAATGAAAGACCTTTTATTTATTAAACCAAATAAATCTCTGGAAACAGAATTTTCTAGCAAATGGCACTTTGTTTATATGCTTACTTTGTGAAAGAGGTAGAGCAACTTGGACATTTATATTAGCATCATTATGTATATTACACACTAAAAATTTTGAAAAATAGTGTCATTCCTCTTCTCAGGTAGAAATAAGTCACAGTAGATTTTATTATGGGTAAGCCCAGAAAGTCACTGCTGTACTTTGTGCCAAACATAACCTTTATGACAGCACTAGTAAACTCTCGCCAAGATACCCTGCCAGCGTAGGAGGGCTCTACTGCAAATATTTCTCATAACAGGAGGGGGGGGGGGGGAAAAAACGGATAAAAGGAGAAAAGACAGCAATGCTCCCAGCCTCATTATGTTATTCTGCATTTTCACAATTCTCATCCTCAGAAACTTAATTGTTACTTGCGTATGTACAGATGTACAAAAAACACACAATTGTTCTTTCGCTTCGTCTGAATATTATTTGATCATATGCAATATTTCACAGTTTTCACTGATGTTTGTACAGTGTTGATTTCTTAACTCTCATATATATATTCTTATATATTCATATAAGAATATTTTTTAAAAAATGCATAATTAAGCTAATTTAGCAACTTCTCAGATTATGTTGAACTTATTTATCACCAATGCACTGTTACTGTCACTGAAAATATGCAAGGTGTGATTCTGAAAGTCACTTTGCAAAAAGCAAATCAGCAGTATTTACATTTATACTGTATGATTGTTGACTTTTTTGGTCATGCCCTTGTGCTTTAAATTTTAAGGTCAACCCAACTTATGGAAATCAGTTTTTGTTTTCATGTTCTTAAACCCTGAACTTCATTAGCTTAATAACTAAATAAACACAAAAGCCTAAAAAAATTTTCTTCAAGAAACTTTGGTGGTTACAGCATATAATAAAAAATTCTGAGATTTATAACTAAAGTGCAACAAAGTTCTTCATTCCCTTGAGTCATAAGAAAGCCATAATAAAGAAAAAAATACTAGATGGAAGCATTGTTACAAATTTATAATAATATTTTACTAATTTTCTAGGGTGTTCTTGGATTTTTGACTCTAAAATGTGCATCAAGTAATAAAAAAATCATTCTACAATATTTTACCTTGATCTTTAATGCACATATTTTTCAAGGTAAGCAAGAAAAACTATTAGGATTTTTGTTCTAAGCACATTCATATTTATGCCCTAGTTATTTGCTTAGTTAATACCTAAAAATAATTGTGGAGTTCTTAGCTTATCTTTATGAGAAAAAAACCCAACCAACCAACCAACCAAACTCATAGTAGAGATATCTTTTCCCCCTATGCGGTACTTGGAGAAAATTAAAAATATAAGTGCAATTTAAACCTGGTTAAAATACAATGTTTAGAAGGAACAATCTGCCTGAGGCTGAAATACGAAAGCTGCAGAATGCAGTTAATAACAGGTAGCCAGTAAGAAATGTTTACAAAGTATGTAAAACTCAGAGGCCTCATTTCAAAGCTTCAGGGACAAAGTTCAATTCCAGTCAAGACCTTTACATAGCTATGCATGTGACTACTAAAATAAATCTGGAGTTTTGTTATACTTCTGAAACACAGACTTGAAAGAAAACATGCTCTGGAGTAGCAGCAGCAGGTTTTTCTAAAACACGTATGTGAGTTCTGGTTTTTCATGTAAATTTTATCTTGTAACTGCTTCATGAAAAGTGCACAAATTGACATGACAACAAGGAATCCATACAGAATCCCTCTCCTCTGGTACAAGAAATCTCAAAGGCTTTCCTGCCTGTAGAACAGCTTCTACAGCACATGCAGAGGGAGTGGTGATGGAACCATACTGGGAAGGTTTCCTGGCAGCAGTATGCAAGTTTCATGTCCACTGTATGAGACTTGACATAGTTACCTAATGAGTTGTAAAAAGCTGTCTTCAAATATTCGTGTGGGGTCATTTGCTGTATTGCATTTTGAAAACAAGTAATGGCATTTTAGGTCACTGTGAATTGAAAGTACATTTGAATAGTTATCATATTTTTGAAAATTATCAGGATAAAGGCAAACTAAACAGGATTTCTTCACCCCTTTTTTGCTTCATCAGAAGGAAGGAAGACTGTTCAATTCATCTCTACATCCACTTTGTGTTTCAAAGAATTTTAATAGCTTAGTGGGTTTTGTAAATGAATATCAACCAGTACATCTTCAACACCCCACGTAGCACTTTGCTATAAACTGCTTGTTTCAATCACATTAAAATATTTTCTCCTTATAGGTCATAGACAAAATGGCACTGTATATTAAACAACAACAACAAAAAAAAAAAAACACCACAAACAAACAAAAACAAAACAAACAAAAAAAAAACAGGTTGAAATTACAAGCAGTGGTAAAAAGGGCAAAAGGGAATTCTTTACAGCCTTACAGTGTTGACTTTCCATTTCAGAAGCTCTAAAAAATATTACTTTTTGCAGAAATAGCCATCAAGCTGGGAGAAAAAAAAAGAAAGCAACCAAACAAACAAAAGCCCCAGTATTTTCAAAAAACAGTTAGAAGGTGTGAATGAAACTACTGTTAAGATACATCAGTGTTGTGTACATGTATTTATATTTGCCCACAATTTACTGTGTTCTTTCTGTGTTTAAAAGAGCTAATGTCTTCAGATGAACTTTATGAAGATTTTATAGAGCACAAAGACCATTATTAGTCTCTTGCCACATTGCTGTTCTGCAAGTACTGGAATACCGTTTCACAAAAGCATTCCTTGCTAAATCTCAAAATGTAAAACTTAAAACATGCACATTTTCTAAATGTTTTATCTCAGATACTTGGTATGCTCTCATCTAACTGATGTCATGTTTGTTACATGGGACTTCTAAACTAGGTCATTTCTTAAATTAGGTCATTTCTTTGTGGATCTGGAATAAAATTTCCAAGAGAGCCTGTTAACATGTTAGATATTTTCTACCGTCATTAATATTCACTAATCTTACAAGTCATGAGTTTTGGATTTACTCAGAACACACATGAATAGACTGAACAGTAGAAGAATAGGTAGAATGCCTGGAGTAAAGGATAGAACACATATGCCCTGGACAGACATGTGATCACAAATCTGTGTCATTGCTTTTGCATTAGGCAGCCTAATTACCAGTAGCGCAAAATCCTTCAGGCAGATAAGAAGAACAGAAGTTCTTATACACTGATTTTAATAGAGTTGCATTCAATGGGCTATAATAGAGAAAGGGTATGGAAAGTTATGATGGAGTCTGGTAGGAATGTTCTGGATGCATTAATGATTTTTGTGACTTTAGGTGGGCAACAGAGGTTGAGATTTTATTTTCTTTAAGGAGAATTAGAAAGTCATTAACAACAACAATAACAACAACAAAGGTTTGTTTATCTGTTTTCCATATATACAAGAATATATTTTAATGAGATTTTTAAAAAGTAAAAATTGAAGGATTAATAGAAATTCAGGCAAATTTTTTATGATCAATATTGCTTTATCCTAGAACTGAGTTCAGGATATTAGGTTGTATCTGCCCTCAATTTGCATCTCTTTTACAAATACCTGTAGGAAATTTCGTTTTGATAAGAAATACCTGGAAGAACATAAGCTGGCAGGTTTTTCAACAGCTAAATCACCAAGGTTGTCTTTTCCATTCAGAATTGAAATGCTCCCTGATCCACTAGTGGGTTGTTAAGTAAACCAATTTTATCTTCATCAGCTCTCTGGTTCATTGTCCATTTTTCTCTTCCAGCTCTTTTGCAGAGAAGCAACAGAATTTCCTCTGAGTGTTTGAAAAGAATGACAGAGACACAATCACTAATCACCTTAACTCCTCAGAATTCTAATTTAAAACAAAAAAAAAAAATAAAAAAAAAGTTTATTCTGCATAACATAGAAAGGATAATATGTGCTTCTAATTTTTTTCAGTATGGCTCTGCATCCAACTTGTTCGGCCCAAGTCACACATGTCCTCTCATTTAATTTGATTCTCACAGGTTGTTCTCAATTACTTTCTTGATACCACCATCATGAATTTCCACAGTTGCAGATTGTCAGGTACATTTGCAGCATCACTGCTATGTTGCCTATACTCAACTAATAGAAAGTAGCCTTTGATAAGATTATAACATGAAACATGAGGCATACACTTGAGGTTTCCTAAATGTGAGGAATAGTCAAAGTGTTTGAGAATGACAAGAGAAAAAAAACTATAGGAATACAACTAATAGAAGTGACAAAACTACAGCATGGGATATTCTCAGAAGTTTGTCAGCCTACAATTCTAGGCAAATATACAATGCAGGAGACATCACCCTCTTAAAAATCTCCAACAATAATAAACTCATTTTTCTGAAAGATTTGGGACAAACTATGCTTGTCTAACACAAGGCCTTTAGGGAATCCCTTTGGAAGAGGTTCAAGGGCATCAATCTTTGAAGAGCTCCACAGATATTAGAATAAAAAAATTATCCACATACACCATGCTAAAAAAAGACCTGTAGGACATCAATCTAGTTAAAAGTCCAAGGACGTGTCCCTGTAGAATTCCCTGGGGTGTCAGAGGAAAGAGTATCTCTGCACATCACTGCAGATTCTTCATAATTACTGCAGGGATATTACCAGGAGAACTGCTGCAGGGAACAAAAAACCTTTGGGTCACATATTTTATATTACTCCCCTGATTATATCAATGTGACATACTATTGTACAGACCATTGTGGTGTAGGTTGTCTGTGGAAAAAATGAAGTGCTATGAAAAGAACATTTGAACATGTGGAATGATTTTCAAATGTACTGTAATACAGATCTGAGGAAGCAGTTTGCATAACGAGTCTCAGAATTAATGATCCCATTGTTCTTTATCCACAGGATCTGTAGAGCACACACTAGGCTATCTTGTAGTCAACAAACATGCATTCAAACACAAGATAAAGAATACTTTATATTAACCATAAGATAGATTTGTGTCTGATCACACTGGTATTATGGATGTTCTGAGCAGCCAAGGGAAAACACCACTCCTCAGCCTTCAGTTTCTCAGGTGTGGAAAGTAATAGTCATTTTCAGTTTTCAGACTGAAAATTGATTTCTGACTGCTTCATGCAGCACTTTATATCCATGTTTTCTTTAATTAAAATCACAAAGTAGGAAGGACAATATTTCTGCATTAGGAGTAGTTTATTCCGCCTTCTAAATGTTTGTTTCTAAATCACCATGTGTCTAAAAACTGTTGGCTCAAAGACACTGGCTTAAGCTGAGAAATTTGCAAGACGGAAAGGGACCTGGGGGTTCGGATTGACAGGAAGCTGAACATGAGCCAGCAGTGTGCCCAGGTGGCCAAGAAGGCCAATGGCATCCTGGCTATCCATCAGAATAGTGTGGCCAGCAGGACGAGGGAAGTAATTCTTCCTCTACTTGGCACAGGTGAGGCCATGCCAGGAATACTGTGTCTAGTTCTGATCCCCTCTATTTAGGAAGGATATTGAGGGTCCAGAGAAGGGCAACAAGGTTGGTGAAGGGACTGGAACACAAGCCCTCTGAGGAGCGGCTAAGGGAGCTGGGGTTGTTAAGCCTTGAGAGGAGGAGGCTCGGGGGAGACCTTATCACTCTCTACAGTGACCTGAAAAGAAGTTGTAGCCAGGTGGGGTTTGGTCCCTTCTCCCAGGCAACAAACAGTAGAACAAGAAGGCACGGGCTTAAGTTGTGCCAGGGGAGGTTTAGGTTAGATATTAGAAAGAAGTTCTTTACAGAAAGATTGATGAGGCATTGAAATGGGCTACCCAGGAAAGTTGTCACGTCACCATCACTGGAAGTATTTAAGAAGACACTGGATGTGGCCCTTAGCACCATATTCTAGTAGGCAGTAACACCAGTAGTGGTGTTAGGTCAAAGGTTGGACTCAGTGATCTCAGAGGTCTTTTCCAACCTAATTGATTCAATGATCTATGCATTTGAGGTTGATGCAAAGCATTCCATTTTTTTTTTTAAGAAGATAGTGTGAAGTTTCTTCAATGTTTCATTTAGGTAACCCCATTCAGTTTTAGGGGATTTTTTTCCCTTGAATATATGTTTCTTAGAGACATTCTGAATTGGCTTTAAAATCAATATCCATAAACTCAGGATAAAATTATTTATCTAAGTGACTGTACAACCAAGGCCTAGGATTTTTGGCAGATTCTGAATAATGACTACTGTGTGACTGAATTACATTGGAGACCTACCCTCTCTTTGACTCAGGGTACTGAAGGCTAATTGAGAGAAGAGAGATGAGAATGAAATCCAAGGAGTGTGTGGAGTTCATTGCTTTCTTGAAGTCAAGTGTTAATGAAAGTTAAATTACCCAGAGTAAAATATGCTTTGTTCTTTCTTTGTGCTTGTTAAGAATGTGCTCATTCAGAAGGCATTACGTTCAATTTTCAGACTTATCTGTAAGTCATAGAATTCCCTGTAACTTAACATTCTTTTGTTAAAAAAAGAAATAAAAACATGGAAATAACTAAAACATGTTTAAAATAATATTTGATATTTAAAATAACTTCTGCCTGACACATATGTTAAAAAAAGCTGAGGTCATAATAGAAGCCTTCATACAGCATAGCATTTTGGTTCCTGGTTACATCAACACATACTTATTTATGGTTTACACATAAAAAAAAAAAAATTCAAAATTTCCACAGAGATATAAAGGACAAAACAACTAGATAGATTTTAAGCAGTGCTCAAAATAATCTTGCTTTTGCTAAAAATCTGTCATATTATCTATTTCTTTACATTAGCTTTATTGGCTTTCCATCATGTAATGCTACCATGAGAAAACATTTGGATCTATAGCTTAGAAAGACAATACTATAGAAAGATAACTTTCTTGTCATTCCAATACTGCTGACACCTAAACAATTACTTCTATTTAGTTTAGATCCTGTGAAGCCACAGAAGGAGCAAGGGGGTACTTGTAGTGATCCAAACCATGAATATTTCAGTATAAGGAAATTTCTTTAGCAAATTACAAGCCATAAATAAAAGTACTATTTAAAAGATATCAAACACACTTCTCCAGCAAAGCATTAAGTGCAATATGGTGAACAGTTGCAATTGGCTCCTACTTGAATGAAATTTCTTTCTTAAAAGCATTATTTCATCACCATGAAATAAAATGAGGAATGTTAAAAGTAATTACATATAACAATATGCCTTGCAATTAAAACCTTTTTTACTACAACAATAATATATATATACACATAGCAGGGCATATTGGCTGAATTTAATATAACAGCAATCAATGGAGATGATTAAGAACAGACATCTGAATACCCAATGAAGTGGAATAATGTTTTCAAAATGAAAAGTACAAAGTGCTCCTATCTAGACCATCTTAGAGGAGAATTCTGTGTACAACTGTGAAGTAAGCAAGCTCAGGCCCATTCCCATGCTGTGCTGATTATTGTACATCTGACAGCTGATCAATACCTGAATAATTTCCTTCAACTGAATGGCAAAGAGTATTTTTGACTTCTTATTTCCATTCCTTTCTATGAAACCAAAGTGTCACATACTGGTAAATGTCTTTATTGAGAGCTGAAGGTGGTCAAGAAATTCATTAGAGCTGGTAGAGGTCCCTCAATAGGGAATATCTATAGAGCTAGAAATTATATTATCAAAGTCATAGGTAAGAATATGATGTGAATGCTGTATGGTGTATGGTTTTGAAACCATCAGAGTGTAAAGTAGGAGGGAAGGGAAAGTTGTTTAGGAGCCAACAGGAAGCAACAGTTGTGTTTATGCTTCCGAAAAGTTCAGTATAAACACTTTCAATGTTCATTTAGCTATTTTTTGTTCTTTTGTTCTGCTCAGTATTAAGCTTACAGGGAAGACTTTATAAAGATTACAAATACAGGGCCTATTTGAATTACAAGTAGATAAAAACTACTCTGAATTTCAACATGCCAATAACAGAAAACAGTGAAATGGTGTGTTTCAATGATGATAGTAACTCAGATGAAACTATTAAGAAAATCAACCTGTGAAATATAGTGAGAGCTGCTGGTTCCAAGATGTTCATTCTTCAAAGTGATAAGACTTACCTCTGAAAATGTCATGTCAATTCGCAAGTGATGTCAAAGAGTGAGTAAATTGTCTTTCTCTAGTGAAGTGGTTCCCATTTTTTTTCCATGTTGGACCACTATGTATCACAGTTTTATTTATTTATCTAGAGAATATTTATTTTCTTCAAGTATTTTTTCAGCAGTTCTAATCTCTTCAGAAGAGTTTACATTCACAGTCTTTATATGCACCTGTTTCTCAGATTATCTATGCTCAGCCACAGTATTTATAAGGTTATATAATGTGCATGAATTAACATCATGACATCAGTCAAAACTTAAAACTCCCTTTCCTCCTTTGCCTCTTGTAGTTAATGTTCTGTGTAGTTCTGCCAATATGAAAGACAAGATTCTTTCTCCTGTGGTAATGACTCAGTTCCCCTTGGCTGGCATGACATAAGGGCAAAAATATGGTTCCATTACTTTCCTGATTGTTTGCTTCACAATTATAGTAGGAACAAGTATGAAAATATATTTTCTTCTATAAATAGATGCATATTAATTTTCTAGTTACATAGGAGTAAGGTTATGTCCATACTCTGTCTACACAGAGGAGGCAAGAATTTAGGTTTTCTAAAGGCTGAATAATTTATGATCCTAAGATTCATTATTTCCCTCTGAGATCCAGGCTCCTAAGTACATAAATCGCTTTTAAAATGTTATGCTAAGTTATACTCTGGGCCTCTGAGATAAGAAAGGTAAGATGCATGGAAAAAAGTATTTGGCAAATTCAGTTTTAATCACTTAGAGGTACCAAAAGGAAAGAGCTGGATGTTTTTCTGTGGCTCAGGTGCATTAAACACTAGTCCTTCTAGCACTGACCTGGGTAATATTTCTGCAACAAAATAGTGGAGGATTGCTTGGTAGTATCTCAAATTTGATGACAAACAGGAGCTTACTAGTCACACTTTGCGTCATTATAATATATATTACATTCTGTAATGACATTCTGGCACAAAAGAATATATGAATTGGAGGCTTTAGTGCCACAGCTACTGGAAAAAAAAAAACGAGCACCTGGAATAAGGTGCATATGAGAAGATACTGTAACTAATGAAGGATAAAATACCTGTTTCATGAGATTTATTTTGGTTTTACAAGGTAAGCTGATCCAGGGAGAGTGTGTACCCTCTAAGGAAGAAATAGAAGAGCAACACTTGAATAATAAATACTTGGTTTACTCAAAGATCTAGAGTTACAAAAGATGCAAAAAATACTTAGTTTATTGTAGCAATTCATCCTCAAAAAACAGTATATGTACTGAAGCTTTATATCAACCTTTGAATGTAACTTTTAAAGAATAATAAGTGTAGGACTGAGAACTGCAATTCTTTCCTGAGGCTGTTCTATGATGCAGGTATTACTAAGCTTAATATTTCTGTTTTGAATACAAGCACAGCCTCATGTAGTCTGGAATTTGATCTGGATAACGATGTGTCAAGTTTAAGCTATATTGTTTCTTATATAAACTCTTAATATTTAAAGATTATCTTGCATAAACACAATGGCTGAAATAAGGGAAAAAATATACTATAAAAGACAAAGTCCTTGTATTCATCAGGAACATGGCCTAAGATTTTTTTTTTTCAAAAAAGGGAATTTAAATATTGAGCTTCTTAAAAACACATATTAAAATGTTCATTTATATAGTCTTTATTAAAAACATTTTTTGGAACTAATAGGGTTCTTTATCTTTAGGAATTATTTTCATTTGTCCATCAAAATAGATCCATTTTTAATACTTTTTAAGTAGATACACCATGTTCAAGGGGAAAGAAAACAACCAGAAGTCACGATATATAGCTCTGTAGTGATTCACTATAGTTGTCTCCAGTTTTATTTTAAAAGATGTGTCTTCATAAATTCAAAGTGTTAGTCTCTGAGTTCATCTTTCATTTCTCTGGAAACTGGAGCATTGTGGACGAGTACTTGGCTATGACCCAGACATGAGTCATAAGCAGTTTCAGCATCTGTAAGGGAGTCTAAGATCTCTCTTGAAGTTAGCAGCACAAACTTAATTCCGTGTATATCCTTCAGAAGCTACTTCTGACAGGATTGTTCTCATGTAGCCCAGGGATCTAAATGACAAGTCTAAATTAGACCCTACTTTTCCTCCTCTGTCACTTGAAGTGAATGAAAAGAGAAAGAAAAGCCAGAACAGTAGTGATAGTTCCAAACAGACAGGCCATCATGCCTATGTGTTTAAAATGATGGACTTCTGATTTCACCTCTGTGCTGCCACCATGTAGAGAGGAGATGTAGATTTGTGCTTTCCTTTGTGATTACAGGGAGCTTACTTAGCGACTTGGAAGGGTGACTGGAAGACCAGAGTTTCTGGGTACCTGCATCTACTAATCTTAGAGGCAGTGCATTGTACTCCCTCAACAAAACAGATAAACTTCTCCTCTAACATTGGCATTTTAGCAAGGCCAAACAAGCTGAGTGTGTGACATAACTATATTTGCATTTTACTTTCCTCTCCTGCAAAATTAAGCTATTGTACTTATTCATAATATATTTCTGAAGCAAATATAAGTTTTCATTCAAAAAATCCCCACTGCTGTTCATCTGCATATGAACTGAAGCTCAGTATAATTACTAGACACATACATAATACTCTGAATTTATGGCCTTGTCAGTAAACACTAAATTGGCTGTTAACATGCTAAAACAGGATGAAAGCTAAGAGATGGTTAGCATTAATCATGACCATTATGTTAGATTCCCAGGCAGCAGAATCCTATTTATATACTGAAGCTTTATTAATTCATCCTCAGGACTCAAAGTAACAATAATGTTTTGGTTTTTTTTTTTTTTTCTTTGTGCTAGGATATTTTACATATGAATCAGTTTTTAAATATATCTATGTATGAAATTATTTCAATATTATCAATATTGTTTTGTTATTGTGCATAAGCAGCTCACTTTACATTACTGGTATGAGGCATTTTAAATTTCATGCTCAATTTCAACAGTATTTGAAAAAGGGAATGTTCTTATGAACCGAATTTTGATTCAGTGATACGTCTGCTGTTCTTTTGCTCAGGAGAGCAGACCAGCTCTTTTGTTTGTTTGTTTATTACCTACATAGGTTTGTAGCAAATTTATTATGGGATGTTTGATGTTCCTTAGTGAATTTCAAGGTAATTTCATTTCTAATTCTTTTACACAGCAGCTATTTAATCTTCTTTATGGAGAGGACAGAATGACCTTATTCTTCACTTTTCCTAATAAAACTTCTTATGGTTGAGAATTTCAATGAGGTAAAAATTTAATTTTGTCTTACTGAAAAAAAAAAACCTTAAAAATGTCTCTGAAATAGGAAGAACATTTTCCTCCTATGCTTTAACTGAAAAAAATATATAAAAAAGGGATTTTTTTTGCTGATTAATCTCTTGCCATTCCAGGGTTATTTTCTGACAGTGACTGGCCTATAATGCAAAAAATTACATTTATCTTTTCCAGTTAACTCAGGGACATTAAAAATAAAGATATGTATGATAAGGCTGCAATGAAGAAATATGTCCGAAAATCTGTTTTCATCAAGTAAATTATTTTATTCACTGAGTTTAACTACTTAGCATTGCATCCAGTTTTCCTTTTAAAATTGTAGATTCTGTCAACATTCATATTAAATTTCTTTATCTGAACAGATAAAAAAGTCTATTTTGACAGGATCTCAAAAATACAGAATGATTTGAAGAAAAATCCTTACAAACAGAAAAGTATATTCAAGGTGAATCATTGCTTGTACTTTTGACTTACATAATCAGTATCTGAATGTGCTTGTAGGACCATCCCCTTCATCTCACCAGTCTATGTTCTGGTTGTTCTGGGGTTTTGTTTTTTGGGTTTTTTTTCAGTTGGTTGGGGGGTTTTGTATGTTTGTTTGTTGCTGTTCTTTTGCTGATTTTTTTTTTGGTGGTATCAATTGAGAAAAAGAAAAAAACACCAACATTTCTGGTCAAGCCAATTATTCTTTAAAACTTTTTTTGTCTCCTGAACAGAAAAATGGACTCTAAAAACCTTAGACATAATCTTTAGTAGATTTTGGAAGATTTTGTCATTCCTAGGTCAAAAAGTGTATTTACAGTTCATTTATACAGTAAGTAAAAACACAAACCATACAGAAATCTTTTGAATTATGGAAATTTGTCAGTTTGAAAGTCATAATTCATCATCACATAAATCCCATCTATGTTACAGTGAATGAACACTTTTCAGATCAATAATCAGACAGCTGTTTGTAATGATAAATATGGATAAAGGACCCTTTGCAGTTTTTTTGGCTGCACATTTTTAGTTTCTTAACCATTTCTTTGACATTTTAAATTTTGCAGAATCTATTAAGCATATTAAACCCTTGATAGTGAGACTTCACAAACACATGGTATTGAGTTCGGATAAAAGGAATTTATCTCTTAACATGAATTAAGTTTACTAGAATGTGTAAATGAGTAGCAAGCAGGAAGTCTTATCTTTGCAGTTATTTTAACTATGCAGTAACATTTAACATCACAAGAATTTGAGGTAGTAGAAAAGGCAATTAATTGAATTTATTATTGTTTTGTGCTTGTTCAACATGAATATTAAGATGCTTGTTGACATTTCAGAGTGATTCTAAGCAAAGTTTTCTGTAGTAATTTGGAATATATTAATAATATTGTAGCAGGAATAATAGTAAGTATTCGTTGTGTGTTGGTTACATTTTTAAGATTATAATTAGGTCAACAATAAATCTTTGGATCATCATTTGCATAAGGTCAATTCCCTTTTGCCCATAATAAGATTCTGAGTTAACACTTAAAAACACCTAATAGGATTAGCAGCTGTTTGTATATTTTCATGTTGCATTATATTTATAGGAATACAAAACCACATAAACACAGTCATTATTTGGAGGGGAAAGTGCTGGAAACTGAGTGGAGGTATTCCTGACTCCTTCATATTGAGGTCACTTAATTCACTTCTGTGGCCTGAAAATCAACCAGTGATTTGATACTATATCTAATGTTTGCACTATTGACCTAGCCATTTTGACAGGTTTTGAGTACAGTTTAATATACACAGGAAATTTTCATCTGGTTTTTCAAGGGGATAGAAAAGGTGTTTCACTGCATTTTCCTCACACATGCACTCAGATGACACATAAACCCACAAATTACATCAAAAGAGATTTAAGAAAATGAAATATTAAACAGGTGTTAAAGAAGAATATACTGTTGAAATATACAGTGGTAGGCTGTGTCTTAGCCTTCTATTGATCAAGGTGGGATGAGGGAAAAGGTAAAATTCAAACACAAGTGTATCAAGAGGAGAGAAGAGAGTGAAAAAGTGAACATAGAGATTCCACGTATCCAAGTCAAGTGAACCAATTTTCTATATAACAAAAATCAAGGATAATTGAGGAAATCTAAAGATTCAACACTGTTAAAATGTAACTAAAATATTTCTAAAAAATAAAAAAGTTATCAACGAATGAGACTAAATATGGGCCCATACCAAAATGAAGGGCTACGCTTATAGTGATAAATGAAAGATGAAACAATCCCCAACCTAAGGACAACTTGCTTTGACTTTTTTTGTAATCACATTGCTTGGTGTCAGCTTTTTCCACAGGGAGATAAATTCATTTCTGAGGGAGTTAGTTACCCATGAAAAACCCAGGGAATGACTGAACAGTTAATCCATGAATTAGGTATTCAGTACTAAACTCATTCCATGGTACTTTTATTTAACTGTCAAGATAGATCACAAATTGCTTGCTGAGTTGTTAAGGAAAAAAAAAAAAGGTAAATAAAATCAAGTTGTAATACCCTGAGAAGAAAGTAGATATGCTATTTCCAAATGTGTCATGAGGTACTTGTCAGCATGGATAGGAGCTCCAGATAGGAGCAACTATTAAAAAATGCTCCTTAAAAAGAGAAATGCTCTCAACCATGTCAATTCTCAAATTAACACTGTTTGCCTCTTTGAAATTATGGGTCTTTCAGAACATCAAACCTTCAATAACTGACCATACTAAATTCACTGCAATTTTTCCATTAATATTGATGCCTCTTAAAAGCATTTTAGACTTTGATAAATCCTTTTTTTCCTCCAAGCTATCAATATTTACTATAGAGGGTTTTCTTATGCTTCACAACATTTGGCTTTTAGTTGGACTATATGAAGAGAGCTAAATGGAGAGGTAAACTAGAGTTAGGCTAATTCTTAAGTGGTTAAAAAATCCAAATTATCCAAAGACGTCTATAGGAATTTATATGCAGAGGATTTAAGACTATACCAGATGATTGCACTTGATTCCCAAAAGGCAACATTGCTGTAGCATAGTAAGTCTTACATACAAAATATATATGTGACATATAGCTAGGTTTCTAATCCAGTCTAAATTACCAGATTCCCTGCATAATAAAGACAGAGAGAGAAAGCCGTGGTTACATTTTAGAGAGCTAATGTTGAATTGCATAATCCCTGCCTGCCTAATATCTCTGAGTAGACATTCATGGAAAATGCTTTTTCTTTGAGTTTTTTTCTACGTACTTTTTTTTTGTTTGTTTGTTTTAAATAAAATACCTCCTTATACACCAGGTGGGCTGAATCTAATGGTGTGACATTCAACAATGCCAGGTGCCGGGTCCTGCATTTTGCCCACAACAACTCCCTGCAGCACTACAGGCCGGGGACACAGTGGTTGGAGAGTGGCCAGGCAGAAAGGGACCTGATTGATAGCAGACTGAACATGAGCCAGCAGTGTGCCCAGGTGGCCAAGAAGGTCAATGGCATTTTGGCCTGTATCAGGAATAGTGTAGCCAACAGAACCAGGGAAGTGATTCTTCCCCTCTACTTGGCACTGGTGAGGCCACAGCTGGAGTACTGTGTCCAGTTCTGATCCCCTCAGTTTAGGAAAGATACTGAGGTGCTGGAGTGTGTCCAAAGAAGGGCAATGAGGCTGGTGTAGGGACTGGAACACGAGTCTTATGAGGAATGGCTGCGAGAGCTGGGGTTGTTAAGCCTTGAGAGGAGGAGGCTCAGGGGAGACCTTACCACTCTGTACAACTACCTGAAAGGAGGTTGTAGCCAGGTGGGGTTTTAGCTCTTCTCCCAGGCAAGCAATAGGACAAGAAGACACAGGTTTAAGTTGCACCAGGGAAGGTTTAGGTTAGACATTAGGAAGAAGTTTTCCACAGAAAGAGTGACCAGGCATTGAAATGGACTGCCAAGGGAGGTGGTGGAGTCACCATCCATGGAAGTCTTTAATGGAAGACTGGATGTAGCACTTAATGCCATGGTTTCGTTGACAAGGTTGTGATAGTTCATAGATTGGACTTGATCATAGAGGTCTTTTCCAACCTAGTTGATTCTGTGATCACAATCATAAGAAACAACTCTATTAATGCATAAAGAGTAGGTTAAAACTTTTGCTGTCAAAACAACACTTTTAGTGAATTGTGGGTGGAACCTTAACTGAAAGATTTATATTTGTGATATGGGGTCTATCATCATAATATTGAGGTACAGCAGAGGTAACCTTCAGATTTATCTTCACAAGATCTGTTGTAGCTATCCAGACTCATAAAATTTTAATACAGATGGGTAGATATCATTGTTTACAACATAATTTCAGTTAGGAGAGAGGAAAGTATTTACTAAGAGACTTTTCTTTCTTATACCCTTTAACCTTTGAGGCACTCACATTTTGTTTCCTGTCATGTTCTAAAAAATTGTGGCTTTATTTTCAGTTGCTTACCTTGTCATTAATTTTGGAGGAGACTAAGATGTCAGACTAATAGAATTCTTACATTTATTTCCAATACATTATGATTTTATCCTAATCTGAGTGCACCAATTCTTGTTCAGAATAGTGAAAATTGCACCGCATTCACATGCATATAATCCATGTGTGGCTGCAAAGAAGTCAGCCTCATTTGGGCACGTACTTCAAGTCTTTTTGTTTGGAAACTTTTTTTTTTCTATTATTTATTGCTAAAAGAAATCCTTGAATGATAGTGATTTCACCTATCACTAATATGTTAGATATTAATTTCTTCATAAATCAGTGGATTTCAATATCTCTTAAAAACTGTGTCTAAGTAGTACAATCCGTTTGCATTTGCATTGCTATGTCTATGAAACTAAAGTGAGCAAACCCAGCTTATCATGTTTGTCACAAGCATGAAGCAAGCAAGCATGGCTGTCTTTTTCTCAGGCTGAAATTAATCATTCTATTTAATTATATATGTTGCCCACTATGAGGTTACCATAACCAAGAAAAATAGATATTCATAAAATCTGCCTCTGTGCTATCTCAGCTAAGTAATAATCTTTCAAGATGACTCTTCCAATTCAGAACTTTTTTTTTTTTTTTAATAGTGATAAACATTGCAATCTGAATCAGTGGTCTTTAATGTTGCTACTACATGGAGTACAAATTCATTTCGCATTCTTAAAACATAGTAATGCTTGTTGATGCAACAAGATCCTCTGCAGAGTTTGGGGTTTATTTTATTTTTCTTTCTCTTTTCCTGTTTCATCTTAAACCACCACTGCCACCTCTGAACTTTAATCCTTATATTTTATCTTACATTTTAAAGCCTTAGATGTAGAAAAAGTTTCTCAGATGAAAGAGATTGAAGTCGTGAACTGTCTAGACTTCAGTATTTCTTTTTCTGTTGCCTAAGGACAGATACATGGTTCAGCATGCAGCCTGCTAAGAAACTTGGCTATTGTTGAATTGAATAAATGACACTGGATATTAAAATAATCCTTAGAACTGTAATGTTTATGAAATTATGGGGAAAAAAATACAGTCAAATTGTACTGGTCTCCCAAATGGAGTTTGCTAAGTTCATGTGTTGGAAGGAAAAAACCCAACTTTCTAAACAACATTAGTATAAAGTAGAGAGCAGCTCTTTAATGAAAGCTCTCAGGTGCACAGAGTACATAGACACACACCCCAGCATACAATTCTCACCATTTTATAGCTTTAACTAATTACCATATCTAGCGGGTACACCCAACCCAAAACACAATTATCCCTGGTACCACCCTCAGAACTGCCCCACTAGAATACTTCCAAGGGTTCTGGGCCCTCTATCTTGTTTTGACTACTATATATCTTATTATTCTGGTCCAGGTGCATGAATCCCGAAGAAGATGTCCCTGCTAAAATCGCTTTCCTTGAAAAGAAGGTTAAACAGAATTTCAAGAATGTGGTACAAACTGTGAGAAAGGAGTTTAGAAACTGTTAACTGCTACCTTAAGAGTGAGAAACTATACAGCTATATTAAAATCTACAGATACATAAAAAACCTTAAGGCATCACATGAAGGCAAGAAACAGGAACTAGTGTTTCAAGACATCTATATAATCCTGTGTTCCTATGTGTCAAATAAAACCAATACAGCATGCACTGATCCCACTGTTTGTGTCATTGATGATACTAAACAGCATTGGTTGCAATATGGACCTCTAAGGGACATCACTAGTCATCAGTCTCCATCAGGACATTACATAATTGGCCACTACCCTCTGGATTCAATCTATTCCTTATCCACTGAACAAACCATCCATCAGATCCATCTCCAATTAAAAGAGAAGGTTTTTGTGGGGCACTACAGAAATCTAGCTAGATGACATCTGTAGCACTCACAGAAAGACATTACATTGGGCAGGTAGGACTTGCCCTTGATGATGCTTTGCTGGCTGTCTCAAAGTACCTCCCTGTCCTCCATGTGCCTTAGCAGAGCTTCTAGGAGGATCTGTTCCATGATCTTCCCAGGTGAGGCTGACAGGTCGGTAGGTCTTACTTTCTACCCTTTTTAAAGGTGGGAAGAAGTTTTCCCTTTTTCCAGTTACCTGGGACTTCGTCTGACATGACATGACACTTATGATTGAGACTGACTTTGGCAACTTTATCAGCCAGTTCCCTCAGGACTCTGGGATGTATCTCATCAGGTCCCACAGACTTTTGTGTTTTCAGGTTCCTCAGGTAGCCATGAACTTCTCTATTCTCTAAATGCCTATATTTTATTTTTTCATAACTGAATATCTAGTTCTTTTCAAGGTGATACCCTTGCTTGATAGACTAGTGTCCTACTAGTGCTACCAGGAACTGGTAGAGGGTAGGTGTGTGAATGAATGTCTGAGCACTGGTGAAGATCAGCCTGGTCTTTCCACCGAACAGGTCATGAATCTGATCATCTCTTACAGTGGGAGGAACTCTGTTCCTCCAGTCCCTATCTAGTGACACATGTACTCAAGAGATGTGGGAAGAGAGGTTGCCAGTGAAACTGTGGGAAAAGGTATTGAGTATCTCAGCCTTCTCATTAGCTTACTAGTTTGCCAGTTGTCTTCAAGGATATATGCTTTCTTTTATCTTCCTTTTCTGTCTAACATACCTGCAGGAGCCCTTGTCATTTTTTACATCACTTTACAAGTTCTGCTCCAGCCATTCCTTGGCCTTCCTAATCCCATCCTCACACAGCTGGGCCTATGGTCTTTCCAGGATACCTGGATCTGCTTCCACTGCCTGTGCATATCCTCGTCCTTTAGTTTAACCAGAAGGTCTCAACTCATTCATGACAGTTCTTGCCTTCCTTTCTTGATTTCTTACACCTGGGGGTAAAGAGCTCTTGAATTCTATGGAAAGCATCCCTAAAGATCTGCCAGGTCTGTCCTGCTCCTTTGTCCCTGAGGGCAATTTCCCAGGGTGTCCTACTGACTAACTGTTGAACAGTTGGAATTCTACTTCCCTACAGTTCAGAGTTCTGACTTTATTCTTCACCCTGCCCATATTCCTGAAGAATGTGAACTCTGCTAGTGCATGACAACTGCAACCCAGGCTGTGTCCAATCTTTGTGTCTCTGATTAACTCACTTTGTGTTGGTGACCAATTGGTCCAGTAATATATCCCACTCTGATAGGTGCCTACAAGAGTCTCCTGAATAACTGAAGCTTGCTGTAATACTTTTTCAGCAGATGACGCTGTGGTTGAACTTCTCCAGCAGAGTAAAAGCCTGCTAGCATGATGCCCTCTGTAGTTGAAGCAAGAAGGCTTTCTTTGTCAACCTCTAGACTGGGTGGCCTGTAGTAGTGTAGAGGTTTAGGTTGGCTCCCTGCCAAACCCAGCTGTTGACTGCACAGACTCCTCCCTCCCGAGATAGAAGAAAAAAGGTACCAAAAGAAAATTGTAGTAAAAGTATATATATATTTTCACATATATTACAGTTATATACAATCAAGCACTATGAATATACAGAACAAATCCCAAAGCAACCCCAAAAGGGAAAAGGGGGGAAGGGAAAAAGGACAAAAATGGGTAAAACCAAAACAAAGAAGATACACACACACTCGTCAACTCAGGGAAAAGCTCAATAAGTAACTAACACAATAAATTCTCACCAAACTCCCCTCAAGAGAAGCAGTTTCTCCACCTCCGTGCAGCTGGGACAACAGCTCTCACATAGGCCTTAGCTCATATAGATAAGAGCAAAGCCAACACACCAAGAACTGCTGTCCTCCAAACACCTGAAAAGAAGAGAGAGAGGAAACCTTCCTCCTCGTCTTATATACCCCTGATTATATGAAGGAATGGTGTGGAATACTTCCTTAGTTATAAACCTGTTACCAGGGAAGACCTAGACCAAAACCAAGAAAACTAAACCACCACAAGTAAACATGAAACAAAAATTTTGCTTTGTTGCCTTAGTCTCCAGTTCTTTCTTTCAACCTGCTCATGGGTGTTTTTCAGAGACAACTTTGCACTCTATCCTTTTCTTGATGTAGAGAGCAATTGCTCTACCTCTTCTCTCCTGTCCCTTCTGAATAGCTTATAGCCATCAATATCCACACTGCAGTCATGGAGTTTCAGTAATGGCAAGTATGTTGTAGCTTTCTAGCAGCATGGTGGCTTCCATCTCTTCCTGTTTGTTACTCATGCTGTGGAGTAGCTGATCATGGATACAAGATGTCTCACAGTGAAATAATAAACAAACAAAAAAAATCCTTATATGAATTAAATTTAAAGTAAGAAAAGACATGAAATATAAGGCATTTTTTCATGTGGAAGGCATGAGATAAATTTTGCTAATCATAATTTTGTAGGATCAAGATTATAAATACTGGCATCATGGTGCATGCTGGAGTAGAGTACTCCATGGTCACCATTTGCAGTGTAATAATGCCTTGCAGAGCTGATCTTGGGACATTTCTCAGAATGCTCTAGATACATGCATCATCCTTCTGGTGAGATAATTTTTCTCCTACTTGGCTATGTTGTCTGCTTGCTCTCAGTAAATTAACTGAAAACCAAAACAAAACAAAAAAGCTTACTGCTCTCAGTAAAATAATAGAAATAAAAAAAAAAAAAGAAAGAAAAAGCTTCACTAGCATGACACATTAAGAAAGGACTTAGAAATTTTGCAGGAGATAATCTATTTTGTGTAAGACCACAAGGAATCATATTTCAATAAGAGTGACTGCAGACAGCTCAGGAAATATAAATAAATGTTCTATTTTACAGTGCTTTTCAAGTGCAGACTGGAAATTTCTAACGTACAAATTGGTATTCGTCTTGAATAAACCTGTATTAAAACTTGACATATGTATTTTTGTTCTTTGTGTAAAGACAAAAAAAGAAAAGGAACAAAAGAAAAAAAAGGTTTAAACTTTCTGAAGTAGAAACTCTCTTAGAATTATCTAGTTTCAGATTGACTACTTTTTTCTAGTCCCACCATGAATAGATAAATACCTGTTTCCTAAGTAAGAAAGCACAAAAAAGCCTTGTGCAATTTGATTACTTTGTTTGCCTTCTCTTTACTCTGCCAGCCTCTTATCTTGAATAGAAAAAAAAAAAAAAAGCATAGTTAAAATATGAAATGGTGCCTTGAGGTTACCTCAGGTCCTCTACCACCTAATAGTAGAGTGAAAGTTACTATGTTTCAAAGGTTTCAAAAAATAAATACATCTTCCTAGACCCTATAAAGTGTAGAATGTCACATTTAAATCTGCATTGCACATACATTTATTTGAAAAGTTTGCAAACTTCTTTGGACTTAATTATGACTATAGATAATGTACTGGCTTAGGACTAAAACCACACACTTTTGAGTGATTTTATTGTATCTTATGATATTTTGAATGCATGTTTCTTGCTGTTGTCATCATTCTTAAGTTTCAAGATGTCTTTTTAGTTTGAATTTGGATAAATGTCTTGCAGGTGTTTTCTTTCTACTGTACTTTTTTTTTTCCTTTGTGTTTATTCACATTTTCAAAAATAAAAGCTTAAATTTGTCTTACTTTTCAGTACATGATCTTTTCATTTGTTTAGCTTTCCATTCATGTGGTTGTATTCTTTTCTACCTGAAGACAACAGCATGACCTGTATCTTGGTGTGAATTCCCAGCATAGAAGCCTCAACTGGATTAGTATTACTAAGTATTACAAACACAGAGAAATATAGTTCATCCTAGTAAAATGTATACAGTTTGTGTATATTTTGTTTATTTCTTTCTCCCCAAAGCAAAATTTCATACATTTATTAAAGCCATTTTTAGAACATTGCTGCTTTTGAAGAGTTTTTTTAATGTATTTGCGCTGTTAAAATGAATTCTTACATAATAATTGCTCTTTGTAATTACATTCACTATTTTTCCGAAATCTTATCTCAATATAAGGAAAAATAATTCAGTTGAAAATCAGGTCCCAAAACACGCTGTAATCTTGGCTATGCAATGAAGTTAATGTATTTCCTTGCTCTTAATCTTCATGAAATCAGAAAATTAGGTTTGTTAATTAAATGTCCTGGTTTGGGCTACAGCAAGGTTAATTTTTGCAGTAGCCAGAAGAGGACCCAGAGGTTTTTCTATACTGTCTTATGTAATTTTCTGGGATTGGGGGAAGTGCTCCTTTATGGGTTGGTGTAGCATGGCAGAGGTAGCAGTCAGATATTGTCTATTTTGGGTGTGTTTCTGTGTGAATTGTTCATTTCTTGTACTGTCTGTTATTAGTATTGTTGCTGTTACTGTTCATTGTCTTATCTCATTACTGTATCTGGTAAATTGTTCTATTCTCAACCCTTGATCATTATCTTTTGTGCCTCCAATTCTCTCCATTCCTCCACAGGGGGAAAGGGCAAGGAGAGGGGAGAGCAAGTGAGCGGGTGTTGCATGGTTTGGAGTTTCCATGGGAGCACTAAAGTGAGGAGTACCATTTCTAAACTATTACTTTAAGGAATACTGGGAATTCCATTCCTAGATGCTTCAGAATTCATGCTGAAGTTTTACAGTAAATTGATATTATGTAGCTATTATTGTCTTCAACCTGTGATTTTCACATCAGGGTAGTTTACATGTCAAGAATTATTTGACATGCAATTGAAACAGCAAGAATGGGCTCAATATCAGCTGAGATCAATATATGTGTAGTTCCTACCATTGACTTCACTGATATTTAAAGAATTAAGTACTGTACACACCTATTTCTATAACCTCCTCATCTTCTCTCTGTCCAGTGAATAAGCTACATTTGGAAGGATTTTGTGACAAACACTTCCCATTCGAATTTTTCTCTCACTTAGGCCTACCAGTGATAGGAAACTGAGATATGTAAGCTGCTCTCATCCTAAAAATACATCTATAAATTCCAGTTACTGAGAACTTATTATTTAAACTAAGATATTGTACATTTTCCTCTTGTGAATCAGCTCTAAATATGTTCATTATCCAGATATGCACAATAAGTACTGCTTACACAGGTCTTCTAAAGGGCCACAGGAAAAGAGAGTAATCTAAAAAAAGCCCCAGACATGCTTGATCTGTTCTTCTCTGAGAAAATACATAGAAATAGCATATCAGAGTTGCAGCAGTAGCTGTTACTGAAGAAACTACAAAAGTAAATATAATGCTATAGGTCTTTTTTACTTTTTGATTGAGGAAAACAAAAAGGAAACATGTTACGGAAAGAAGATTATGTACACAAGAGGGTTTGCAAAGAGAGACAAGATTTACATTGAATTTCATGCTTCTCTTTAGATATTCTTTGTCCACTTTGTTTTTCCTTATTATTCCTGAATATTAGAAAAGGAAATCACATCACTGAAAATAAGAATAGAGAGGGGAAAAAATCCAAAGTTTTTAAAAAATAAAAATACAGTAGAAAGATCAATTGAGGAAGGTTTCAAAGGTAAATTTTCTAATAATTATTGTGAAATACAAATTATTTTGATAGCTTAACAAGAATTTTCACACGAGAGTACGTTATGACTTTTCTAGCTAAAAGTCATGTTATGACTTCTCTAGCTAAAATTGGTAAAACTATTTTACCGTCTTATTTTTTTTTCTGTTGAGAGAGTTGATTCATGATACAGTCTGAGCTATGTTTAGTCTGCTTTTAAAAGTGATCATTATAGCCACCACAAGCATAATGTTGATAAAAATCTCTGTTTTTTTCTTGTTAATAGCCATGATACATTAGTAATTAAAAATTCATTCTCTGCACAAAAGGAAACCAAAAGAAAATTAAAAAATAATGTCATTTGAATGTTAATATGAGTAATGTTATGACTTGGCGACTGTAGGAATGAGCACAAAAGTTAGCACTACAATAGGAACCTCATCTATGAACATGACTGAGTCAGCAATGATTCTAAGATGAAGAGTGTTCTTAGATCCAAAATTGTTTAAAGTATTTTTAGATGTAGAATATTTTCTTGCAACAAAATGATGTTCAAACAAGTACACGCACAACAATAAACACAAAACCAGAAAGCTAAGGTGCATGCTAGAGTCATGCTACAGACAAATTAATTCTTTGCATATTTATGACTCATAAATCAACATCACTTTGAAGTAATGCAAAACAGTTTAATAGAAATGAGAAGCGTGTCAGTGACATCAAAGAAGAACTACATAAAATCAATATTAATCTAAAGTGTTCTGCTATTTAAAGAAAAAAGGCAACATGGTAATGCAACACTAATTTAAATGGAAATCACAAAATTAAAAATGAAACCTTACTTCCTCATTTAAAACACAGGCAGAGAGATTTTATAACATTGAATGTAACTACAAGAGAATAATAATAAGCACAGTTTTTGTACAGTAAATTGTTATACTGGAAAAAGGAAATCAGTTTATTACTAACCAATATTTTGAATATTTTCTTGAAGTTGAAGAAAGTTCTGGATCAAAGTTCATGTCAATCAGATGAGAGCTAAGTTAAAGTGAAGACTTTAAATATATATAATTGTTTATTTTTTGTCTCAGATATCATTAAGTAAATAATCTGAGTTAATTATGTTTTCCCAAACTCTAGAGTTACAGCAGATTATAGTACTGTCTCATTGATATATTACTCAAATGCTTAAAAACCTGATTTGTCTATCTAGCCAAATGCGTAATTGACATGTATAATTCAAGCCATATAACCTTAAACATCAGATCAGTAGAATGGTCGTTTTCCATTCAGAAATGAGAGTTACTAAGTTTTGGTAACATTGATCTAAAATGTTTCCAAGTATGTTGAGCTATCTTTATTTCTAGTGTATGGAATATAAAGAAATATACTTTGAAGCCCTTCACCTAAACCTGTGGTAGCCTAATACTGTTGATCTGACAGTTCACTGAAGGGCACCCTTTCTTGATTTCACCAGTTCCCTTGTGGTCATTGCAGTATTTCCTGGACATCCATTGGGCTGATTCACTTCACTAAATCAGCAGAAAGCATATCCAGAAAAAAGGTAAGCAAATGCATTTCTACTCATCATTGACAAACTGAATCAGCGTTCTGTGCTCTGCAACACAAGCCAAGGGCACATATTGTTGCTAGCAAGGACGTTAACTTTTTTTCCTCAAGTATTTCTTGCTAACAAAGTCTGAATTTATGTCAAGATCTATAAAAGAATGTTTCACAATTAATTTGTGCAAATTACAAGAATAGAGCTTCAGAGAATCTATGTATATTGACACTACAGAGCATGGAAATAAACCAGAGGGGGCGGGTGGGGAAAGCAAACCATGATAGCTGGAACAGACTGGTTTCAGTAAACCTACAGTGAAAGAAGAATGGTGAAAATAAACAACAGCATTTCTGTTTATTCTTTCTACGTATTATCTGTGCGAAGGAGTAGGGTAATACAGTGAAGGCATCTGCAAAAAAATTCCGGTAGCTCTAGAAAGGGAAGAAAATGGGAATACTGACATTGAGAAAATTAACTAAAACTAAAATTAATAGCATTATATTATAGAAGAAAAATAGATGAAAATAAAGGACAGGAAATATTTGAACTGGACAGGAACAGCTGAAGGGCATTAACACTGAACTTAATAATATTTCTGATATCACTCATGACAGGTATTACCTTCTGAAAAATGGAACTAGATAGCAGTTTTTCATTGAAATGTAATATCAGTTTTCTCACCCTCATAAATAGCACAAGGAAACAAATGTGTTCTTACTTTAAAATATATGTTAACTTAGTTAAATATGTGTAATACAAATAGTCACCCTTTCACCAAGAAAAAAAAAAAAACAATGGATGCAGATACCTGAGCGATTCCACATCATCTCTTATGCCCATATTCCACCTTTTTTTTTCCCCCATGGAAATAAAACTTATTATCTATTCTCAGTTATAGTTTCCCTGTTTGCCAGAGATTCAATATCTAGGCTGATTTTTGTTGTTGTTTTTTTTTTTTTCTCCAAAAAGTGCAAGTTCTTCCAGAGGACTTGGAAAGAAGGTGGCATAAAATGGGATAAAACACCACTTTATTAGCTAATAAGATTATAGGAATGCTTGTTTTTTGTTGTCTCTACTCTTAAAAATTATCAGCAGTTATTAATTAAGAAATTCTGAATATCCTTACTGAAAACATAAATTCTGTTAGAAACACATGTTATATTCTTACTAGTAGGGTTCCTTTCATAAGGAACAAAAATGCCAGAGAGAGGTTTGATGCTGTATAAGGCAGTATTATTACTATGCAAGGATGTTTATTTTGTTCATTGTTACCTTTCCTGTTTTCACAAAGTCAGAAATTAAAATCTCCATGGGCAACACTCCATAAACCATTAGTGTATTAGGAAAGGTCTTTTTTACCCCAAAGCTAAGGTAAATAAAACCCAGATTAAAAAAAGAAAAATCCAGTGTTAACAAAGAAGAGTCACAAATTTCAGGTGACTGACACCAGAATTCCATTATTTGCCTATTTAGAATTTTAGAACTGTGTAATTTGATGCGTCTCAAGTAAAGGGAATTAAGTTTAGAAACTTCTCGAGAAATTCTTGAAAAAGGAAGTGGTTTTAGGATTAACAGAGAGGTTAAATAAGACATCCCCATGAATACAAGAGTCTGTAGATGAATGTGAATGAAAAGCATAAAGATTGAAATTGGTTATGTAATAACCAATAGTCAGAAAGATAGAAATACTGAAGAATGCAAAGTTAAGAGAACTGATAAAATATTCAGTTAAAAAATAGATGTCTTCTAAGTTGTATTTTAAAAAATGTAGGAACTGGAGATGTACTTTTGTTAAACAAAACATGAAGCCATGAGCTTCTTGGAAACAAAGACTATTTTTCATGCTCTCTCTCACTGAAAGAAATACATTCAAAAACTAAATACATCACCCTACTGGGCTAGCAGTCTTTAAGAGCACATTATATAGGCTGGTGAGCTCACTTTGCAGGCAGATTTTCCAAGGTTCATCCATCTCTAAGATTAATAAAGTCCTCAGTTATAACCTTTAGGATGTAGTAAGGCTGTATTTGCAGTCAGGTATTACCCCAAGTTTTATATTCAAATCTTAAACTGATCAGTCACATTAGGCTTTAAGTCTCAGCTCTGACATATATTTAGGGATTACTGGTCTGTAGAAGGTTATTTCTACAGCAAAAAGAGCAAAGCAGTTGTCAGCTGAAATCTGATTCTGCACTAAACAAAAAATAATTCTGTATAGCTACTATCCTGACCACATTTCAAAAATTAATGAGATTTACCTTTTGATTTATGTCTTCTTTCCTTTTTAACTGGAATTTATAATCTATATCTAAAATATTTGTGGATGTTGTCAGCTGTTTGGGGTTTTTTTTCACCTTTCTAATAAGATCCATTTTTGAATTTATTATAGAAAAATGCCTATGATAAATGACCAGTGGCTTAATGGCTGGGCCCAGAAGTCCCTGCTGAGGCACGATTTTTGTTGTTGTTGTTGTTGCTTGTTTCCTATACATTAAATAGGGAGGTAGGATTGAAATAAGCAGGTCTGAATAGAACATTCATAGCTGCAGACATAAACACACAGACACCTGGAGAGAAAAAAAAACCTGCTGTTTTGGCAGCAGGGGTGTGGGGGGGGGGGCTGGGGGGTGGGGGGTAGGGAAGGGGACTCCAGGGATGGCTTCTGGGAAAAGACACTAGAAGTTAGTTCCTGCTGGCTCCAAGAGGGACCTGCCACTGGCTAAAGCTCAGTCAACCAGCAACAGTGGCAGCAACTCAGTAATAATGTATTAAAGAAAGAGGAAAAAATGGCTGCACAGCATTTGGGAGAATGGAGTGAAAAAATGTGAGAGAAACAGCCTTACAGACATCAAGGTCAGTGGAGGAGGGGGAGAAAGTGCTCCAGGTGCAGGAGGAGTGATTCTCATTCAGCCCATGATGCAGAGCATGGTCAGGCGGGCTGTCCCAGTGAAACAAAAAGAGAACCATGGTGGAGCAGATATCCACCCTACAGCCTGTAGAGGGCCCAATGCCAGAGCAGGCATGTCCTGAAGACAACTGCAGCCTATGGAGAGCATATTCCATGCTAGCAGGAACTGATGACTATGAAGAGGAGCCCATGTTGAACAAGTGGAGGTTGGGAGAAGGTGTTTTTAGATTTGTTCTTAATTCTCATTAACCTATTGTGTTTTAAATTAAATGAGTTTCCCCATGTTTGGTCTCTTTTGCCTACGGTGGTGACAGGTAAGCAATCTGTCTGCCTTTATCTTGAGTCTTCCTATTCCTAGAGGGAGAGGAAGAGAATGGCTTGGTGGGCACCTGGTAGCCAGCCCAGATCAATCTACTGCAGACAGTAAACCGTGCCAGTGCAGAAAACACTTGGCCCCACTGTGGGTCTAACACATGGAGTCAAAATCCACAATCTGCACTTGGAAAACAGATTTTCTCAACTGGAGGTTCTTTTCTTCTGAGAGACTAGGCTTGGAACTTGTATCTCAATTACTTAACACAGAACCAAAATGCTGGCACAAATGGAATTAATTCCAAAGAATTCGGAATATTTTCAAAGAAATCTGAATGCAATTGTGCCAAACAAAAGTCTTAATCAAGTTTATACTCTTCAGGCATTAAAACTAACAGTTATAAAGGAAAGCAGAAAAAGTAATTGAATGATATGGTAATATTTTAGCCAGTTTAAATATGCTTGTGGAAAGGGTCTTTCATCCTTGTTTACACTTAGTTCAGGATAATTGTATGTTTGGATTATAAATACATTAAATAGATACTGTCATCCTGAGAAGAAATAATTATTTGCGTAACTACTGTCATCTCAGTAGTTATGCAAATTTATTAACTTATTTAATGATTATTCATTTTAGGAGGAAGACAGGAACACTGAAAGAAAGTTTTATATTGTAAAGCTCAAATGGTTTGACAAAGAAAACCTTAACCAACTACTACAGCATTCATGCTCTGCTTTAATTTATTTTAAAATTATGACTGAAAATGTCTGCAAGTAGTTTGTGAAAGGTTTGTTATATGCACTTACTTGAAACACAAGCTGTTATTTGAAACATCAGTCACAACTTTCTGATACTTTACCTCCATCACTGTAATTTTTTTCACCATGCATATTTTCAATGTTAACACTTCATATTATAAATTTGAATAATTTGTCAGTATTCTGCTAACATCTTGTGATACTTAATGTATCTGAAGCTTGCTATTATTCACTGGAATATTATCAGAGAACAAATAAAAATTACACAGTTTCTAAATCAAATTTTAAAACAAGAGCAAATGGACATTTTTAGCAGTGTTTGTTGTAGCTTGATATCAGTCACAAAATATTGGCTTAACTAATAACTGCAGTTTTCCCCCAAGTCTTCATTTCATTTTGCTTCAATATAAGAGGTATGGCACTGCAATGAACCTTAGCCGCCCAATTAATTATGATTAATCCTTATTTTAGGTTGCTACATCTGCTATTGTATGCAATTCCATTTTTTTTTCTGTGTTGCATGAACTTTGCTCTGCTGTGCAAAGAGATATCCAGAAGATCCTGTTGTCATTGTTTTTAATTTGGTAGTGGAAGGGATGGGGGGATGAATAAAGATTAAAATAAAAAATTCAGTGTCGGAATTGTTAAGGTTCAAAGGGACCTCTGGAGAACATCCAGTCCAACCTCCCTGCCAAGACCAGGTCACATAGAGCAGGTTGCACCGGAAAGCATTCAGGTGGTCTTTGAATGGCTCCAGAGATGGAGAATCCATGACCTCCCTGGTCAGCCTGTTTCTGTGCTCTGCCATCCTCAATGTAAAGAAGTTCTTCCTCGTGTTGAGGTGAAACTTATTCTTTTTAGTTTATGGCCATTGATCCTTCTCCTATTGCTGGGCACCACCAAAAGTCTGGCACAACTTTCTTGGCACACACCTTCATGAGATCCCTATGCATTAATGAGATCCCCCCTCAACCTTCTCTTCTCTAGACTGAGTGGGCCCACCTCCCTCAGTCTCTCCTCATAAGAGAGATGTTCTAAACCCCTAATCACCTTTGTGGCCCTCCACTGACCTACCTCCAGTAGCTCCTTGTCTTTCTTGTATTGAGGAGCCCAGAACCAGACACAGCACTCCAGAAATGGCCTCACCAGGGCTGATTAGAGGGATGGAGTCACCTCCCTTGACCTGCTGACCTCACTCTTCCTGATGTGAAGCCAGAATACTATTGGCCCTTCTGGCTGCAAGGGTACATTGATGGCTCATACTTGTCATTCAGTGACAGATTTGACAAGTGGCCTGCTAAAACAGAACTGTTTAATTGTGTATAGCCAGATGAACCTGGTATTCAAAGAGGCAGTGGTTTCAATTTTGTTGCTTAAGTGTAGGAACCTAAAGCCATTTGAGAAGTTCTGGCTAAGCTGGTTGGCCCAACTCTGCCAATTCAGGAAGATGCAGTCCTCATGCACATCTTCTGTCATATCTACCAGCCCCAAAGGAAGGTACTAGATAAACTAACCTGTCTCAAATGTCAGCAGAAACAACTTTTACAGAACTAAATAAAGTTCAACTAATAGATTTTTTTTTATGTCACTAGAAAGAAAATATCTGAAGAGGGAAATGTTAATCTATTCTGGAAGATCACTTTTATGTCAACTACTCTTGCAACAAAGAATACTTTTTATATAGATAGGACTTTTTCACCTTTTTTAAAAGAAAACAATTAAAGTCTCTGTAGTCATTAGATTACTGCAGCTAAATGTTACCATAAAAGATAGTTCAGACTAATAGCACAGAGCATAATTCTCTTAGACTCAACGCATAGACAGAAGATTACAATTTACGATGGCTTAGTGACTTATCTGTCAGTTCAGTTTCAGTAATTATCTGTTCTTAGCCATTTCTGCACTTAAGGCAAAGTGTTACCCTAAGGTTTTTTAGCTTGTTTTGCTATAGCTTATGTTGCAGTTTTGGTGCGTTACACTTCTAAATACAGCCAGCTCCTGTCATTTTGCTGAAGATCTGTTACCTGACTGTAACTTTATATGTGTTGGCAGGGTGGGGAGGGGCAGGACCACTTGCCTTTGTACTGTTTGCACCAACAGCAAATAGTCAAACACCTTGATTAGAGAATGCTGGTGGGACGAAGCTTCAAAATAATCTTTATTTTTCTTATTTTAATCACACTGTCAGTGTCTTTTCAGTAACTGCTTACATTTTCAAATTAAGAGGTTGTGAAGAATGATCAATAAATGCAAATATGAGCAAATCACAAAAGCACTGAAAGACACAAGAAGTTTTGACTGCATTTTTGATAGCACCAGTTAGAATAATATCAGCTGGGACTACAAAGGAATAAAGTGAAGGGAATAGGAAAAATTGCAAAGATGTTACTAGCAGACTTGTGTTCTGAACAATGCAACTGACAGGCAATCTTGACGATTTTTCTTTTTGAAACCATCTGACATTTAAAATAAATATATACCCAGTGGAAAGAAAAGGATAACCTGAGTAATTTCTGTGATAGTAGAGTTTATCTCTAAAATGCATCAGATGCACTAAACCCTCAATTTATCTCCATTGTCTATTCAAGGAACTCAGATCCACTCCACCAGACAATTACTCCACCAATTACTTTGGAAATTTAAGTATACACACAAACTGACTTCCTTTTTTGTGTGTGTATGTTTTGGCACATATTGTCTTGTTTTACTATGCCAGATATTTTGAATTTTTGGGGAGCATTCACAGCTGATTACCTGAAAAAAAACCTCAGTCTGCTCTGATTTCAAGATCTTTAGTCTAAATAGACTTTAGATTATGAAGACTTTGGACATTTCACAAGTGAGAACAAAGAAACTCTTTAATATATCTATAGATTTAGTTATAAAACTAATTAATTTTTACAATAACAAATCCAAAATTCAAAGAATTACTGTTGATACAGAATTTCTCCAAATTTAAGTCTAAAGATCACAGGATGTCTAGAGCTGAGGATGCACTTCTTCAGAATACCTCTGTCTCTGGAGTGGTACTTTAATAGTAAAGGTGAAGTTTTGCTGAAGGAGATCTTCAACAGAAAAATATGGGAGGTTTTATTGTTATTTTGTTTTGTGTTGTATTTGTTTGGGTTTCTTTTTCCTTCATGGTGCCTTGCTTGTGCAAAATCAGTAACATATACCAAATCATGACTGTTAGATTAACTGGTTCACTAGTACTGTGGCTCTGTCTCTGACTTGAACTGCAATACTTCTTCCCAATATCTCTGAGATTACCTCAAAGCTAAGTCTGACAACTTGTATTTTTTAAGACTGAGAATGAATTCAAGGGAAGCAATCTGTCTTCTCATGAATATATCTTTCTCAACGATTGTGAAACAACTGAAGGTATAACAGTAAAAATGCAGAATATTGACATATTTCATATAACAGAGCCTAAAACAATATGCTGACAATAACATCTTCCTCTGTCTGTAGTTCTAATATAACTCACAATGTATTTTATTCCTCTTTGTTTCTTCATGTATTTTCAACATTTCATGTTCATAAGAAGTCTTTTACCTGTAGGCAAAATTTCGTCCCCAAAAATAAAAATGTGTGCTTTAACAGAGCATTTCTTGCCTTTCTTTTTCCTATTACATCTTTTATTCAAAACATGCAGACCACTCTTATGATTTGGGGGGTTTATGTCTATTTTGAATACAAGACATTAATGTATGATCTACTGGTAATTTGTGGCTCAGTTCTGCTGTCCATGCTTATCTATCTAGTACAACCTGAGATGTATATATCAGAAAAATCTGCATGCTTATGAAATATGAAGAAACCTCTGTAGAAATCCATGCACTTATGGCAGCTATAGAACTTCATAGATACGATTTCCCAATTGACACTAAATCTCTATGCATGACTGAGTCAATCAAGTTTCTGCAGAAGGATGAAAAGACAATTTTAATTTTTTTTTTGGGGGGGGATAGTTTTTTGTGGGTTTTGGTTTTGTTTGTTTTTAAGAGGAGATATACAGCTTTTTGTTACTTTGTATGTATAAATATAGAGCTCTCATGGTGGTAATGCATGCTACATAGTTGATTATGTGAGGATGTTTTTCACTAGATATACCCAACCCTTTGCTGCCTGCAGACCATCTAATCAGGTAGCTCAGATTAAACAGCAAGGTTTGACTACCAAACCACAGGTGTTCAAGTGCAGTTTGAGATACATGAGTTTCCTGACTGACTCCATGTGCTGATCGAGTCAAGAATAGTTCTCCTGTCATTTTGTGTCATATTTGCCTATCCCATACAGATATCTCCAAAACACAGCATCTTCAGAAATGATATAGACATTCACACTCAGTCATCTAAATTGTACTCATTATGTGGAAGTTAATTAGAGATGACAGAGAGAGAGAGAAAGAATGTCAGAAACAGAAATAATAGAATGAACAAAACTTTGAAAGAACACAAGAAAAGGGGAAAATGGTGCTTTATTCTCTGAGCATTCCTAGTGATGATGCTTCTGGATTGACTCACTTTCATTATTTACTTGTTTTATTTTTTCCACTTTTGACAGGATAAATAACTATCTTGCAAATTTTGTGAATAAGTCAGAAAAGTAAATAAAAGTTACAGAAGCTAAATAGATTTTAACTAATCTTAAAATAGTCTCATATCCAGTGAGGAATTTGGACTTTTACCCTGAATTCCTAATTGCAGTTTGACAATTCATCAAAATTATTCTATTATCCCAGGCAATTATCCCTTTCTCCATATCAGATTATTTAGGCAATTGAATAAATAAATACGTAAATAAATATTGCTACAAGGTTAGTCATCTTTCTCAAAAGCATAAGCACACTTGGTAGTGTCCATCAAGATTTTTTAAGGGTTTTTTGGGGTTTTTTTTGTTTGTTTTTTTTTTTTTTTTGTAAATAATCTAGAAAAATGTGATCATAAATCATGGTTAGGTGTGTTCCAGGCTGACAAGGTGGTTACCTTAGACAATGTAAACCACATAGGTTCAGTAAAATAACAACTACTGCAGTTGGTTTTGTCGATTTAGTGCATATTTGAATAACAATATGCTTAGTCTGCTGACGTTTCTAATAATTCCAGTTGCCGAACTGGCAGCTTATAATAAGCAGAATGATAAAACTATTTTTGTAACTTTGGTATTTATTATAGAAACTCAGTTCATTGCTGATTTTGTTTAACATGCCTCTTTACCACAGCTCCCAGAATAAGAAATAAATTAATATCACTTTTGCTAGAAATATTTCATTGTGTACTTCAGAAATCTAATACTTAGCTCATTCGTGAAGTCATTTTCAAAGAACAGAATGCGAAGAAAAGGAGTCCTAGAATTCTGAGGCTTTCTTCATTCACAAAAGAATTAAAAGCCTCACACTGCATTAATAGTATTTTTACGCAATTAGAACAGTCACACCAGTATACGCTATTTTGGGTAGATACTGGATGATTCTAAAGTGTACAGGAGGTATGATTGTCTGGTGTTTCTAATTTGGGATGAACTTATCTGGACAGAAATCAAGATCCAGAAGTGGTTATCTAGTGACATTTTAAATACCCAACAGAATAAGAAATACCTATATTGCGTATAGGGCAAGAACTACAGGACACGTGTGCCCTTTAGGCAAGTAAGATACCATAGACTGTGCAGGATACAGTAGGGAAGTTGAAAGGGTGCTTAACACCTAAGTACTACTGGAGGGTGAAGTTCATTGCTTACAGCTGTCTGCATATGTTTGAGATGTCTAAGCTTTCATTAAAGCCAGTGGATATGTTCAATATTTCTTTTGAACAGAGCCTGAAATTGAATTAATAAATAACTCTATAGATGATGAGACTGTAGTGCTAGAGCTCACTTTCTGGTCTCTTTTCTTTAATGCTGCATATGTACCCTCAAAAGTCACCAGTTCTGGGTTAAAAAATACATCCAGCACAGAGATATAGTTGACCTAATGAGGTGTTAAAAATCTAAGTGATTTCAATTAATTTCATCCAATTAGGATACAGAGCCCAAGGTCTTCTCCAGAGTAAAACAGCCTGCAAGTATGCTTTGAAACAAAAAAGTAGAAATCACCTGTTAAAAAAGACAATACACCTTTCTTGATTAGCAGCCTGAACCTGAACTACTGGCTTTCCCTGAGGAAATAAAGGGATGGATTACTGTTGTCAGATATATGTACCCATTTACTGGTTCATTTATCACAAACCCTTGCTTCGCTTGGAGTCACTGTAAAAGATTTTATTTATTTAAGATGAAAATGCTGATCCCATACTAATGAAAAATGTCATGTTGTCCCTGACTAAACCGCTAGATCTATAACATACATTTACCTAATCAGTATGTGCTCTCATCAGTCTCCTTCCTCTTTTTCTCAATGAAGTTTATGAACAGTCATTTGCTTTTTTTAATGTCTATACATTAAACAAGATTTTTTTTTGCTCAAAAAATTTGATTATATAATACTGAAATACAATAATTTTATGATAATGGCTATTTTTAGTCTCAGATTTGGGCACAGATTATGATTGATAATGGTAATGAAGATCAATCCTAATCAAAAGAGAGAATATCAATAAATGGCATCATTATTATAATAGTTTTTAACAATAAATAGAACTAAATCCAGTATGTGCCTTTATGAAACATTGTCAAGTTATATTAAGGGAAATAATAATGGGGAATTCACACCAATAAACCTGTAGATCAGAAAACACAACATTGGTGATTAAAGCAGAAGCAGCTATTACTTCATGTAGCTGGAGTCAGTTCTTCAACTGATGAACTTATTTTAAATTTCCAAGATAATTTAATTTAATGAAACCAGAATTTTAGTATAAAATTAACAAGGAATATTTTAAAATGCATCCTATATATTTCAAATATAATTAATAACATGACAATATATTTTTCAAGATGTTGCTAAAATTAAGCTTTATTTAGATTCATGAAACTGATTTTTAATGTCATTATTTTACTTTCAGTTCCTCAAAAACAATACTGTCAATTTTATTTTCTTGCTCTCTTCTATAAAGTTTTTCACCTTGTTTGTTCCATTTATCTACATGAATTGGATTTCCTACCCAGTCTATAAGCATAATTCATACATCAAAATTTAAATATACAGTACACTGTATACTTCAGGTTATAGCTCTGTGATCCTGTAAGTGTATCCCAAAACATCTTTCAGGATAGAATACATTTATCCTTGATCAGATTAATTACTTATTGGGTGGTTTTGTTTGTTTCTCTGTGCAGACTGCAAAAACAGATAGCAGACTAAGTTCCAGACATCCAAATTTAAATCAGTCTGTCTACTCTGTTTCTGTCAAAGCATCTGAAGTTGTAAAAATCAGTTGTCATATGGATAAGAGTCAACAGGTGAGATTAGGGGATTAAAAATTCTTCACACATCAATAGTTCACTGTTTTAATGGGACTGTGAAAAAGAGAGTATTGGAGGTCACGACAGTTAAAAAAGCACCCAAACTCATCTGAGTGAAACAAATATTTTCTTTAATAATTAACTTCATCAATAAAACCCAGCAGTTTTCTGTGTTTTCTTGTGCAAAAATACTGCACTGATTAAAAATTTGCATCCTTCTAACATGTGCAATTATTTGAGGAGGTGAGGTAAAACCTCTTTCAAATCTGATTTTATGCAATTACACTAACACACTAGGATGGAAAGCAATTATTTAATCTTCATGCTTAAAATTCACTGACAAGAATATATTTATGATGTCTTAATTTGGGTCAACAGCAATGATATAATAATTTTCTAAAGATATACATAAATAGAAAAAGAAAAATATAATGAAACTTATTCAACTGTTCTCTAATGATATAAGAACTAAGTTATAGCCTTGGCTCTAACTGTATGCCAGAATTTGAGACAGCCAAAATTTTCCCGAGCGGCCTGAAGATATCAGTTGTCTGGATGTACTTTCATACATAAAATGTAATACATCTAAGTTTAGGGCCCCATAGTGGTCACTAACTCCATCAGCCAGGTTAGCTTGCAGCAAATAATAATTAATTTTCACTGCCTTAACAGAATTGTTTACTTGCCCCTTTTTTTTTTACTTTTGTCTTTTATTTTTCAAAGTGCAGGGAATACCCAACATGTACTTAAGTATGAAAAGTAATAGTCCAACAGCATTCACAGCATGGAGGATGGAAGTGGAGGCCAGCAGTTTGAAATAAAACTTTAAGTTGGTAAATAAGTGATCTGTATGAGTGAAATTGGTAGAAGGTCAAAATGTTCCACTTAAAGCAGGCACATGTGCTGCTGGATGATTAAGAAATGTCCTGTAGTAATAGGAAAATGTAGCTTCAGCATGGGATTTGTTCCAGTCAGCTCTAAGAGTTACACAACTAAGCTATAAAGCTTAGTTGAGCTTTTGGTGGCAGTTTAATACAACCTCTCATATAAATATGAGGTCTTGCATTAAGTGAAACAACAACAAAAAAAGCAATTGCTATTACTAACATAATGGGTACAACAGCATGGTGCCTGTGGGTAAATCTACAAAAAATTAACTCTGTGAAATCTTCATCCAGGAAAAATTATATTCCTTTTTCTTTTTTTTCCATTATCTGCAAGAATTATGCTTCTCTTTTTAAGTTAAAATTTCTTTGAAAAGTAACTCCATCAGATGGTTGAGGCATCATGAGAGAGTATCAGCATTATTACTAAACTGTAATGATGTCTATCATCTGAAAAATCAAAGAAAATAGCAAGAGAAAACCTTAACTTTTGAACACCTAGAAACAGGTATAGATATCTGAAAGACATTTTGCCATAAATAAATACAAAATATTAATAACAACTAATGTTAAAAATCAAAGAAAATAGCAAGAGAAAACCTTAACTTTTGAACACCTAGAAACAGGTATAGATATCTGAAAGACATT
>JAWWMO010000001.1:72703362-72726901 GCA_035047845.1 Dendrocincla fuliginosa
TTGCCATAAATAAATACAAAATATTAATAACAACTAATGTTAATAAAACCTAATAATAACAATAAAATCATTATTAAGTGGTTCAGAACAAAATTTTAGAATTAGAGTAGGTGGGAATGAATAGAAATAATTGCATAGAGATTGGAGGTGTCAATTCTGTTTCCTTCTAATGAGGCAAATAAGACATATTTCAGGAATACTAACAGAAGAAAACAAAAAAAAAAAACAGCCTGTAGCATTTGAGTCTGAAATCAAATGATAGGCAATCTTATTTGTAATCTTAAAAAAAAAAAAACAAAAGCAAAAACAAAAAAAACAAACAAACAAACAAACAAACAAAAACATAGGAAGCAGTATTTCTTTACATTTTCTTATAATGTTATCAAATTCTGTAAAACCTTCTGAAGATCCTTATAGCAATTACATTTTTATCTTTGACATCTATTAGATATTGGGTTTAATTATAGGCAAAGATGGAGAGTGCTGAATATATCTTCTTTAAGATTAGAGATAGCCTAAATAAAGTTTGGTTATATCATGCGGTGGCTTTTTTGTTTCTGCATAATTTTATCAGAAGTGCTTGGATTGTGGATTTAAAATAAAGAAAAGCAGAAGTCTCAGAGTGCACTCTGCTTTTGTTTAAGAAAATAGGGAAAATGATGAGGGAAATAACAGTTCTTTCCAGTAAATACCAATTAGATTGAAGATGTACACCACAACATTAAAGAAATAACATTTTCCTTAATTTTAGATGAAACTAAACATTTGGTGAAGTAAAAATTCAAAAGGAACAGTTAGAAGATAACCCAAAAGGAAGAAAAAAACAAACAATTTTCCCTACAAAGTCCAGTGCGTTTTCACCTGTACTTTTCTTTAGACAAGATACAGAATTAACTTGCTTGGAAATACTTTAGTATATGTTACATATTGTGAAGGTGAATATCATAAAATTTCATGATATTTCCCAATATATTGAATCAATGGATAGGATGAGTCCATAAGAAGTTAAATAAGAGCAAAATAATTACTTATAAAGTATCAAATAAAGATATTGTCCCTGTACTGCATATTTGTCTCCATTGAAAATGAAACCATTATATCAATTTCCATGCCACCTCATACTGAAAATATTAGTGTTAAGATATAGAAAATAAACAGATGGAAAATGCAGAGAAATAATGAACAAAAGAGGCACACATCAATACTAACAGCAGCAGACTTGGCTGAAACATACTTTCACAGAAAAGAACAATTTAAAAATCCTTCACTGGTAAATTCTACAGATACCACTTTTGCTTTCTCAAACATCTTTTTATTTATTCAGATGTCATTATTCTTATGGCAACACTCACAGCTCACTCAGGTTTGGCATTGTGTTTTTTAATGCTTTCTGAAAAAGTAATAGCTTGAAGAAGTTCCACACACATTGTGTGAAGAAAATGATAAAAAAATATGTTTTGTTCTTCCATGAACAACGTACTACTGATGAGTTGTTATTCATTACCTGGGCAGAGAAACAAGAGTTTTCCACTGTAATGTCTTATTACTATTTAGAGACCACAAAACCACCAACACCAACTAGAAGAGTATTTTTAACTTAAGCTGGTATAGGTTCAATCCTCCAAAGAGTAACCTTTTCTTTGCTAAGTAATAAATAGCAAGGTCAGGTTACTTAATTAATTCAGGTTTAGTGCTTGTGCATTATAAGCCCTGAAGATTACACATAAGGTATTTTGGACTACACTCTGAGCAAATTATTAGTGTTTTAAAAAGTTGGTTTTTTTTTTCTATTATCTCTAAGTGGCTTTTTACCCTGATTTTAGATTCAGTTCTATGTTTAGAGCATAAGTGGATTTTTCTTTCACTAGAGTATCAGAGCAGTTTTCCTCCTCAGAAATATGGAATGCAAAATTTAAGCTTTGTGCTATCCATCACCATCTTATCCTTTTCACTATGAAATGTTTAGCTGTTCTAAAAAGCATATGTTGACTTCTAAGAAAAACAAAAACAAACAAAAAAAACCCACACAAAACAACAAAACCACCACCACATCAAGAACAGCAATATCAGAAGCAGCACATATCATATTAAGTGCCCAAGGTCCCATACTTTGTTGATGACATTGCTACAAGGAAAGTTTACTATCAAGGCAAAAGGATGTCTCAAGGAAACTAACATTGCTTACCTGATTCACTGAATCCTGTCAGTATTTCTGAATCAGACTAAAGAGACTTCTGTCACAGGGAAGCATTGACCATTTCACATAATCTAAAGGCAGATCAGAACCAAAGTGTTTTATTGAGAAAACATGACATGAGAAATCAATTAACTGTATAAGAAATCAATTAACTGTATATTCAGGATCAAAGTAAGGAATGCAGAAGATAAATCAACTTAAAAATTGTTGACATGACTAAATACCAATACGCTTTCAAACAACTTCACTGCTCCAAAGAAGTTCTGTTTCCTTCTCAGACAACCATCTCTGGGTCCAGCTCAGTAGAGCTCCTTTCTGGGCAGGGAACATCTGTGTGGAGCTGGAGAACATCCTTGTTGCTGTTTCACTCATGTTGGAGTGAAACTTTCGGTGTTTCAGTTCGTGTCCACTATTCCTTGTCTTTCTTAACTGTGGAGCCCAGAACTGGATACAGTACTCCAGATGCAACCTCACTGGAGCAAAGTAGAGGGACACGATCAACTCCCTCGGCCAGGAGATTCCTAAAAAAACCTGAATGACAACTTTATGGAATAGATCCTAGGGGAACCAACTTGGAAAGATGCCTTACTTGATCTGCTGTTTATCAACAGAGTGGATCTCATGAGTGAAGTGGAGATTGATGCCCATGTTGGCCACAGTGACCATAAAGTGATCAAGTTTAAATAGCTGTTGACAGGAGGTAAAATGCCAGTAAAACCTCAGCTCTGGACTTCAGGAGAGCAGATTTCAGGCTGCTTAGGAAATTGAGAGGTAGGGTCCCTGGGAAAATATTTTTTGCAGGTGCTGGGGTTTGATCAGAGTTGGTCACTTTTCAAACATCCCCTCCTAAGGTCACAGGAGCAGGGAATTCCCAAATGTTGGAAGTCAAGCAGGTGAGGCAAAAGGCCACGTGGGTGAGCAGGGATGTTCCCTTGGAAATAAGGCAAAACCAGAAAGTTGTGTGCCCAGTGGAAGCAAGGAATGTGAGTCAGAAGTGTGCACTGTCAGCCAGGAGGGCCAACCATGTCCCAGAGGGCATCAAGCAAAGCATTGCCAGCCAGTCGCAGGCGGGGATTGTCCCCCTCTGCTCTGCACTGGAGTGGCCTCACCTTGAATAGTGTGTGCAGTTTTGGGGACCACAATATAAGAGTGGAGTGCCAAAGGAGGGCAACGAAGATGGTGAAGGGCCTTGAGTGAAAGTTGTATGTATTAGAAACCATTTGGAAATATATTGTAATAAATGTTCCTTGAAGCAGTAGTTTATTTAGTATTCTGCTTCTTTTCTTATTATCTAATCCTGAATACAGTTTTGCTGCAAATACTAGGGTTTGCTTCAAGCAAGTAGATGATCTAGGCTGAGGACCTCAGTGAAGATTAAGAGGGTTGGAGCTTGACCAAGTGCAACAACTTGACTAAATCCAACACTTTAGTTTTACCAGTTTAGTTAAGTCCTTGTACATGAGCTCTTTTCACACTAGAAAGAGCAGTTGTCCTTTCAAGAGAATATGCTCTTTAGCAATAGTGAACCCCTAAAATGGGCTGGTTTGTCAGTAGCCTTTCAGTGTGAGTGCTGAATTCTAATAAGGAACACTATTATCTAGGACACATAAAAACTTTTTTCCTTCATCATTAGAAATACCACCCCATCCCCCCCCCCCCCCAAATAAAAAAAGAAACCACCCAAAGGAAAAAAAAAACCAACAAAACCAAAACACTATAGCAGATATTAATCTATTTTTAAACAAATTTAAAGGACAGGCAAAATGAAAGAATATTGCACATGAACTTAAAGGTCTTACAGAATTATAGCATAAAATTCAGTGTGTGTGAAAACAAAAATTAAATAAAATTGAGCAGTTGAGTAAGACCTCCAAACCCTACAGCTGTGTAAGTCTGGAATGCAATTTTTAGAAAACTTGTGGAGAACATGAAGCAATGAACAGAAAAGAAACAAAATATTTTCAGGCTGTGAATGAAACAGATAGGTCATTACACCCAGTTTCATAGAAATGGCAAAACCACAACAAACTCCTTTACATAAATATATGAAAATTGATAGAGCTGTTTTTCTTCTAGATGTCTGCTGAAGTGACTAAGATGGATTCCAGAGTTAACTCTCATGCCTAGTATGAAGAGAGTGATAGACAGCTCAAATTATCTAGTATCTAATGGTGGCACATCTTGTGTCTTCTTGACATATAATAATGGCACCTGCAGTAGAAAATCTGAATACCTCCCCATCACACCTCATATCGCTTTGTTTTTCTGTTCCTTCTGCTCCTATTGGAAAACAGATACAAAACTACATTTTTTTGATAGTGTGAACATGCTTCTGTTTCCCAGTCTAAATATATCTGTGGCTGATAGTGCTTTAGTGCTTTAATAACAAAATATTTTAGTGTAAAATGTTACTTTTCGTCCAGAGTGTTTACTGCTTGGATTTCTCCAATACATTAATGAACAGCAGTCATCCTCTCAGCATTTCAATGGTAAGTTAAACCACTCAAACTCCCTGATTCATTAATCATACAAACTGCCCTTATTTATATCAGTTCCACAATTACTTTTGAGTGTGAATGACTACACTGTGTCATATTTGAAGTGACTCTGCACACCATAAAGAATATTTTTCTGTCCCTGAAATACCTAACTTGTTTGATTTTTTTTGTTCATTCACATTTTTTGCTCTCTCCATGGCTGTGTCATAGGGGCATTTCAAATTCTTCCTTCAACTCAGGAGTATATCCAAGTCCATTCTTACCACATTTTTAATTACAAGTATAAACCTTGAATTGTGTATTGTTGAATTTCTTCCTTCCTCAGTTATTTCAGCCTTCAAATTATTTTTTTTCTTATTTTATCCCATCCCTCCTTTTTATTGACAAACTCTTTCTATGACTTTGTGTCATCAGCACTTTTCTTCAGCACATTTTTCTTTTCTGTGCCAAGGCCATTAATGGAAATGGTAAAGAAGATTTCCCCCAGACTTTTCCTTTAAGAGCATAATTGAATTTCATACAGTAGAATCCAGCTTGTTAATTGAGCCATTGTTACTCAACTATGTAATAAGATAATCTTTGAGAAAAGGGACTGATTGTGTTTATTCATAGCAAATATGCCCAGGAGAAGCCTATGAAAATCTATAAATATTTTCAAGGCAATATATAAATGAAAAATTGAAGTTACTCCTTATTTACAGGTAATTAAAAAAAGAAAGTGATTTGGAAATGAGAAAGGGAATAATATTCATAAAAGTTCTTAATAATAAAAAGAATTAAGCAACAAAATAGATTTTGGGAGGGAAAAACCCCAACAAACACAACAAAACCCCCCCAGTGGCAACACCACAAATAGTTTGCAGTGTACAGTTAACAGTCTGTAACAAAATGATAATTCTGCAACAAAACAATATTTGTTGAAAATTTTCAGAGTTCATTATAGCATAAAGAAATCAAAGAATATATATATATATAACTTTCATTATGAATTTGCCTTCCATGAAATTCCACAAGTAAATATTGTACAATCTGAATTTATATAAACAAAAGGACCTTGTTCAACTCATACCATATTTACAATAATTTTCAGATACATTTGCACAGGATTATAGAATATCTAAATTTAGGATCTGAAAGTAGATGTAAAATTTAGTGTTTAGAGCGGTATTTCAAGTTCAGCTAGCACTTTCATAAATATGCTTTGAATATTATTTGGTTTTATCATAACAGTTCTCTTGAACTTATTTCTGGTATCCCGATTTTTCTTAAATACAACTAAAATCAAAGAAGATTGTGATAGTTTTTTTTGCTGTTCCAACACATTTTAAAACTTTGTTTGTCCTTATCCTGAGAAGAATCATGTCATGAACCTGATTGCCACTCAAAATTACCATTGACTTCAACAGAATTATTCATATATGTAAAACTCTATATATAATTGCTTCTTAGTTGCTTTCAGGAAATAGGGAAATTTCTTCTGACAATTTAAAGTACTAAGTCTTTTTAAACATCCACATTTAAACTTTCAGTTTTTACGAACATACTGCGGGGTTTTGGCACTTAAAGTGAGTATTTGCATGAATAAGAGTACTTGCTAGCAGTTTTATGAAATGGCTATTAAACAAATCCTCAGATGCATACATCCATTTCATGTTGAAAACATTGTTTTCACTGAAACAACAATCAGTAGGTAAAGTGCTTGGAAGTGCTCTGAAAATATATGAATATGAATGTCTTAATAGTTCAGGTTTACAAAACCTCAACAGATTTTAAAAGAAAACATTTATGTTATCTTTCCTTTATGGCACAGATTTTTTCAGTATTGATTTCACCTTAAGAGGATTTTTTTCTAATATATGAAGAGTTTTCCTACTGTAAATATGAGTCATAGAAACTTTCATGAAGGAATACATTCTCACTGACAATGCATTTAAAGACAACTTTTGTGTATAAGAGAATGGTAATTGGTGAATGGTCTTTCCCTGTCCTTATCTCCACCCATGAGCCTTTAATCCTATTTTCCCTCATGTCCCCCTCCCTGAGGGTGGGAAGTAATAGAGCAGTTTGATGTGTACTGGGTGCCCAGTCAAGGTCAACTCACCACAGTTACTATCATAGATATAGTTCTGTTACAATTTCTATTCATCAACTTTTTTTTTTTAATTATGAAATTTTTGGATACTTTTGTTGTGTCATCTATTTATTTTCATTTTTCTTTCATGCACAAAAATGATGTTTATATATAGTTCTTGAGTAGTTAATCTACTGTACATCTTCTCATGTACTTCCTTTCTGTATCTGGATTAACTCATTATTTCCTTTGTTCATTCACTCCAGTGTTCTCCTACACTTGCCTGAATTTTTATGCTTTAGAATTGACCAACTTGTTTTTTAAGCAATGCACCCATCTAGATCAAACATCACAATTTTTTGTCCCTTCAGAGTCATCATTTGCTTAGTAGACTTTTTAAGGTTACTCATATTTCATACTTGTAATGCCTGTTGCCTTTTCTCATACTTCACTTTTTAATCTTTCATCCGTTTCCGCACCTGCTTCTCTCTAATTACATGATCTCAGAGATCTCTTGCAAGAAATAATGGGCATAATATGGTTGAACTTTCTCCCTTTCTGTCACTTCTCTCTTTCTGGCAAATGAATCTTTATTCCCTAAGTCTTTTCCTTTTTCTTCTCCTCAGTTTTGCTTTGAGGTCTTTGACAACAAAAGGATTTTACCACCTTTAAAGAATAAAAAGTGATGACTACCATTGTTTTAAACTGCAAATGTTGCCACACTTCCCTTTACTTTTAAGGTATTTGGATATGTTATGGAGAATTTCTGTGTAGGTTCTTTTTTAATACCATCCTAGACAACCCCATCTGACTCCTCAGTTATTACATCAAATCCCTCATCATGTCCTTTTGATCAAATTCCAGAACCATTATGACATCTTTATCTTTCTTGAGCTATGAACTAGTTTTATAATTGAACAGATGTTTCTAGAAATTCTATTTCCCTTTAATTTCCATCATTTACCATTTAATCATCTTTGTTTCATCATTCTGATTCTCCCTCTATTCAATATTTCATGTCTTGATGTTTCTTTTAATTTCTTTCCTAAACATTACCAGTAGTTTGGATTTGGTGTAGAGTTGTTATCATCATCATCATCACCATTTATTACTATTAGTAGGAGTAGTAGTAGTAGTATTATGTCCTCAGACCTTGTCTTTCCTCATGCATCTCTACTTAATTTCAACCCCAAGACTATATTCAGTCACTGTGTGTAAGAACTTTTTTAATTGCAATTTATTTCAGCTGCTGAACATAATAGTAATGAGCTACAAATATGTTTTTTAAGTCTCAGAAGAATATCAATATCTAAATCATTATTATTCTTCCAGCAAACAAAATAGAAAGCTGGTAAAATTCTGGGGAAATCAACTAAGTATATTTTTTTCTGACAACTACATTGGGAAGGTTCAGACATCTACCTTTAGATGCCTTTAGAGCCAATCCCATCACACTAAAATAGAAATCTGTATTTGATCATGTGAATTATTCAAAAGTAACTTTGCCTTCAATGGAAAATTGCAGTTCTCACAGAAATAACTATTTTAGAGGTTTAATGTGAAATACTTTCACCTAGAACTGAATCTCACCCTTTTTAGTTAATTTCTATGATTTCTATATAAAACTCACCATGTACTGAAACAGAATTAATACAACCAGAAAGAAAGTAATCTCCAGAGAATTAATTATTAATTATGAATTACTAATTCCTGTTTTCTCTTGTGGTATTATGATCTAATCCCAGCCAACAGCTAAGTAACCTGTCCCTCACTCTCAATGGGAGGAGAATTGAAGAAAAAAATTTAAACCTTATGGGTTGACATAAGAACAAAATAATAATTGGGAAAAAAAGCATAACAGTTATACTAATACAATTAATGATCATGGTTACAACTGCAAGGACAATAATAACAATAATAGTAATCAAAAGGAGAGAGAGAGAGAGGAAGAGATAGAGAACATCTGAGAGAAACAAATGTTACATACCATCCACTGACCTCACTTGTTTCCTACTTGTCTCCAAGCAGCAAGAGGCACCTCCTTGCCATCTGCACCAGTTTATATACAGGGCATGAGACTGTATGATATGGAATATCCCTTTGGTCAGTTCAGGTCAGCTGTCCTTGCCATGCTCCATCCTGTCTTCTTGTGCACCTGCTGACTGGCAGAGTGTGAGAAACTGAAAAATTCTTGACTTAGAGCAAACACTCCTAAACAAAAACACCTTGTTATCAACATTATTCTCATACTGAATCCAAGACACAGCACTGTACCAGCTACTAGGAAAAATATCACTGTATTCCAGCCAAAACCAGGACATGTGGTTACCAGGAGATGAAATTAATTTACTTGTGGTACCTGATTATTAAAAAAAACAAACAAACAAACAAACAAAAAAAAACAAAAACAAACAAACAAAAAAAAAACAAACCAAACAAAAAAATCGTACAAAACCCACAAGCTATAACAAACAAAAAACCCAACAAACCAACCAGCAAACTAAGAAACAAGAAATTAATTGCTTTAAAATATGTGGCAATATTAAATTTAAAAAAAAGAAAAGTTGCCTAATTATTATTTAGGAATTCAAAACCCACAATATTTGAGCTGTGTTATCCTTCTTACCAACTCTTTCAAAGTCTGGGCAAATTTTACTTCGTTAACATCAAGCTCTGAAGTGGGTTTCAAATAACAGAAAAAAACCAGAAAGAACAGCAACTTAAACCCATTGATTGTTTCATTCATACCTCATAATGTAATAAAAATTAATTAGCAAGTATCATGCAACTACAGCATCATAGAAAATTTGCAAGTACCATATTGCTTCAGAAGGATGTGAAGTAAACCTTTCTTCAACCTGGCTTCAGCAGGCCTGATCTGGATTATCATGTCTATATTTGCTGCTTCAGGACAGGTACAGATGACTAGAAGGGGATTAGAAAAGATTTTACCAAGTGTGAATGAAGAGAGATTGAGTGAATCCATGTCATTCAGTCTAGGATGAACATAAAAACAATTTTCATGTTTGTAAAGGCTGCTGCAATAAAGGAAGGAATGTTTTATCTTCCATAGCTCTTCCAAACAGTGGGGAAAAAAACAAAAACAAACCAACAAAAAAACCCCAAACAAACAAACAAAAAAAGAGGAACCAGTTTAGTTTGAAACTAAGCATATTCATGTTAGAAATTTTTCATAACTGTAAAACAGCAGGCTCAAATGAATGTGTTTAATCAGAGGTCTAGGGTCTTGAAGAACCTGCAGAGGAAAAAGTGCTAGGAATTTGAAAAATATGCTTTATTAAGCTCAGGTTAAGGACCCTAAAGGATTAGGTAATTTCCTAAAGTTCTTTCCAATGTTATTCCTTGAAAGCTAGTTATAAGAAACAGCATATTCATCTTTTTCAAAACAAATTATTTCACAAAATTGTTGGTTTGTTTTGTGATGTTGTGCATTTGTTTGTTGTCTTTTAGTTTTTAAAAAGCTTAGAAATTTTTCTGTCTCTGTTCATTTATTATGATCAGTGGGTCATAATGATACTTTCAGCAACCATCCTTGAAACTAGCTACTAAGGAACTTGTAGAATTTTTCACTGATATTCTGATACTACAGCAAAATATTTAAAATGTTTGGGGTTTGTTTAATAGTTTTAGATTGAGATCTATAAGTCAATGATTCTCTCTTAGAATCATAGAATAGTCTGAGTTGGAAGCGATCTACCAGAGTAACCCAGTGCAACTCCTGACTCCACACAGGGCAGCCTAAAAGAGCATTGTTGAAACACTACTTGAACACCAACATGTTTGGTACCATGATCATTTCTGTGGGGATCCTGTTCCAGTGTTTGTCCATCCTCTCAGTGAAGATTTTTTCCTCAAATCCAATCTGAACTTTTCCTGGCACAACTTTAAGTTATTCCTTTGCATCCTATGATGCAAAGAAATAAAAAAGAAGAAATATCCTAGAAATAATCCTAGAAAATCCTAGAAGTAAATCCTAGAAATAAAAAAGAAGAGATCATCAGCTCCCTCTCTGGGCTTATTCTTGTGAAAAGTATCACAAAAACATTAATGGCCGTGGGTATTATGGTATCAGCATTCAAAAGAAATCGAATCTAATGATCAGTGCTCTCAAACTGAACAACACTGAATGAAAAGGAAAAAAAAATTATAAAAACTGAGCTGATAAAAAGTATCTCCATCATTGTGAGAAGACAACTTCCAAGTTCCTTGGAAAGACAAAAAACAAACAAACAAACAAACAAAAACCAAAGAGCAAACAAACAAAACAACCTGCATTTATTTCTGATTTTCAGAATATTTCTTTAAGAAATTAGGTATTACTCAAAACTTTAAAGCAATGATGCAATTCTAACCTTATCTAATTTATGCAAAGCAGGATCCAATTTAATGCATGACCATATAGGTGCTGTATCTTTATTTCTCTAGACCTGTCAATATCCATTGCTATTTTAATAGTCTAACCTGATTAAAAAAAAAAAAAAAAAAAAAAAAAAAAAAAAAACACCAAAATCAAACATTCCCAGTTTGCACTAGATTGTTTTTCATTCTCTTACATATTTCCATAAATTGAAACTAAAAGACATAAAAATTTAAAGTCACTCACTTTTTAATGAAAAATATACCCTATTGGTCAGAACAGGTCCTACACTTTCAGGATTTTGTTGTTTCCAGTGATGATTCTGTAACTCATACTTTCATCATTCAGAGATGCATTTCTCAAAATATGCAGTTAACTACTAATGCTCCTAAGTGACCTATTCAGTAACTTAAATAATTTTCCACATACATTAGTCTACCCAGACCTACTTGTAAAATAACATTGGGGTATTTTGAGGTCACAATGTCTTGGGGAACTGAAAACAATCAGTTATAACCAGTACTCTGACAACCTACAAGAAGACACCCATCTGATGATTTCTTAAATATTTTTGAAAGTCTTTGTTGATGCTATAGGATAATCACAGCCCGTGTTCCAGCTATATCTTAAACACTGGGGAAGATTGGAGACAATGCAGACTATGTACCATAAAGTCTGTACAACTGAATCATTCATCTTGATTTCAGAGGACAGAAGGTTGCTATCCCTGTCCTATACTTCTGTAGACTTTGCTTATAGTCATTCATGACAAATAGGTATGTCATTTTCAAAGAAGCAACTAAATAAAACTAACCTGTGTTAGGTTATTTTATGGGTATTTTAAACACTGGGCAAGCTTTGAGGTATTCAGAAATACATTTTCTATTACTCCACTTAAAAAAACACAAAACAGGCAAAAAAAAAAAAAATTCCTCAGAACACTTATTGCCAAGGTAGCTAAAGATTATTTCTTGAAGGTGTCTCTGAATGGGACCGGTAATTTTAACTGGCTAAAAACACGCCTAGCAAGTGTAACTTCTGCAAATTTGCCTTTGGTTTTCCCTTCTTCTGAAAGGTAGCTTGAGCAAATGTGGCATTCTTTTTTATCCCAAATGAGAAACAACACTTACTAGTGTACTTGTAAACAAAAGGACAGTTCAGCACATGTAACTTAGCCTTTTTATTTCCTGACGTTGCACTGTGTATGTTTTGCTTGCTCTTAACAAAATCTTTATATGGAACTATAGTACAGTAAAATGTCCTGTAATGTCTTATCACTCTGTTAGTTGAGAGCATGTATTAGAAAACTGATCTAAATGGCCACTTATCTGGGTTATTAATTATGAAGCCTCTAATTTGACAATTAAACTTTTCCTTAACTATTTTATTTAATTGGCCAACTCTGAGCTTCAGAAATTGTGCTTGACCAGTTGTTTCACCCCATGAACTCAAGCTATTTGAAAGGTAACACTCAACCAATACATGCTATTAAACCTTAGCTCTGAATGAATCTTCAAAATATATATGAGTGTATGAGAATGTGTGTATATAAAGACCAGAAATATTAAACCATAACTGAATAAACAGAAGAATGTCCAAGGATAGCTCACAGATAATTTATTGTGCATATATCACTTAAAATATTTTGCTACCAGTGAGTATTCCATTAGGCAATGTCAGTTTGGTTAGACTCAAACTTTTTGAGTAAGTATATATTCCCCATTCCTCTGAAATTTTCAGATGGAAAATTTCTCAGTCAGAAAAAATTACATTTTTAGTAAAAGCCAGAAATAACAACTTTTTCCCAGAAGTGTGGTCACTTACAGAATTATTTTGAATGTGGTAAAAGATTTCCATGAAAGTTTCTATTCAGAAAGATGTACCATCAACCTCATTTCTGTGAGAAGACCTGAACTGAAACTGGAATCCATGAGATTCCACCAATGTCGATTTTTAGAGCACTTACTGAGAACTTAGGGCCACTGGTCCTTTACCTTACAGGAGATTGGTCACTGTGTTTTCCATATCCTCTACCAAAACTATACCTACAGAAGTTTAAAACCACTTTCTCCTTTTGAAACTTTTGGAATTATGTGGAAGTACATAGTCACTTTTTTTTTTTTTAATGGGAAATATAATCCACTGCTCAGAACAATGACTAAACTTTTTTTTTTATTATTGTTTCAAATGATATTTTAACTTTCTTCCAACTGTCAAAAATGCATTCCTGAAAATATATAATGATTTGCATTTTATTTTCTTACCTATTTTTAAAAGGAATCTTATGAGGTGGAAATGAACACACAACATTTTTATCTATTTGCATTGGAAGCAAAGGAAGAGAAGACAATTGAATAGCTTCAAGTAAATACACACAATAGAAGGAAATTCAATATACTGTAAGACTTTGCCTTTTCATACAAAAAATTTTTGAAGAAAATTCTTACTCCCTTAGCATTCTAAACATAGCAGTTTCCTGGGACCTGGACTTGTTCTTCATGAATTATTCAGGTTGTAAAACAAAAGCTAAAGACCTATAGGAACTGAATCCAAGAGACATACTGAAGTTTTAACATTTGCATGTGGTAGCAGCTGGGGATAGTTCTGTTTGCATTAGTGTTGTCAGGATTGCTGGTGTTGGCAATACTAATTTTTTCCCATAAAATAACTATAATTAAAGTTTTGGTCTTCTTAAACTAATTTACAACAGAAAGTCCACATTTCTCACCCTCTTAGAAGAGATCTGCATGAACTAGGAGAAATATCAAGTTGAATTAATTAATTAATTGATTAACACCTAAAAATATATAGGTATATGCTCATATTGGCATTCTGAAACTAAACAGTTCATCTTCAGTTTTTATATATTTAAATGTAGAGAAAATAAAGAGTATAATTACTGAAGTATTTCATAATTCAACCCATTTGCACGTGCAAGGACCTCTCATAACCCTCAAAGAAATTAGGGTTACTTGCAAAATTTAATCATCTGCCATAGGATTTCAAAGTAAAAACCTGAATCAATGGTACAATATCAGAATAATGTAAGTATTATCATTTTGTCAATGTATAAGTTATTAAAAACCCTTCTGATCTGATCATCAAAGTGATAGTGTCACTATGTCAATGTTTATGTTAATAAACTGCTTCATGTTTGTGAGTTGCTAGGTATAGTGCTTGTCCCAGCCTGCATCACGGCTCCATCTCAGGCTGCAACATGGTGCAAACCAGGTTCTTATCACTTCGTATTACCCAGCTCCTCTGAAAGGAAAACCTAGAACTAACAGATCATAGTAATTTAAATGCAATTTCAACATCACTCAGATGGCCAACCGAGATTCTGGTTACATGAATAAATGATAACTATGAAAATATGATTCAAATGTACAATACAACTGCATGTAATTTAGCAGTAGTATAAAAATGAAAGTGTATGTCTATATAATATTTTGGAGAAAGTTGCAAGTGATCTCTGCCTATGTTGAAGCTGACTAAGCTTTAAGTAGTAGCACAGCATTGAGTCCAAACTAATAAATCTGATTCATGGTTCAAGCTAGTACCACACTAATGTAGATATACGACTTCCCTTAGCATGAAGCATGGGTAGGTTCCACTTTCAAAAGGTGATGCAAACTTACACTGAAAGCATTTTATGCATGAAGGCAATGGAATAGTCCCTAGTGACAGTATTAAAGAATGAAAATTAAGGCATGAAGGGAATGTATTTTGAGTTTAAATATGTGTTGTGTAAAATTGTGCCCACAACATTTTTAAGCGTAAGCTGTTAAAAAGAAGAAGGAAACTGTCTAGGTGCATATGGCTAGCCAGAATACAATTTACAGTGGCACGAAACACTCCTCAGTTTTCATATTTCTAAAAGAAAATGCATCATTTTCCCCCGTGCCTCTCCAATAATGTCATTTTGTTATTGATTTTCTTTTGTTTTATTTTCCTTATAAAACTTCCAATGTCAACATTGTATTAAGAAAAATCAGGTTTTGTCCTATAGATAATGGCACCTACTGTGCTAGAAAAGGTTAAGCTTTATTGCAAATGACAGCTGTAACTGCTCAGAAGTCCTTCCTTTGTCCTATATGTTAATGTGCATGTAAGTAAAAAGAATCATGTTTCAGTACATTGAAATTCCATTCACTAGTATCTTATCCATTTACTGCACAGAACTTAGGAGGGAGGAAAAAAAAATACAAACACAAAACCTGATTAAGAAACTTGGAACAATGTAACATCTAGGTACTTACAGGCTTCATTTTTCACAATGAGTATACTAGTTCAAAGAGAAACAGGGATGACTGAAAAAATGCAATTATTCACCATTGTAAAGAACTCAGACCTCAGCTATGCAGATAATGGAAAAGCGGGGGGGGTTGGAAACAATTAATATAAAAATTCATACTTTTGTATCATGGCAAATGGAAAAATATTGGCCTTAAAAGCTCCAGGGATTACTTGAAGTGAGTAATGCTGCATTTAGTTATTGGTTTAGAGCACTCAGAGTTCAGCCTCTATATTGAGCTTGTTTATGTTATATTATTTGTCCTTTCAAATCACCTCAGGGGAAAAAAAAATATCTGTAACAAAGCAGAGAGTCCTTAAGTAGATGCTTTCTTGCCATCAAAAGCCTAATTCCAATTTCTGATGGCTAAAAGAGGTTCCAGTTTCATAAATTCAAAAACCACTGTGGTTTCACTTCTATTTATCTATGCCTACTTAAATCAGAAAGAATGGCAAAAAGGGTCGGTACTTTTAAATTATCAAAGAGAAATTAAATTAAGAAGTAATGCTAAATTGCATAAGTTTTCCTTAGTCTCTTTCTTTTAACTCTTTGTTAACCAGACCTAATTCTGGCCTACGAAAATAGAGTCTTGAGACTCATTTTGAACTTCAACCTAAAATTTCTCTCTCGTGTCTCTCTCTTTGTGGACCTATAATATACTGCAAAAACACTTTTGAATATCTAATGCTTAATTATTTTGAAAAAAAAAATATCCAAAAATCAGAGAATTATGGTTTGGATTTGGAGGGGCCTTAAAGACCACTTAGTTCCAATCCCTGTGCCTTGGTCAGGAACACCTTCCTATAGACCAGATTGATCAAAACCCTATCAAACCTGACCTAGAACACTGTCAATGTTGGGGCGTCCACAGCTTCTCTGGGCAACATGTTCCAGAGCCTCAGCACCCTCTCAGTAAAGGATGCCTCACCACCCTCACATCAAATACAGTTCAGGATTTATTTCTTTGCCATGCTAAAATGTCTTACTGTGCTGGACTTACACATCTGTGCTGTGTTGGACAAGTACTTTTCATCAGCTGAAAAAAAGAATCTTAAAAGCTTACTTTTTGAAAGTGAAATTAATGTTTCAAAAATCAGTACCTACAAATGCTCTGTTACACAGCTTATTGTGTCCTCTAATTCTACAGCCTTCAAATAGGTTTCCACCAGACTTTTATAGACAGAATTTGATTCATGTCTGATGCACAGATCTCTTGCCAACACAGATATGTCAATTTCCTTTAATGTGTGTGTAAATCTGATCTTTAACATTGACGAGGGAAAAAAAACAGTGAATCAGCTGAACCCGGGTATTACCACTGCTAATTGTTAGTTTTGTCATACAAATGCTGCTTTGCTGCGAAGTCTCTCCACTAGGCAGCGCTCAAAGACTGTGTAAGTATCACCTGTAAAACTAGAATAAAGCTCACATCGGAGCGGGAATACAATCAAACCTCAAAATAATGCTTTGATCCTTAATGAACAAGCAATTTAAACTCCTGGAGATGAGTCAGCGCTGACTTTCCTTGTTCATTTTTTTTTTCTTGTTTATTGTGAATGCAAGTTACAAATTATTTATTTATTTAAGTTATAAAAAAATGAACCGTCTTGGGGAAAAAAAAAAAAAAAGTCTTGCACTTATTATATTATTATAAATCATTCTGCATAAAAAAATAATATTTCCTGTCTCATATTAGGATAAACTATACTAAGATGGAGCGAACATTGTTTCAAGTAAAACTAAGGGAAAGTCTTTTTCCTCACAAATCTCAAGGAAGTAGACTGATGACATAATACTGAAAGGAGTGACTGATATACCAGAGGCTTCTCCTGTCATCCTGAGAGACCTAAACAGAGAGGGTCTGACAGCAACCTCATGCCATTCAACAAGGAGAATTACAAACCATTGTACCTAGGGAGGGACAATTTCACATAACAATATTCTAGTTTATTGGCCCCACCATAAGCAACTTCGCAGAAAGGAACCTGGGAGTCCTGGTGGATGCCAAGCTGAATGTAAGCTAGTGAAGTGATCTTGTAACAAAAAATGTTAAATGGTGTTTTGGGCTGTATTAGGAGGATTGTTGCCAGCAGGCCAAGGAAAATGATCCTTCCCCTTCATTCAGCACTGGTGAGGCCACATCTGGAGTCTTGTGGCCAGTTCTGAGCAACTCAGTATGGTACATGGACATAGTAACGCAAAGGGACACAAAGATGAATAAGGGATGGAGGCATCTCTCCTGTGAGAGAGAAGTTCAGTCTGGAAAAGATAAAGTTCAGGAGGGATCTCATCAATGTGTATAAATACCTGAAGGGAGGTTCTAAAGACAGAGCCAGACACTTCTCAGTGGTGACCAGTGCCATGACCAGAGGTAATGGAGCACACATTGAAGCACAGAAGGCTCCTTCTGAACATTAGGAAATACTTGTGAGGGTGACTGAGCACTGGCACAGATTACCCAGAGTGGCTGTGGAGTCTTCATTCTTAGGAGACACTAAAAATCCATGTGGACACTGTACTGGACAGTCTGCTTGAGCAGGGCTTTTGGATCCAATAACCTCCAGATCTTGGACCCAATAACCTCCTTGAACTTCAATAATTCTGTGAACAATTATCATACAAAATACTTGAATCCTTTTTATTGTTAGCATAAATTCTGAAGCCATTTATCTTCTTTTAATTCTCTCCCATAAGTTGTATACACTTACTTGTAGACTATGAACAGTGCTGGTAAGACTCCAGTAATCTTTAAAAATGTGCATTATGTATGTATATAATTATATGTAACACAAAGGTACAGCTACTTTGAAGTTTTACATGGTTCACGAAGGACAAAATTTATTTCAAAATTCAGAGATGGATTTTAAGTATACTTTGTAGTCAGAGACGGATGAAGAATACTGTGAATTCAAAAGTGACAGAAAAATAATTAGGCTTTTAGAGCCCATGCTGAAATATTCCTGAGCAGACAGTGATAGTTGAAAGAGTTAAGAATATTTGATGATTTCTCTGGAATTCTTGAAATCAAGCATGGTTTAGCTGGTCTACTCCATGTGCACGGATAAATCATGGTAACTTTGTTACTGGCTTTGAAAATACTGGCCTTGCTCTTTATAGAAGGTCATAATTTATAAAAAGAAAGAAACAAACAAACCAAAAAAACCAACCTGCCAAAACCTCTGATTCGTGGTGAACGTTGTCCCTAATTATTGTAAATAATAATACACAATCATCAGAAATATTTGCGAAAGTGACAAGCTTTTTCTATATTCTTCACTATATTCCTTCTAAGTTAGCTAATGAGAAAAAGAGATTTATAAATCTTAAATATAATTCATGCTTAGTTTTGCTACAAAATTAATTGCCTTTTACTAAAACAATGAAACAAAATAACATAAGCACATACATGGTACATATATTGTAAATTACTTTCTTGAAAAGATGAATCCTGCATGCACATGAGTTCAGCTGATAGTCTGTGTGCACATGCTATGTATACACGAACTTTCCAAATTAATCTTTTTCCATGATACTGGTAATTTTCACAAAAAAATGCCTTCTTACAGATTGTGGGTTTTGTGGTTTTGTGCATAAATATACACATATTTGTGTACTTACACATAAGTAGGAATATTTAGAGTAAGACAAAACTTCACTTCTTTTATTTTTAACAGATTTGACAGTGTTTTCTAAAAAAATGAGTACAAGACATACTTGAGAACTGTTCGCAATGAATTTTTTCATAAACCTTGGAAGCTTCACAGCAAGAAGGTATTACTGCCATAAATTATGATTGTCAGTACTAAGAATCTAGATAAAGTCTTTGTCCCTTTTCATTTTTGCAGCACTTCCTATTAACATAGTCCCATGGTTTCCCATAATGTGGTGCCATTACACCTGTGATGATTTGATCAGCAACAACATCTATAAAAGCATAGTATTATCTGTGGCAGTTGCTGATAAGTTTAAGAAACTCTTTACACTTGATGAACACTGTACTCAAAATATGCACCTACGATTTGAAAAATGTACCTGCTTCAGTAGGTACAGTTTGGGAATACTTATTTCACAGAGAGGGAGAGACTGGTTGCCAGACTGTAATTATTAATCCGTTAGACATTAATGAAATGAATTTTCTTTCTGCTAAATTACTGTATTTATTAATAATTCATGAAAATTGGCCTACCATTTAACACAGTACATGCAACTGTCTGATAAAGAGATAGTGCCTTTTCATTTTGTCTTAGACTGATTAATAATTCAAGACAAATGTGATGGGATTTTGCAGTAAGCTAATAATGTGCCACTAATAACTGAAGAATCCTAAAAACATATGTTCCTTTTGCCTTGCTTTTGCAGTTTGTGATTAGCTCTGTAAGAAGGAAAATTAGGTCCTTGGGACATAAAAATATCAAGGAGAATAAGTAGGAAAAAAACATGTTTCTATACTTCCTCAAGCTAATGACGCGTTAGATTTAAAAGAATTAATGGCCAGCTTTCCTATACAATATGTGCACAGAGAACTAAACAATACCTCACGCTGTGTCCGGAATCTTAATTGCCAAGCACTATATTCAAAGTCCCAGAAGAGGGAGGTGTTTACCATCTAGAGAAGCTACTTTCATACATTCTAGGATTCATTACATTACTGAGGAGAATAAAGGAATAGTGTCTTTTTTCCTCTTTAAAACATAATCAGGTAATGAAAACAATATTTTTTGTTTTAAAATACAGTGTTATACATTAACTCCTGCTTCCTCTTTCATTTGAGTTTTCATTCACTGGATCTGAGAAAAATTATAGCTCTTCAAGATGTGTATTTATTTTAACTGCAAAACGTGTCTTCTCTTTTTATAGAAATGCAATACCTGTTGAACTGCTACCACCAATAACTAAGCATGGGTATGTGTTCTGGTTTTTTTACCTACATTTGGAGAAAAACCTTTGAAAACATATTTTTTACCTTGACAGCAAATGCTTCAGCCTCACATTTGCCAGAAGGATATAAAATACTGACTACTAAATTTAGACTTCTGAAAATTATCAGATATTAATAGGTTTTAGATAAAGTATCAAAACATTTTGCCAAGGACCAAGTTAATTCTATATAAAAGGCAAGTGAGATGACCTGAACCATTACAGGCTTTTCATCCTGATACTGGTCTCCAGCATGATAATTCAGCTGATCATGTTTGATGTAATTTATTAACTTTTTATTAATGATTAATTAACACAGGTTCATTAAAAGTACTTTCAAATTGGTTGAATGTCTATTTTGATAAGAACTAAAATCTGAATGATGCTCTTTTTAGTGTTGACGGATTACACTTGCACACCTGTGTGCATGCTCCATGACCTTTGAAAAAAATGCTATTGATGGGATTGATATTCAATATTTTAAGCACTAATCAGATATTAGGTGCCAAAATGTCATTTGAAACACAGGTCATGGCATAGGGGTATTAGTTGCACAGGCTCACTATACAACAACAACAACAAAAAATTATGAGATGATATAAAAAGATATGAGGTGCCTTTGAACCCAAGCTAACTTAATACCCATATGGATTCTTAGATCTAGACCAAAACATTGACTGCACGGACTAGAGTTGCACTCCAGCCACATATGTCTTTGCCTTTCTCCTTAAGAAATGAATGAAATTTACCCTCTAAGATGTTGTCAAATACTCTCCTTTAGGGATCTGATGTATCATTTTACTGGAAAATCAAATGCTACCATCTACTGCTGCCTGTCTTCTTAAGCAATTGTTGCTTGCTCGTTTTAGTAATGTTTCAGGATCATTTTTTAGTACTGCTGTTAAAGCAAGTCCACTGTGTAGACCTCAAGATTTATCAGTTAAACTAGAGATCAAAAGATTCCCTGTTCCCTGAGTAGTATTCATATTTTACAAGTCACCAGAGTCAGATTCATCTTGCGTAACTATAGATATCTTAAGTATAAATTGTTACTTTGTTGTCTGTATCCTTAGTCATTGCTTAAAGTCCTAACTTATTTCTTAAAATAGAGATTGACGTTCACCATGTTTTTAAAAGAAAAAGTCAACTAATGCTACATTACGTATGGAGCCTGATTCTCTCAGTCTGTTACTGTGTCTTGATAAGGTCTTGTCACTTCATCTTCACTCCTCTACGGAAGGAGACAGGCACATTGTGACTAGACTACAGCTAGTGATGAGGGTCGAAGGAGGTTTAATGGTTCATTTCTGGATTTTGATCAAATCCGGGAGGAGCTAATCCAGACTTCGATTTCCTGAGCCAACAAAGCAGATGATGTCTGTGCTCCCACTGGCCTTTACCAGCTGTTCTGCATGTGCTCACAGGCACATGAGACAGTAAGAACTGTACTGTGCAGCCTTCCTCCATTCTTATTTCTAGCACTAAGCTGATGCATTAATGCTGATGCAGTTCTGTGAAGACACAATGTTGTGGTTAGACACTAGAAAGGAAAAGATAGTAAACTCCTCATAGAATTCCAGAATTTCCAGGATTTAGATAGTAAACTCATCATAGAATTCCAGAATTTCCAGGATTTAGCAGTGATAATCAGTATTTTCGGTATGAAAGCTTTCTACTAGTAAGGCCTAAATTCTGCCCTTTTGATATCCTATCAGTTCATTACATAATACCAGTGCCTAAATAGGGCCCATAAAAATGAGGGAGAGTTACTTCTTACAAGGGCAGATAGTGACAGGACAAGGGGGAACAGTTTTAAACTAAAACACAAGAGATTTATATTAGGTGTTAGGAATAAATTCTTTACTCAGGGAGTAGTGAAACACTGGAACAGGTTGCCCAAATAATTTGTGGATATCCCATCCCTGAGGCCATATTGAATAGGGCCTGGAATAATCTGATCTGCTGGGTGGTATCCCAGCCTGTGGTGGAGGGGTTAGAATTAGATGATCTTTAAGGTCCCTTCCAAACGAAACCATTCTATGATTCTATGGTTCTACAGAGTTAGGCCCTAAGAATCTTGGTGTCTCCTGGGGAAGAGTGTCACTGAATGAAATATGAGAAGGTTTATATGCTGAGGTTTTGGAGGTTTATTCTTTAACTCTATGGAAATCCTTGCAAAACACTTTATTCAAGGAAGCTCTTTGGGCTGCAGTATCATACAGGATCAAATATTAATCACAGTGATCTGTCTTGCCCTAGAATACCTCAAATTTGTTTTGTAACCTTATTTTAAAAACATGTCTAGCAGCTTTTAGAAAGAAAATGTTGTATTTTTGTGAGTCATCAAAAAATACACTTTTAATGCTGTTAGTATTCATATTGCTATTGTTATTAGGTTCCTTTTTCTCCTTTTTTTGCTATTTTCAGAAAATGTCTTAAATAAATTCAATTAAAATAAGAACACATGATTGAAGACGGAAATTATTAAATTCGTGACAGGTCAGTGGTCAGTGGCCCAGCCAAAAGCGATACAACAGTCAAGTTCTTCTCTATACCTAAGTTTAGGAGTCAAAATTTGACTCAAGGATTATGTGGGTTTTTCTGGCCCCTTTACATATACGTATTGAAAGGCAGAGGCAATTTTTTTCTCCAGTCTGTTAGAGTTTCAAAGCCTAAGGGGGGAATTCCTTCCAAAAAGGTTTGGAGCCAACGCCCTGTTGTGGTGGGGATGGTTAACAGAGGATACAAAGGATGTGTGTATCTTGATTTTATCTGCCTTAAGTACAGCCTTTGTTCTGATCTCCCTGAAGTCGGGGGCACGGGGTGGGAAAACTGTTTTTTCTAGTTTTCCTGCAGAAGGCAAGAGCTCAGTCTCTGGTCAGAGCGAGGAGGACAGGGACACAGACACTGGGATCCCAGCATCAATGGATACTGGATTTGTGTTCCTTTTTTTTCCTTCCCCAAACTCGACAGTTTCACCCATGGGTGATCATAACTACTATAAAGCTTGCCATAAGGAAAGGAGTCGGTTTCCCCGCCTCTGCAAAAACAGGATTGCTGCTGCTTTTGCTTTCCATTTCTCCTCTCACGGGAACTAACCTGGGAAGTGCCTGCCACCTCGCCTGAGGGGAGAGCCCAGCCGGCTGGGCGCGACATCGCCACCTGCTGTCCGTAAATATAACTG
>JAWWMO010000001.1:72727001-72743273 GCA_035047845.1 Dendrocincla fuliginosa
TAAAGTTCTGCTTTCAAAATTTAAAAGGAGAGGGATTATTTCTTGTCCAGCATAATATCTTAGTTCTCTCTTGAACTAAGACACAGTCCTAATATTTTTGTCTGAAATTATGCTAGTAAATGTCTTCTGGTCTTGTACTATGTAGAATAATGAAAGGATTTCTTTTATTACATTATATTGTATTATACTACTAAAGCACTATGAAAATATGTGAACAAAATAGTCATGTTCAAGTTAGGTATTCCTTGCTACTAAGCAATTGCTATTGTTCAAAAACAAGATATAACTTCCTGGGATACTGCTATGACAAAATGTTCTGTCTCAGAGACTACTCATTGTCTTCTCTGCTTAGGACTATAAACATAGGATTTGTTTCCCTTTGCTTGGCGATGTGTGTGATGGGAAGATACCTCACACTACATGAGTAATTCAGGTTGGTATCAGTCATACAGTGATGATTAGTACCTTAGAGAATTCAGAGTGGAATCTGGAGTGGTTTCTGTTGAAGTAACTGTTATATAAAAGTGCAGGTTCCAAAAAATCAGCATCACTTCTGCATTAGAAAAACATCTATATATTTTGGTTTGTCAAAAATAAGTAAACATTTTCTTTTGGTCTGAGTCGCTTTTAAACTACAACTTCTGATGAGGCCTTGAAGACATTTAGATCAAATGTTTCAAATTGCCACTCTTCTTTCTATCCAAGATGTATGGCTTGTGTATAAGTGTGTACCAGGGAAAACAGACTGAACTTCCTCAGTCTGAGATTAGTTGCTGAATAGCATATCATGTAGTACATTATGGGAAAGGTAGGCCTGATCTGAGACTTAAGACCAAAGAAAGATGTTGAAAGAAGAATAATTTTAAGCTTGCAGTCCCAACTGAGAGTGCAGAACTCCAGAGATTGAATTTGGTATCACATTGGCTCAAAACTTAACATTTTTTTTTTTCAGGAATTCAGGTTGGAATGTTAGTGGATTTTTTTCAATATTTGCAAGACTTTTTAAAACACTTTTTCTGTCATTTCCAGTTTGAATGGAACAAAAAAAAAACCCAACAAATTAATTACAGGGACCAGTCACTTAATTCAGGGGAGCTCTCTGTGCATTCCATTATTGTATTTGCAGTTGTAAATTCAGGGGGTCTGTGCCCTAAAAGCAAGATATCCAATAAAGAAGCTGTGAGAATCAAATGCCATGTTGGCACAAGATGTGTATGCTCAGAGATATAATATTGCATGGTGTGAAGAAGTAATGGTATTATGACGCATATCACCTTTTTCTATTATGTGGTCAGTGGAAAAAAAAAAGCAGCCTGTGTTTATCTTCAAAAGATTGTGTTCATTGAAGATTTTCTGCAGAATTAAGTCAGCTCTATATCTTTTTATGGAATAAGAACCTTATCTGGTTTGATATTTACCAATATTTTTATTCATTGAAGGTCCTCTTTTCTCTTATGCACACTCTCATGTATTGCAATCAAAAAATATAAAATTTAGTTTGCTGGTAAACAGAAATAAGTTTTCTTACATTTTCTTCATCCTTATAGTTTGGGGATTTTAAGTGTTGTTCCAAGGATTTCCTAAAATCATGACTCAGATTACAGACAATTAGGTAATTTAGCTCATTTATTTCTCCTTCACCAATGGCATCTTAAAAGAAATATTGTAGATATCAAGCTAACTTTATCTTTTTTTCTTCTTTTTTTTTTCCAGTTCAGTTTATATCCTGAATTTTTCTTCAGTTTGTCAAATATTTTCATCTCATTCATTCTCTCAATATCTGCTTATGTACTCCAATACCAGCTGTGCTTCAGGACCACTACAAGCTTCTTCACAGCAGCATCTTGTCACCTCCAGCAGAGCCCTTCGTATCAGAAGCTGCAAAAAAAAAAAAAAAAAAAAGCTACACAGATGACTCCTTTTTTGCTGCAATGTCTCTCAATAAACAAAAGGCTCTGAGGGCTGCCTTAGCATTTTTGACTCCTGAGAAGATCTCAACAATACCATACATAACAGTCAAGCATGTTTCAATGCATTCATAAATAAGAGTAGCTAGCATCCACACTGTAAATTGTGATTTCTCACTGTACAGCACTTTAGATGGAAGCTTAACTGCATGCTAAGTCCAGCAGAAAACACTAAAAACAACAACAAAAATCAGTCATCTAAGAGATGATGTCAATATGACACTTTTTCAAACATCAGATATGCAGATTAATGTTCAGTCAGTCATGGAACTTGTTTTTTTCATCTGGTGCAGCATTTTTACTTTTGCTATGCTAATGATGCTAGTTACTGTCAAAAGCAAAACCTACTTGATTTGGGGAAATTAGCTTAATTTATTATCAATCTAATCAGAGTAAGGTAATAAGAGTCAAAACGAAATCTTAAAAACACCTAACCCCTTCCCCCCTTCTTCCTGGGCTTCACTTCTCTACCAGTTATCTCTACTTTCTCCCTCCTGAGTTGTGCAGGGAGACATGGAATGCGAATCGAGGTCAGTTCATTACATGGTCTCTCTTCCCCTGCTTCCTCCTCAGGAGGAGTACTCCTCACACTCTTCCCGTGTTTTAGTATGGGGCTCTTCTCATGGCAGATGGTTCTCCACAAATTCTCCACTGGCATTCTTCCCATGGACTGCAGTTCTTCACAAACTGCCCCACTGTAGGTCCCTTCCACAGTCCTTCAAGAACATCCTGCTCCAGGGTGCAGGTCCCCTGTGGTGTCATAGGCCCTGTCAGCAAACCTGCTCCAGTGTATGCTCCTCTCACCACGGGTCCATAGGTTGTGTCAGGAACCTGTTCCCGTGCAGGTTTTCCCTTGGGTCACAGCTGCCTTTTGGCATCCTCTTGCTCTAGTCTGGGGTCCTCCAAAGGCTGAAGCTGGATCTCTGCTCCTCCATGGACCTCTATGGACTGCAGGGGAACAGCCTGGCTCACCATAATCTTCATCACAGACTGCAAGGGAATCTCCGCTCTGGAGCCTGGAGCACCTCCTACCCCTCCTTCTTCACTGACTTTGGTGCCTGCACGGTTTTTTCTCTCACATATTCTCAGTCTGCTCTCCAGCTGCAAGTGCTGTCCTGCAGTAAATGTTTCTCCTTAGATCCATTATCACAGAGCTTTTACCACTGTCACTGACACACTCAGCCTTGGCCAGTGGTGAGTCTGTCTTGGAGCCATCTGACATCTCCACCCCTGTAGCCCCTCTACTGTCAAAATCTTGCCATGAAAACCCAAGGCAAATAGAAGCAAAGCAGCAATTAACCAATTTGCACCATGTTTTTTGTACTCCTCATAGCTAGACCATCTGCTTAACTGTTTCCTGTGCTTTTCTTCTCCTGACCATATCTTGCAGATATTTAGAAATCCCTAGAAAATTAGTCAGGTGTTCACCAACACTGCAGCCCCTCAGGAAGCTGTTCATTAACCTGGTAGGTAAATGGATACATTTATAATCATGTCAGTGCAATTGATACCTCGTAGAATTTATGGAGAACAAAAGTCTGTGCAGATTTAATCCAAAGAGTTTTAATTTTTCAAAACTTTGTTTCAAATTTATGTTTCCCAGTCTTTTCCCAGTCTGTTTTGAAGGCATGAACTAGCTAATAAATAGTCTTCAGTAAACAAATGTTAAAAAAACCCTAAACTTTTTGCATCACAAAATTTTCTAGCAGTCAAACTAATTTTTGAAAACATACAGAAAGAAGATAAATACAGCTATGAAAAGGCAGATATTCCTCTTAAGAGGAATTCCATTTTGCTTGCTAGAGGAGTAAGAGAATTCTTTCGAAGAGCTGTGACAGGTGCATGCAAGGTCAGCAAAAAACCCGGTATTTTTGGTTTCAAATTATCCTGAATACTGCCAGACTAAAATTAATCAGTGTGTGGTCCTTTGTGTAGGTCCTTCTGACCAGAACCACTTAGTTTTAATTTTTACTCAGTTTTTTATTAGCATTTGATTTTTTCTGCAAACACATACATGTATGATAGTTTTCTGGATGCAAAGGACAAGGACACCAGCGGGGGAATTCTCACCTGTGTTAATTCATGATACTCCCAAAATTTGACCACAGGTGTTTAAATTGAAATGGCGATGGGACTAAAAACTATGACTATGACAAAATTCTTGGAGTTGAAGAGCGGCTGTGATAATTTGTATTCTTTGGATGTGTAAGAAATAAGCAAGCAGTACAAGTTGGAAACTGAGGAACTCAAAGTGTAAAGCACTTTTACAAGGAGCCACTTGGAAATTTTAGTGAGTTTAGTTTTATCTCAGTTAATGAATCAACTAAATCCCTAATAATGAAGTAGCTCCTCTTATGTTCCTCAACACTGAGGGATTACCATTCAGGAACAATTCTGTGACAGTAACTTCAGCAGTTAATAACTTTTTGATAACTTCTAAATATGGAGAGGACAGCTGGTGGAAGTTCAGACTGTTTTCTTCTGCATTTTTGAGCAGTGGCACCAGGAGGAAGACAAAACAGCTAATGTGATTTTTGCAGTAGTTTATTATGGATTTATATTTGGTTGTGTTTTTTTTTTTTCTTTCCTTCAAAATATTAATTTAATTCAAGCACAGAAGGCGTTGCAAGAATCTGAGTGCTAGAGAACTGTAAAAATCATTGTTTGTGATCAATTCATGGGTTTTCAACAAGGATACAGAAATGAATCATAAAGCAATCTGTCCCAGACATAAGACTGAAGCATGAGTCTCATTGAATTTGGGAGTTTAAGTAGCAGATCAGATTATAATGCAACAAAACACTCAAAGTCATATGAGAGAGCCAGTATTACCTCTTTAAAATTGAATTTGCCAACAAAAGAAGTCATGCAGTCTGGACTGAAACATATGTAGTGTCTATGATACTCTGGTCCTGTAGTAATAATGATAATTCCAAATTACTAAAGGAAGAGAGAATCAGAGTTCAGAGTTGAAGTCACACAGATAAATAGTAAGACAAAACAAAGGCCCTGGGCAGTGCTGTATAAAACAAGATATGCAGTGTTTTGGAAAAGACAAGAGAATTATAATGGTTTTTGTTAGCATTTGCAAGAGCAAGAAGAATTTGCACAGCACAGACAGCAACAAAGTTTTAGCGCAAATGCAGTATTTCTAATACTGAATAAAGAAGTGGATTATAAGTTTGAAAGTACAGGAGACATTTACTAGTTGTAAGTGGAAAAGCCATTGGGCTAGAAGGTTGAATTGAAAAAAGAAATCAAACATACAAAAATTATTAATATCATGAAATTCAAGGTTGACAGAGATCTTTTGGCACTAAAAATGTATGAATGATATGTCATTTTTAATGAACTAGAAAAAATAAAAATTATTAAATTATGTGGTTGCAAAAGAAAGTTAAAATATCTTAGGGTACGTGTCTCATTAAATAGGTTTATGATTTACTGTGAGAATTAAATAGTCTAGGGACATTTGTAAATAATTCAGAAAACACCAGTTAACAATAACACATGTATTTCCAAACCTGGAGAACAAAAAGATAATCTTAATGTGCAAGAAAACATACAGCAAAGGCAAGCAATATGTTAATTAGTCATTACATGTACAAATACATAGAATGTTTATACAAAAGAAATCTCTTCACCTTTATAGGCTCTGATATGCTAAAATGCCTTGTAAAAGGAAAGATTTCACATTGTAGACAGAGGGAGAAATTCTGAAAGATGATTGTCTGCAAATACTTTCCGACAGTTGATAAGTAAGCAAGCAAATTTCCATGTACTTCCCTGAGAAATACATATCATTTAGCGTGATTGTCATTCGATTAGCATTTTTTAAGCAAAATACTTCAAGTAAGGTGGTAACATTTTCTGTCACAAGGGATGTATTACCATTTCTAGAAAAATGTTCTCACCTGAGTAACTGAGAAAGTATTCAGAATGCTTTTGAGAAGGGTCACTCGGTGTTGTTAAGGTGAAATGCACAAGAATATTCATTTCACATAGTAAAAATTATTTTTGTTCTAGGTGGAAAAAGATTCTCCTTCATGAGAATAATAATCAGTAGAATACCAGTGTCTCATGGTCTTTCAGCAAGACTTTTCAAAGGGACTACAACAAGAAGATGTCTGGAGAAATCTTACTGGGACAAGTATGAGTTCATGTCATCAAACATCCACTGTGTGTTTTGTAGTGTGAGAAGTGCACATCTAACTGACAAAAAACAACTTGGTTCTTTCTGAAGTATCTGCACAGTTATGCTACATAACTGAGGCAATTTCATCTAAAAGATTATGTGTTTTTATAAATATTTGGCATTTCTAACTTAAGATAGCCTATGTATTTCAATTACTGTATTCACAAAAATATCTCTTATGATTTAGACTACTTTACCCCGGTGACAGAGAACTTTGATTTAGACTTCTTTTAGAAAATGTTCTGGGAGGTATAAGTAGCACTTTGTGGAATACAAACCAAAGACTCCTAATGAGCCTAGATTATGTGCATTTAGTAGGCTGTTTATTTTGAATTAAACCTACATTTCCTCAGTGGGAAAAGGTCAGTGCCTTTGAAAGCATCTCAGTAAAAATCTTGCCCACCTAAATGTTTTCCAGTAGTGAATGACTTTACAAGCAAATACAATCTTAGTAAGTTCTAATTATACCTTTTATGGAGATGCATGTAATTATATAGTGTATATAGTGTATCGTATATCTGCAAAATTCAATTAAAATACTATTCATTCAACAGACTCATTCTCTATTGACAGGCATTGTTATATGCGTTTGACAAGCAAGAACAGTTTATGATGTTCTACTTTATTTCCAACTAGACAGAGGTTGTTACATTTAACTCTCTGATGATGTGCCAACAATCCAAAATATGAAATCATGTTCATCTACCCCTAAAAAAAGCAAAATTTTGCCTTTCTGCCTTTTTTTTTGGGGGGGAGGGGGAGGGGCCATGAGGAAATAAGCACATACCATCCAGTTCTGAGCACAGAAAAAACCCTATATAGTCAACTTTTTATTTCACAAGTGGAATGTAATCTCCCATACCTGAAATATAAATATTTTCTGGAACCAAAAGAGACTTTCAGTATGCAAAGAAAGGTATAAAAATGCAACTGTACTTTATTTTTTCTCAAAATATGTCTGTTTTACTTTCTTCAAAGAACATTTGGTTCTATAGTGTTTCCTACTGTAGTCATTGGTTTTGCTTGTGTTCTTTCTCATCAGTAAACAACTGATATACCATGTTTACCTAGTAGTGTTGTCCAGACAATTAAATTGTTTTCAGGGTTGTTTGTTTTGATACCTCTAATCATAGTTGCTCTTTACAATTGCTCTCATAGCAGAACATTTTGCATTCAAATTAACTGTCTTTTTATAGCAGTCTTATTGAAAATTATTATTCCCTCAGTGGGCTGATACAGCATGGAGGTGACATACGTCTGCTCTAGGGTAAGGAAGAATGGGTACATCTGAATGTATGACAAGTCCTTACTTGAGGAAAATAAACGCATCTTTGTGACTAAACTGAAATTAAGTGAATTTTATTTTGGTCTCATTTTGAAGAGGTGTCTTGGAGTACATTCATGAATACAACACAAAGATACAGTATTAATCCTTCAGAGATGGCAGCTGAGTTTCTGACTCATCTTCTTTGTGCTGTGAGTATAAAACTCTAGAATGACAGAATTATATATTTTTTTACCCATAAAAATATCAACAATGAAGTTTATCAATACAAAAAGTTTTATTTTTATTTTTGTGCATACATATTGCTCTCCCAGGTAACAATGGGAATTAAAAAATGAGCCTGGAGATGAAAATAATTTCCTAAATACTTCAATTATTAAAAAATAAAAAATAAAATGTAAGCCAAATACTTGCAGTTTATTATGAAAACATGGCTATTCTAGGGTAGAACATATTTTTTTTCCTTCATTTTTGTTAAAACAAAGTACACACAAGGTCAAATATTTGTAAATTAAGATATACAATTTTCTTCATTTGCCATTTTATTGATATTTATTCCCAAAATAAATGCGAATTTCACATCTATTTACAATGCAGTCCTCATGATGCATTTCTAATGCCAAAGATGATTTGATGTCAAAACTGATCATACAGGGAGTCCAAATTTTTGCTGATTTAACAGACATACTTCTGTACTTTCCTGTCAGTGTTTCCATAGCTGTAGTCATTCTGCAGTGAGCCTGCCCACTACAAGGAAGTGCCACTGTTCCTGTACTACGGAAAGTAGTACATCTCATTCCCAGTCAAGATTTGAATTCATTCTCTTGGTCTATGCTATTTTTGAGAGAATAAGTTCGATTTCTTACATTCTTGACCCTTTCAACCTTTCTGATTCTTCTGAGTTGCCTTGCAATAAATAAAATTAATAAAGAGAGGAAGAAGGAAGGCAGGAAGGCAGGCGGGAAGGCACTAGGGAAGGCAGGAAGGAAGGCAAGGAGGGAGGAAGGGAGAGAGAGAGAGGGAGGGCCACAAACAAACAAACAAATAAAAATCCATTCTTTTTAGGCAAATGAAAACATTTGTATGATTTTGTCTTCCTTTGTCTTTCTTTAACTTGCCTTGACCTCCCTTTGCTGCAGTAATCAATGCATTTAGCCCAAATACTAAGATAGAAAGCAGTATGGGGCACTGTTGATCGCAGAGATCGATGACCTCTTGCTTTTGGCTTTGCTGTACCTGTGGTCAGCATATTTGATGTATCGTTAGCAAAAGATGAAATCTACAAAAATTAGGAAGGGTCATGCTGCTGTTCCGTAACAGACAGAGTATGAATATCAAGTTAAGGGTAGATGGGAAATAAAAATGTTCTTGCCTTCCATAGGAGGGCTGCACAAGAAAATATGAAGTTTTTTGATGACATTCTATGCCCTAGCACAGGTGAGAAGAGACACAAAAAAGACTAAAACTATACTACATTGGAAATGATAAGTCAAAAGCAAGTTATCAATATGCAGATTTTCAGAGTAAACCAGTTTGAGACAGCAGTTAATATGTTAAAATGAAACAGAAAAGGTGTCAAGGAGTGAGGAGGAGAGTGTTAGTATGCACATCTGTGGTCTAGGTTCAATAGAAAATTAAATTCTGAATATGAACCTGAATTAAAATTGAATGCATCTACTGTTTCCCTGTAATGGAAAGAAAAGTTTTGGAACTCCTAGCAAGACAGGTTTTTGTAACCTGCTGATTCTCTACTTTTGAACTTTAAGCTTTCAAACACCTATTTTATTTTAGTTTTTGGTGATTTGATTTCAATCCGTGTTTAACAGCAACAATTATGCCTCCTGGAACTCAGCTATATTTGTCTTGTGTATTCATAGTCCTGCAAGTCTGAATAATAAAAAAAAAAAACCCAGATGTAAGAATAAAACTGCTGAGTTGTTTAGTCATCACTGAGTCACCTTGCTGATGAGGCTGTTCCAGTGCAAGAGAAGTATGGTGACATGATTGTCTGCATTGTCCCTATCCATGGTACAGACAGCAGAGGTGAGGACTGTGAGGTCTGACAAAGACTGTGGATTGTTCTTGTCCCTCACACTGGTAAGAATTGGTGAATACATATAGTAATTTCATGAGTACAAAAATCTGACCTAAATGAGCAAAATTTAGCACCATGTGAAGGAGAAGAAACAAATTTATTTTTCACTAGTCTTTCTTTTTTAATCCTTTCAAGTTTGTGTGTGAAATATTAGTTGATTTCACTGCTATTAGTCTGGGTAATTAAAAAAACCCTAGATCTCAGTCTCCTAGTGATTGGTTGTCCTAGTACCTATTTCATCTGAATCCTACCTCAAAAACTTATCTTTTTTCCTGAAATGGATAAGATTTTGCATGAGGATGTGAATCCATTATTTCTTTTACTGTGTAAAAAAACAATACAATGATCTTTGTTAGGATAGCTATAAGAAAAAATAGTGTCATGGTCGCTTGTGTTAAAATATAGAGTGCCAGATAGGAAATTTCTCTCTGAAGTTAAAAATGGGAGTACTTAGGCAGTGTCAGGACACAGAGGAGGTTTCCAAATTTATTATGCTAAGGTGAAAAGCAGCATCTTGTGAAACAGCTGTGCAACAGCAGACTTTATTTGTGAATTCCCCTTTATACTAGCTTTAATCAAGACAGTTGTTACAAATTCTTCTGGGTTCCACAGACCAAGGGAACTACTTTAAATCTTTGGATTTATTTGGTTTCCCCGTATTATGTACCTTTCAAATACGTTACTGAAAATATAAACATTCCCAAGGTCAAGTTACAGAATAAAATGATATGAATGCAGTGTCATAAAATGTTAATAGTACTATGTGACTGAACACTCACAGAAAATGGTAAAAAGACTTATCTGCTGAATGTACTGCATTACTGATGCTAAGCCAAACACTAGATGGAGGAGTATGTCTACACAGATATACTGCAAAGCCCTTAAGCCCATTGTACATATGAAAACATCCAAAATTTGCATCCATACCACACAAGTTATTGCACATTAAGTCTTTCCTAGTAGCAGATTATTTTCTAGTGCTAACAATCATTTTATTCCTAGTTGACATGCACAGCACTACAGCAAGCCTAGCTAATCAAAATTCAATTGTCAAGAGGCAGGAGAAATGTCTCCAGCATATTACACTCCATCAGCTTTCTTAATCATAGAATTATAGAATGGTCTAGTATGGAAAGGACCTTAAAGATCATCTGGTTCAAACACCCTCTGCTGTGGCAGGGACACATTCTAGATCATATTGCTCAAAGCCCCATCCAACCTGGCTTTGAATACTTCCAGGGATGGGGCATCCACAGCTTTTCTAGACAACCTATTCCTCTGCCTCATCAACCTCACAGTAAAGAACTTCTTCCTAATATATAATCCAAACTTTCTCTTTTTCATTTTGAATCCATTCCCCCTTCTTCTGTCACTACATACCCTGTCAAATGTCTCTCTCCATCTTTTTTGTAGGCTCCCTTCAGGTACTGAAGGGCCGCAATTAGGTCACACCAAAGCCTTCTCTTCTCCAGGCTGAACAATCCCAATTCTCTTAGCCTTTCCCTGTAGGAAATCACTTCAAATAAATAAGTTTGAAGGCTTTAAAACTTAATTTGCATAAAATCCACTTATATCCCTTCTTACATGAAATACGTTTTTATCTTTAAATACATTCTCAGATACCAAAGACAGTGAAAGATACCAGAAAGTATATTATTGGCCAAGCAAGACTTTATGTCAAGGGAATTTGTGAGAACAGCCAGTCCTCAGTTTCCTCAGTGATCTGCAGAGGATTTATATGACAGTAAAACAGGACTAAGAAACATACTTCTGCTTGTAATCAGAGACCTGAAGGATCAATCCCACAGAGAAAGGATAACCCTGCATTTTCAGATTCTATTGTGAACAGACAGGTAACGAAAAAGCAGTGAAACACTAGGGATAGGCAGATTAAGGAGAATGAAAACAGCAGGAGAAAACCTCTGGAGGTAATATTACAAGTTCTAAGGTAGAGACAGGCAGCTTGACAGAAGGAGTTGATGCAAAAGTTTCTTAACTGAGTTATTAAGAGCAATTGTAATGTGTTTTCAGCATAAATATGGCCTTTCAGGACACCAGCCCTACCTTCATTTTTATGTTCATTCAGCGCATGCTTCTAAGATTGGAAGCCTTAACGGGAGTGCATATATACCCAGAGATCCAAAGCACAGGCTTGGATGACTAAATCTAAGTGACTTGGACTCTTGTAAGGAATGCAAGGCAAGTTAAGGAATATTTCTGCAATCTGAAAGCATATGATATATATCCCTTGCAATAGAATTTCCATAAAGATATCTGTTATATAATTAGATGGATCTGAATGTTGTCACTGATACTGCCAAAAGACAAAAATATAGTATGAGTTAAAGAAGAGGAAAATATAAGTAAGCTTCTAAAAATAAGGACTGAATGTTTTATATCTAAGCACATTTTTTCTTCTGTTTTTTTTTTAGGGGGTTTTGGGTGGGTTAGGGGAGGTTTATGGGATTTTCTTTTGTTTTGTTTTGCTTTGCTTTGCTTCTTTGTCTGTAGTCTAGTTGCCACAGTAGGGAGATGCTTACGTTTTCCTAGTTTTATATTATGGTGTGTTCAGATCTCATGTTTTCCCACTCATCATGCACTGAGAGCTCAAAGCTGCTGTAGGGTTAGTGTTCTGTGTCAGCACTGATAATTGATGCGCAGAAGTTAAATGTTGTTTATTTTCAATCTTTCAGAACATGCTTGTTTCTTTCCTTCTCTGTTCTCTTAAAACTGATATGGGTTCACTCACTTCTGTGAACCGAGTGAGGATACATGAATTTTGAGCATACTTCGTGCCACCTCACCAGTTCTTAGAGTCAGGGGGCAAAAGAATTAAACAATGTTGCACAGAATTCATTACCAAGGTAATTGTATATCTGGATATCAAATTACAGTTTAGGACTGAATAACCACAATCTATTACAGAGTTATCAATTGATATCAGAATATGAAAATAATTATAGATGAAACTCATCACATTTATTTGAATGGTGATAGAAATTATGTTTTTCCTCAGATTCACTATGGTGTCTTGGCAATAATATTACTTTCACAATTCATTATTTGCATAGTGTCATTTACTTCAGAAGAGGTATATTCACAGTCTTTGCTACTTTTTCCTCAATTTATTAGACTATTCCTGTGTCATTCTATATCATAGAATCAACTGGGTTGGAAAAGACCTCCGTAATCATCAAGTTCAACCCTCGCTCCAATACCACTGTGATTAGTAGATCATGGCACTAAGTGCCACATACAATCTCATCTTAAAAACCTCCAGAGACAGTGAATCCACCACCTCTCTGGGCAGGCCATTCCAATGACATTACTTCCTCTGTAAAGAATTTCTTTCTAACACCCAACCTAAACATCCCCTGTCAGAGCTTAAGCCCATGCTCTGTTGTCCTATTGCTGCCTGCCTGGGAGAAGAGGCCAAACCCCACCTGGCTACAACCTCCGTTCAGGTAGCTGTAGAGAGTGATGAGGTCTCCCCTGAACCTCGTCTTCTCCACATTAAACAACCCCAGCTTCCTCAGCTGCTCCTCACAGGACTTGTGCTCCAGTCCCTTCACCAGCCTCGTTGCTCTTCTCTGGACCCACTCCAGCACCTCAATATCTTTCCTGAACTGAGGGGCTCAGAACTGAACACAGTATTGAAGGTGTGGCCTCACCAGCGCTGAATACAGGGGAAGAATCACTTCCCTCGTCCTGCTGGTCACACTATTCTTGATACAGGCCAGGATTTCATTTGCCTTCTTGGCCACCTGGGCACACTGCTGGCTCATGTTCAGCTTCCTGTCAATCTAAACCCTTTCTACCTGGTTACTCTCCAGCACTCTGCCCATTGTTGTGGGGTTGTTGTGGCCACAGCGCAGAACCTGTCACTCGGCTTTGTTGAACTTCATCCAGTTGGATTCAGCCCACAGGTGCCCTCTACATTCCAGCTTCCACATCTTTACTTTAAAGATTTATCATAGGAGTTATAAGCTTCAAGTTTCAAGGAAATATTTGTCTTAGAACTATACTGTATTTTTAAAAAAACATGAATAGATACATACATACATGTTTGTCTGCCTTCCTTCCCTCTTTCTCTACCTCTCTCCTTTTTGCCTCATCTCTCCCTTTCTCTCTCCTTTTATTCTCTCTCTTTTTTCTTCCAAATGTCAAACTGTGCTTTTTTTTTTCTTCCCCTTAATGTATTTTGAAATACTTGAGACATAAGTACAGAGTTATAAGCAGGAGAAACCAACAGTGGAGAAAATTTTGACTATCTAAAAACACCTTTTCCCACTTCTTTCTGATGTATTATTTCCTTTTAAGTCTTGCACTGCTTAGCTAATTTAAGCCAAATATAGAAAATCCTTCTCCTTTTCCACTTTGTAAGTCTTCAAGTTGTCTTTAGTTCAAGCACCGAGTCACCTGAATTGATGAACAATTGTTCTATAGTCAAGTGCATGCATCTCTAAGCTGCAGGCACTGTAGACATAAAGGCTGAATTTAGTAATACAGCTACCTTCTTTAGTACAGAAAGATAAGCCAACCTATCACAGTGAAAAGAATTAAATATGCTTGCAACAAGAAATAGTCTTTACAAGAGCAGTAGACAGTAATGTTTAAAAAACTAACAAAAGAGAAATCCGTTTAAAGAAAAAAGTCAGTTACACCGTATTTTTAACAACCTAATACTGCCTTTGTATATAGCTGAGAAAAAAGGCTAAATAAGCAAAATAGCCTCCAGGAGAAGAAAGAATTAAAGCTCAGATAGTATAACATGTACCATAGCATACTGGAGCGTGTTTGACATGATTGCAGAAAAAAACAACAACAACAACAAAAGATGACTGCTTCATTTATATTTGGGAAAGAATAATTATCAGGAATTTTCACTTGTAACCAGTTGAAAGCAAAGCTCAGGATATCACTGAGGCTGTGTATTGATAAATAGAACAGCATTCCCCAACTGTTAAGGTCAGCTTCCTGTAGAGCAGGTTGCCACACCCCCACAGCATAGCATTTGGTCCTGGAAGTGCTCTGGACTCATTACAGGAGTGATATGATTTTAAGACAGAATTATTTCTCAAGATTTTTTTAATTTCTCATTCCCTTTTTTCTTTTTCTTTCCTGCCTCTAGGTTGAAATGCTTTAAAAATGGAAAGGTTCAGCTGACTATTTCCTTCGTAGTGTAAAACTGAGTCAGCACATTTCACGTTTTCTTTTGTGTCAGGAGATCATGTAGTGGTAGAACAGGGTACAAAACTCTATATGTTGAAGTTGGAAATATATGTGGAATCAAGGAATCCAATCCCCTGAGCACTTTTTTTGCCTATAATCTATGAGAGTCATCCCTGGACCAGACTATATCCAGGCTTTCTATAAGATTGCCATTTGAAGGTTGTCCACAAGAGGCCCAGAGGGTGACCTGACAGTTAAACAACCTGGATTATCACGGAGCATCTTGTTGCATCAAATATTTTTACTTAGTAGAGTAGGAGTGTTATTACTAAGTAGATAAGCAGTTGTTAGTGACCAAAAATACATTGCCTACATTCTACATAATTGTTGTTTCTTGTTCAATTGCTCTGCATGCATTCATTAGTGTTTGCAGTAGTAGCATGCATACCAAGATTTTGCAGTAACACCATTGTATAACACAACAGCTGAATCACAGCATTTTGCAATATCATACCAAAAACATTGTAAAACCAAACCTCCAAGGTGAAATAGCCCAATCTAATGATTTTGTCTATTTTTTATAAAAAGTGCTTGAAAGCAATCCTGTAAGCTCTGGATCATTGGTGGTGTTGTTTGTAGCAAGAAAAAAAAAAAAAGTCTTGAGATTCTTCTCCTGACTTGCTCTTTCAGCAAAATAAATTATCTCTTTCCATTTAAGGAAGCACAATTGCCATGGCAAATATGAATTATTCCACAAGCAGATCCCTGGAGACCTTGTTCTGGATTTCAAGTACTGACATCTTGAGTTACCCCTAGCACTACCCAGTGTTTCTCAGTTCCATATCATTTATATGGTTCACTGAGAACATATTGAAACAGTGTAGTTTTGATTTTTGTCTTATGTAAAATTCGATGTATCCTGATGTAAGCAGGGAGAGAGTTAACTTTTCTTCCTAGTAGCTGGTACAGTGCTGTGTTTTGGCCTGAGGAAGAGAATAATGTTGATAACACACTGATGTCTTAGTCATTGCTAAGTAGTGCTTACACTAAGTCAAAGACTTTCTGCTTTGCACACCACCCCACCATCAAAAAGGCCAGGGAGTGCAAGAGGCTGGAAGGAGATACAACCAGAACAGCTGATGCCAACTGCCCAAAAGGATATTCTATACCATATGGTGTCATGCTTAGTACATAAAGCAGGGGGAAAGCTGACTAGGGGCTGCTGTTTGAGAACTGGCTAAGCACCGTTCAGTTGTAAGTAATTGCATTGTGCATCCCTGGTTTTGTATATTCTAATTCTTTTATCAATATCAATACTATTCTTTTCCCTTCTGGTTCTGTCCTATTAAAATGTTTTTATCTCTGCCCACAAATTTTACTCTTTCCTTCCAGTTCTCTCCCCAATCCCACAGGGAAGGAAAGCAAGTGATTGGCTGTGTGGTGTTCAGCTACCTGCTAGGTTAAACCACAAGAAGGTGTCGAGTATGATGAAAGAAATAGGCTTTTATTTTAATGTTAAACACTGGAATCTGCCCCAGCTGGGAACAGAAAGTACAAC
>JAWWMO010000001.1:72743373-72753399 GCA_035047845.1 Dendrocincla fuliginosa
CCCGAATAAAGGTACTGTCTATCTTTCTCCAATTGATGTTTGTCTGAGTGCCTATTTTCCAGGATTTTAGGCATCAGTATGATGAAAGAAATAGGCTTTTATTTTAATGTTAAACACTGGAATCTGCCCCAGCTGGGAACAGAAAGTACAACTATACAGCTGAGCTTGGCAACTTGGTCTTATAGTAGCTTACCATGTTGGTGATAGTTGATTTTTTTCCTAAGTGATAGACAGGAAATAACTATAATTCTGAGTTTTCATTAGCAAATACAATACTAAGCACCATAACATAATTTGTAGTAATTATGCTTCATTCTATGCAGCTATGTAATTTGAAACCACAAAAACAGTCCTTAGACCAAAATAATACATATGAATAAACATATAGAGATTTAAAGATCTTAATATAAGCACATATAAATAAAAGCATCTTAAATAAAAGCATCTGTAAGAGCAGCTACAATGAGCTGTTACTTAAAATCCTCTGATTCTTTCAAAATACTTTGGGAGAATTGTATAATTATGTTTGTTTCTCATCTGGGAATAACAATGGCATGGTTTGTTTTTTTATATATATTTTTATATATATCAAAACATAGCCAGTAACTGAAAAAAAGCCCAGTAACTGAGAGGTCCCTACTGCAAGTAGGGGAGTAACATCAAAAATCTTCTTGGTCTGCCAAGATATACTTTTTGTTTCCTAGAAAAATTCTTCAAGTATTTTGTCATAGGTGAGGAGGAAAAGGAAGCTATGGTAATGGCAATATTTTCTGATATGTTGCTAATGTGAAACAAACAATAAAGAAACATAATAGGCCTGCTCTTGCTGATATTTGGTAAGTATGATGATAGAATTTGAAGACAGACTTTCATGAAGCAGATCTGGGTGTCTGTTTAGACAAAATCTAAGCATGCAATATAGATAAAACATTCTGATTAGACACAATATATTTTACATGCATCAAGGATAGGCATTATTTACACACAGATTGGCCAACATATGATCTACATATTCTAGTGCCCCTATTTATACCTAATTCCTTATTTCTCTCTATCTCGCTCATTTTGAAAAATTATTCAGTTGGGGATTCAACAGACAGCATTGTGATGCTTAGCCCTGCAACATCCAAAATGTAGGTAATCAAAACCAAATATGCAGTGCTGGTCTAGGTGTCTAGATATCACTATACACCAAATACAGGAACCTAAATTTGTATTCAAAGCAGCCAGCATGCTGAATGTTGGCATGTTAAGCACCTCTGTATGAAACATGACTCTGAAATTTGGAAGCTGAAGCAACTTCCTGGGGATTCAGAGCTCTGCTTTCTTTCTGAGAGTGAGACATTACTGAATACCAGCTCCTTCCTCTCCTGTATCTTGTTGCCAGAACCTTCCCATAGAAGCAGCAAGTCAGAAACTGGAGTTTGACAGCTGTCTCTGATTTGCTTTCCTCAAGGTAATTCTGCAAATTTCACTGAATGATATTCAATGTCATGTTGAATAACTGACCTAATTTTTTATGAACCTAATTTCAATCGCCTTTCACATTTAAATGTCTTCTTTTTGCAAATTGTGACTTTGGCAGTTTTAAAAATTCTATACGTCCCTGGCAGTGAGCTCACATTTCAAAAGTTCTTACAGGTTTGTTTCACAACAGTCAGTATTTTTTCATACTCTCTCATTGTCTAAGACAGTTTAAAATACATGGTAAGTAGCTTGAGGACTAGGGAAGGCATTGTTCTTACAGCTCTCATTTTGTCAAAGCCCAGTATCTAATATTGTTTCCTCTTTGAAACTGGATAGCTGTTTTTACTGTTGTGAAGAACTCTTTCTTTTTACATGAGCATACATGCAACAGCTATTGTCTTCATGTGATCGAGGGACTTCCAATGCTCCTGATGTCATAATTCTCTACAGTTTCATGAAAGGACTAGGTTTATAGCTAAGGGCTAGAAAAGACTCATATCCTCCGTGATTGGACACAAAGGACAGATATATAATGCATGCTTATCACTGCATTAAGCACTGGCTGTAGGGGGCAAATTCCCTGAACTGCAGTTTTCCTCAGAAGCACTTGAGTATTGAATCCTTTATAACTTCCTGACATGAACTACCAACTGACATCATCCTTCCTACCTCATCTCATATAATAGACCATATAATAACATATAATAGCAATCTGTTGTGTTCTTCTCTTCCCATCTGCCTCATGACATCATTTGTAAACTTTCCTCCATTTATAATATGCTCAAGGAAAGGTTTTTGCAAATAACCTTTACAAATCAAGCTACTTTTGCTACAGTAAATACATTTGATTTTTATTATGTATCAGTGAAAGATTTCTAAAATACATCAACTTGTCTGAACTTTTTTCAGTAAATAGAATGCAATTTTGTTAAGAAAAGAAATAAAAGATTCTTTTCACTTTAAAGGTGGTAGGCAATGTATAGCTAGTCTAGGTAAGCTACAAGTCTGTCCTGAAAGAATCATACCAAGCAGGTGGGAAAAAAAAAAAAAAACCAACAACAACAAAAAACACAAAAGAAAGCAAACCCCCACCAAAAATATTCCTCAGAAACCTAACCCAACAATAATACAACAGAAAAACATCTTTTGTGTTATTTTGCTGTTGTTGTTGAGGAGGGTGTTGGGGTTTACTTTTATTTTGTCTCATTTTTCTGTGTTTCTTTCTTTCCTTCCTTCCTTTTAATGTCAGTAGAAGCTGTAGCTACATTTCTACAATTAAAATAATTGTAATTGTAATAATTGTAAAATAATAAGACACCGTTAGTCTTTCTTATGCAAACACGTAAGAGAAGATTAGTTCCAAACTAAGTGCACATTAAGACAGTTTGAACAGGAACTCAGCAGGGTGACGGGATTTCTCTAGGAACAGACACAGAGGTTAGAACGTTAATCAGTAAGCTGTGTGAGAAACTGCAAAGAGACTTGGATAAAAGACATCATAATGGCAGCAGGTCTGGAAGCCATGGTGTATGAGATCTGAGGGCAAAGACATGCAATCACATTACTGTGGCTTAACAAGTTACTGCTTGTCGTTGGAATACAGGTGATTGTTAACAACCAAAGGAAGATGACAAAGGGAATCCTATTATTCAGTAAACACTCGAGAAGAATACATACCTTGTGTGTTTCAATTCAAAGCATGCTGTTTCCCAAAGTCTCTCTCTGTGAGGAGGGAATGCACTCATATGTGCAGAAGGGCAATTGAAATTCAAAGACCAAAAAATGCTACACTGTAAATGATATGCACCTGGAAAATAGCTACAGGCAACTATGTGTTGGATTTCACAAACTAATACTATATAACTACAAGAGAGTCAGATCATCTTGCAGACTTACCTGTCTTGAATAAATAGATTAAGGCAGTATTAACTGTGAGATGATGTGTCTTAACATAAGTCACACTGAGATCAAACTGAGGTAAAATAATGGACTCCAGCTAAGGATACAAAGGAAGATAGTTGGTGTTGGTCAGTTTAATGAGGTATTGATACTTGGAACATTAGCCAGAAAAGAATGAAAAAAAAGGTTTTCCTTTATGTGCAAAGGAATTTAGCTCTCTGAAAGAAGAAAAAACAAGTTTTCTCCCTAGGGACTCTGTCATGCAAAGTTTTGTAAATGAATGAAAGTTTATTTTCCTAATTATACTGATGTAGTTAAATCAGTGCAACTTTTTAATTTAGCACAAATTTAAATACCTTATAAAACCTTTTTTTATTATTATTATTATACTACAACTAAAGGATGTTTAATTTATCCTGTTCTTGTATTAACATCATGGATCAAAAACCTAACAATAATTACATTACAAAACTATTTAAAAGAAGCCTTTGGAGAAGTATGGAGAGAAGGAGGAGTCAATAGCCTTTATTTTCTGGGAAATGTAAAGAGAATAGTGACTAGATAACTTCCCCAAAAAGTGCCTGTATCAGAGTTTGAAGCTCAGAAATTCAGCCTCTCTTTTTTTGGTCCATGTATAATGCTTAGAAATTATCATCTCTGCTTATGGGTCACTTTTAAGATTGGTACTGTGAATATGATTTTGTAATCAATTTTGTCAAATTGTGATCTGAAGTACTTGGAATCAATCCCATAACAGAAGTGAAGTCTATCTGGTTACTGCTGCTGTGAACTTGGTCTATGCAAATGCTTCAAATGTGAGTTCTGATTCTTCTCTCAAGCACATATGTATCCATCATGATAATATTGGAACTGATGGTATTAGAACTATCTGCATTCAATTGAAGGGGAATGAATGAAGCTCTATGTTTATCTTTACCACTGATCAGTTTCCTTATAACCCTGGGACAACATCAAGGTGACACATGGATATTTAGTCAAGATACAGGCACATGAGAGCAATTATATGTTTTAATATATTTTCTGCAAGCCTACTGATTGTAACAAGATATATAACAGGATGAATTATGGTAAAATACTGAAAAGTGACAGATCTAAAATTTCAAATTAAAATTTTCATGACCCTTTGTGGACCTTTCTATAGTTTCTGTGGACTTTTCTATATACTTTCATTTTGTTTCATTTAGATATGTTGTAAACTAATGAAGACACAACAATGCAAAAATAAATATTTTTTGAAACTTCTTTGAAACATGTTTAAAACTTGACAAAATGAAGATATACATTACTTCCATGTTTCACAGAATAGACATCTAAAATATAGCTGCAATGAAATCTGCTCTTTCTGTGAAACAGAAAGTGGAGTGGAATTCATTTCATCTACGTTTTGAAGTCTGCTTCTGAGATAGGCAATGTAGGAACCCTTTATAATCAATGCAGATAGAGTTCTATTCATCTGACCTGGTTTAGATATCGAATTTAGACTGAGATGGATGGTGTTGTACAACTCAGAAAATAAGCTGAATAGGTAAAAAAAAATCCTTTTCCATCTCTAAAGTGAAAATTGGATGAGTGATGCAGAAGTTGCCTAAGCTTATGCTGTCGATATCTACATGTGATTAAGATAACTCCACTCAATTTGCCTACTGTAACTCCTGCTTCATAGCAAAATAAAAAAAAAAAAATTGCCTATTCCAGAAATAAAAACTAGTCATTTTCCTTTTATATCTCAGTATTGACCTGAATCCTCAACTACTTGACTGTAGTGCTTCTGACCCTTACTGGTACTGCTGACCACCACATAAAATTGTGTAGATGTACAGAACTGGAAGTGTGGAGTTTTTTGGCATTTCTCTCATTCTGTTACATGGGCAGGATTATCATATTCACTTTGCCTTTGACCAGATGTCCAGGAATCCCAGGTTAAATGATGATAGACCACCAATTCACATGAATGTTTTCCTACAGAAACAAGTCAAAGACACACAATGCCTTAAAGAAGTTCTGGGTCTTAGAGTTAGTGATTTTAATGGCTGTATGAGATGATGCATTGTGCCATCAGTTTTAGGTCAATTTTTTAGCAAATATTCATACATATTTCTGAAAGGAATTAAAATGGTTGGTTTCAGAATGGTCACCAGACTGAAGTGGAAGCTACTGTTTCTCAGAAAGATAAGATGTAAGCAGAGTTTCAAACCTGTAGTAGGCTAGGCTGGAAGATGCTACCTCAGATAAAATATTGTTGATTTATATGGTACACTTCCTGTGTAACAGATTATAGCTTTGGACTCGGTTTGGAAGTCAAAGCTATAAGGAAGCCAAGGTAAGTTGATGGCTGATATTTTTCACATAGGAAAGGTATCACTGATGTACTGGTTGAGGAAAGTTTTCCTGTCTCTCAGGACACTTGCTGAATTTCTTGTTTTTCAGGCAACTGCAAGGTTAATTTTCTTTTTCAGAGCAATGATCCCTTCAGTTTAGTTGAGTACATTCAGCGTTTTAATTTATTTCTCTTCTTTTTCCCACCACTTTTTTTTTTTATTTTTCATTTATTCACTGGCACAAACTTTGATTTGACATCATATTTTAAAAGTTGTTAGAGCATTTGACTGTGTGTGTTAGCCCTCAGTTTTATAGCATATCACCTGCACCATGACAGTTGCAACACTCTGTGAATCTTCAGAGCATAACTTTCTGAACATCTCATTCATTAATGCAAAAATGAACACAGATACTTAATCTCAGCAGTACAGTTCAACTTCTAATTAATATTACTTTATTTACTTATATTAGTTATTCTTCACTTTATTTTGACACATTTCACACCAGTGCTCCAGTAATGTTAGGAAAATTCTGATATCACTTAAGCTTTATATATCAGAAGTATTTTAATGACAATACAGGCATACTGATTCTTTAGTCTCTATTTATATTTAGATAAAAGCGGGACTTATTTACAAGTATTTTTCACCAGATACTTTTTTTTAATAGATTTTCACAGTTTAGGGTGTTCACAGTAGAATGCAAGTAACCATTGACAATCTACTAAGTACAGGAATTTTAAGACTTGAGGTAGTGCAGTCTCACTTATCATCATGTAAAAACAATAACAATGGAGCAAAACACTCAAATTTGATTATACATATTAAAAAAACCCTCTATTAGTTTATATGTATGCAGCTCTGATGAATGAGACCAGAACTCTGAATCGTCTGTAAAAGACTGAACCATGAATTAACTAAGTCAGATGGAAATTTCCATCGACCTAACAGTGTTAGAGCTAGTAATGAATTCATTTCAGTTTGCTGGTCTGTCTGTCTTCTCCCTCCTTTCCATTTCACTGAAAGGACAGTGTTCAACCTTGGTTCAAGGCAACCTCTGAAATTCATTCTGATGATTAATCATCATGGAATGGGCCCTTCATGTTCCCTTTTCTGGTCATACAGACAGTGGCACATTTGCTGACTTCCACTAAGAACACATACAAGAGACATACAAATCTAACCAATCTGTTTTATTGTAAGCTAAATATTTCACACTCCATAGAATAGTTTTAATCTAAATCATGCTTTACCGGCAATCTCACATTCAGCATAACCATTGCTTCCCAACAGAAAGGGGCAAAATAGTATTACAAGAATAGCATATTTTGTCTAACTCCTATCAGGTTGGTTTTCATTTCTTGAGCCATTGGAAAGAATACACACCACAAACTCCATAACATTTATTTAGCAGCAATATTATTCTTTAATATATTTTTTCATTAAATCATGAAGAAACATATCTTCTGCCACATAAAAGACAGAGTTTAACATGTATTTTTCTTCTTAAAATGTGCAGTTTTTTCTCTTCCACGAATGTACCTGTCAGTTATTTTCAAAATGAGTTTTAAGGCAAAATCTTTCTCAAGCCTTTGGCTCTTATATATTAACTAATTATTTTGGTGTTTTTTAAACATGATAAATTATAGGCCATATAACTTTATGATTTTTACATAAATTTTCTCTTCCAGTTACTGCCAGTGTATATGAATGCTGATAATTAATTTTGCTTGTCAGAAATAATGATTTCATTATGATGCATAAGTTCAAATATAACACTTCTATAAATTGCAGGGTTTCTATTTTCTCACTTGCTAGAACCAGATATATTACTAAACAACAGAAATTCAAAATGCTCTTCTCTTCTATTCTTTCCAAGCTTTTAAATAGCAGAAATCATAAGGACTTGCTCATTCAATTGCTATTAGCATAATTTGTCTTTTTTTAATTATTATTTTTTCTGAGATAATTTCTTATTCAAGCAAATTTGAGGAACATGATTCAAATACTTTAAAATATACCGAGAAACTCAAAAACTTATACACTCTCCTGGAAGCACATCTTAAGCTTCATGTTTCTGAATATTGTTGGAATATGTACCTTTTTCTTTTTTTTGGGGGGGGGGCATTTATTTTAAATAAATGTTGGCTCTCACTAGATAGGGTACTAATATGGCAAAATAACACTGTATTCAGAGGAGAATATAAGCTTGCTTTTCCATCTAACTTCCATTATGCTTTGCTTTTCATAGATCTGATTATTAACATTCTCAGCAAATCAAATTAAATAATTCTCATTATCTTTATTAATAAGCAGTAACCAAGCTCCCTGATGTTTCTCTTCTTTTGATGCATCTGAGGATTTATGTTATTCTGCAACAGAGCAGAAATTTCCAAGCACTAGCTTCCTGAAAGATTAGAGGAAAAGAACATTTGAAAAAAAAAAAAATCCTATCTCTACTGACTTAATAGGCAGAAACACATTTCTTCATGTTACCTATTAACCTATCTCTTTAATTACTACATTTTATACAGTTTCAGATCAGCTTCAAATCCTTATACTTATCTGCAAGGCTAGAGATTCCAGGCCTATAAAGGTTATCACTGATAAGCATAAAATATTAAATGAAGCAGTTTTCTGGAACCAATTCTGAAATCTAATACAGAATGCAATATTATGTATAAAATAGTAGCAAAGGTCATATTGTGCAAAAGATTTTTTGGGGGTGGAAAGGATCAGAGAATTGCTGCTATTGCTTCAGTATCAGAAATCTTTCAGGGAATGATTTCTAAAATGGCTTTATTTATTTATTTATTTATCACCTATGTATCAATGAAGATATTTTACTTTATGCAGGGCTTAAGGCTTTTTGAAGTTAACAGAAATGATTCCATTGATCCTGATGACCTGGATTGGTTCCCTCTTTTTTTAGGATATTTCAAGAATATTTCAAGAAGTTCTGCAAACAGAAATAAAAGAAACTGCTTTAAGATTTTAATATAACACAGAAAATGTTACTTAAACCTAGATAATCCATAGCCAGAGGAACTGACATCCTGAATGATGAAATATATGTGGATGCTGCTTGAATTAACATTTTTTTCCCCAGCTAAAGGCTGAAGAATTTTAGAATTTGTCCCTTCCCCCATCTCTGTCTAGCTCTTAATCTAAACTTCCACCAACTTTAAGTTTCCTAAACTTTTCCCTAGCGCCCAGGAGCATTTATTTTTCTTCATGTCTAGATGTTTTTCTGAGTATATATGTCACCCAGTGAAACCATTTTCTTTCACGAATTATATTCTGTTTTGCGTTTTCATATTTATATTTTTACTGTTGTTGTTTTCATATATTTTTTGTCACTGCAGAGATGTTTTCTTGTTATTTCTTATTTTTCTTCAATGAAACACACAGAGTGAGGGATTTTTTCCTTCTATATTTTCGACTTTACTTACTTTCTTCTGACTCTGTTATGAGCTGTAAAATGCTGCAGTTGTCACTTCCTTTTCCATGACTGAGCAGACAAAAAATACGTTTTTGCAGCTCATGCACTTGACATGAAAAGTAACAGGGATGAAGCTTTTTTCCGATTGAAAGTGTTGCTTTCAGTGAGTGCTATCCTTCTGTTTCAGTACTTTTCTAGTCAGTCTGCAGAAAGTGCCATCATGTTTCATACTTCAAGAAAACAAATACATTAAAAGGATGTGATATCCACTCACAGTATAAGCAACTTGACAGCAATTTTTATAACATTCAAGTAAAACTCTCAGCAGAATTTGGGAAAAGTTAAAATTATCTCAAAATGTAATGACTGCTGCAAAATTTGAGTAAGCAAACCTAAACCAGAAATCATTGAGACTGAATCAACTCTTTTGGAACCAGTTAACACTAATGGCATGTGTCTACCCTTAATGTGAAAAAATATTTGTATTGTGGGACTCTAAAAAATAATTAGTAAAAAATCAAATAATATCTTTTTTTCTACAAGTTATTTGAAGATTTTCTGATAGTCAGAAACCAGGTGGATATGCCAGGACAGGTGGGTATCTCACAGATAATTAGATACTCATGTTTGGGCACCTGCAATAGTTTGGAGACTTAGGGCTGTCATTAATTTGAAGAGACAACTCAGTTCAAGCTGAAGTAGTCCCATACTCAACCAGCTGACTGTAATTCAAGACCTAGTTTCATTCAAAGCATTTGTGTGACCTTGGGTCAATTTTACTGATAAAATTGTTGCTAAGGTGTGTAATAAGTATGTATATGATTCGTGCCAGTAGGGAAACAAATGGTTTTATTGCACCCCCATAAAACACTAAAACCA
>JAWWMO010000001.1:72767496-72788609 GCA_035047845.1 Dendrocincla fuliginosa
TAAGAGGATCTTTTCTTATGTGATTTTGGGTCTTGCTTTTTTTTTTTTTCCCTTTCTACTAGAGGGTTATTTTTTTATGAAAGCTGGTGTAATTCATTTAAATTAAGACTCTCAATGCTATAATTTTTCCATGTAGCATTCTTGCTAGTATAGTAGAAAATATTACAAGAGATGAAGTAGCAAGAGCAAGGGCTTATGCAGGCCTTTTTGAGAAAAGACTCACAGTTCATTTTCCAGATACCCACCAAAGCAGAGAGAATATATTTAGTGCTTCCATTTTATGGGAAGTGAGGGGGGAAAAATATTTTTTAAAAAAATTACAAAACCCCTAAAAGATTGTGTTTAAGGATTCTGCCTTCTCAGTAAGTATTATTTATATTTTGCTGACTGTTAGAAATTTGCACTTCTCATGACGCAGTCCCAGACTGTCATATTTCACTACAGTTTCACATATCACTTGGTCTTGCTTGGTGTCAGAGGCAGCAGTTAAAACCCTGTCTTTCTTCTGGGAGCTTTAGCTGACTGAAAATTCTTTGCCTTCTTTTGTTTTTTTTGCTGAACATCTTTTGTAACATAGATGTCAAAATTATCATCCAGTGAAAAAGATGTGTGGCAGTGACATGTCACAACTGTCAGGGCAGAGAGATGTTGTGCAGAGAAGATCCACTGTTATGTTACACTATGTAGGTTATCTGTCTAAAATATTAATTGTTCAGTATCCATATTCTGTCATGGATTTACTGATATGCAAGTAACCATATAAATATATCCTAATCAGCTACTAGTGCTAAGTTACTGACACACAGCACTAAGGTCTTTCAGGGCAAATAAAATCTCAGTAGGGAAAATTCCCTACCAGGTAACATTTCACTTTAGCTACTGAAAATAGTTCCTATTCCTGTGAGACACTGGATCAGTAACTACTGGGTCAGAACCACCTTGGGGGTAGTGTGTTTGTGTGTACGGAGGGACAAGGGATCGGCTGAACCTCACAGAGGTGAAGTGGCATTGTATCCCTCATGGCAGACCCCTGAACCCCACAACGGGAAGCCCTGGAGCAGGTGCCAGTCAAAGGCAGCCCAGGAATCCTTCAACATACCACAGCTCCTGGAGCACGTAACCCAACCTCGGACTGGCAGGGACAGTGAGAGCACTCACCCTGCCCCTGCCCTGAAGCCCAAAATGGCCAGTGGGTCGGACGCCCCGCTGGAGGGGGGGTGGCCAGAAGGACCAGAGCAGATAAAACCGTGTGCCTTCCACACGGTGCAGCCCTGCTATCTCAATATACAACAGCTGCTGTTATGCAAGGATCCAGTGGTAGCTGTATTATATTCTTTTTCTTACTCTTTCTTCTCTCCTCTTTCAGCTTCTTCTCTCGCTTTTCTCCTTTCTGATGTTTTGGGTAGCTTAATGCTGGTGGGATTGGATTGTGCTAAATTGTGAGGGTTGTAATGTGCTGCGTCAGTGCTTTGGTGGAATGCTTTGTTTCAGTTGTATGCTACTCCTTTTGAACTTTTGCCACGTTCTCTTATTTCTCCCCTAAATTATCAGTAAAAGTATTACTTTGGAAGAAGTATGTGGCTTATTCTCTTGGTGCTACCTCGAGAACCATGTATTTGGTTCTCGTATTTGTATTTGTATATGGAGTTTTTAGAAGTAAAACTCCAGGCTGAGCTTGCAGCTCCAAGGCTGGGGTGTTACAACTCCCCATCAATCTAAGTTAGCGTAGTATGTATAAGTAAACATACTTACGTTTAAGTATGTAGAAGTAAACATATAGTACACTCATCCTCTCTGTGGGCTGCACTTTCCTCAGGAATATCCCCGTGCTTCTGCCTTGGGCCCTCCACAGGCTCCAGTATGGATACTTGCACTGTATACCGGTGATCCTCGTCCCAGGCTGCACAGAAATACTAGCCCCTGTTAGAGCCTCAAACTTTTGAGTGAAATTCCCACAGGGACACATAGCCGGGCATGGGGGTAGGCAAGTCTCTGGTAAGGAGAGGAAAGGAAACATTAAGCGTTCATTATTTTCAAGATCGGATTCTAATGGCCCTTCTATTGAAAAACTAATAGCTTTCTTTTCAAAGGTGAGACTCACTTTTGTTTCTTTTGCCTGTGCCCTGAGGCAGTGGGGGAAGTCCAATTCTTTCCCTGCATAGCTTTGGCTGAGACACCAGCAAAAAAAAAGAGGAGGAGGGGAGGGAAAAGAAAAAGGGAAGGCTAGTTTCTGCGGTGTTTTTTGGGTTGGGGAGCCGGGCCTGCCAAGGTGGGCACAAGTGTGTTTGTGCTGCCTGGCTTTGGCTTGGCTTTGCCAGGGCAGCACGGCGGTGGGTTTTCCTTGAGACATCCTCACCAGTGCTCGCTGCTGATGGGGGAGTCCTAGCTCTTGCCCTTGCTGTCTCGGACCTCCGTGGCTGCCCCTGCTGAAGCCAGCCGCCAACAGCATGGGTTCGCTTTGAGGGGAGGACCACCCCCTTCTCCCTTTTCCCTTTTCCCCATTGCCGTGCCGTCAGCAGCCTTCACCACGCGGAGAAGCTCCGGGCTCACATCCCACAGCGGCCACCGCCGAGTCAGTGCAGCCCCGGAGCCCCACAGCTCCCCTGCTGTCCGTGGCTGGAACTGCGCCGAAACGCAAAGCGGGACCTCAGTGTTTGACGATTTTGGTTACGGTGTTGTTGCTTGTTCTGTTTTTTTTTTGTTCTGCATATTTGTAGTGAAGAACTGTTATCCTCTTTCCTACGTTCCTGTATTACAAAATAAACTTAAATGCAGTCTTCTCAATGCAATCCTCTTAACACCAGAATGGAATTTAGCCCAGTTTTCACTCCAAACTCACGAACATGTCTTCACTGAATATCTTACTGACGTCTGAACATCGATTTTTCATAGCATTAGGGATGTCAGATAGCTGTCTTGTCTCTAAATAACTGAAAGCAAAAGGTGAGATTTTAGCAAGAAGTTTTTCCTTTACATATCTAAGACATTAGATGGTAGTATTGGTGAATAGCTACAGCAAACATTTTGAGTCCACGGAATGTGAGCACAGTATCCTACACCAGTAAAAAGGAATTACTGTAGATTTTTCCACTTCAGAGGAAGGGAAAACTTTTAACCTTTTTCATTCTATTTTGCTCATTTTAGGAAGGGAAATTTCTGATCTCAGAATTAGGTGTGCTTATATTTCAGAGGAGTATTTTAAATACTGTTTCCCCATCCCACAACTCTTGACAAAACCAGTGCATATAGACAGTTCTTGCAGTTGTATAACAGTCTCTGTATTTAGAACAGATTAAGAGCTGACTGCTGTTTGTGGTGCTTTAAATATGCCTTATAATATTTTCAAATTACAGCCTTCTCATTGTCAAGATTCGTGGTGATAGGAGGGCGTGTCTAGATTTTGCTCATAATTTTGGTTCCCATGGGCAACGTCTAAGATGATGAAGATAGAAAATTGAGCATATCAAATGACAGCAAGCTTGGAAGTTGGAGAAATTGTGATTATGTGCCAGAGGCATGAACTCTAGCTCTACTGCTACTGTGATCTGCTGAAATGAAAATAAAATACATTTAATGGTGTTTTCCTCAATTAGCAGTATCAATGCACAATGCTGAGAAAATGTAATGACTTCAGCAGAACAACAGCAAACACAGCTTTATCAAATGTAAATGGAAGAGCTGTAACAGACTCAGACACAAAGGTATATAACACAGCTGGGGATTGCTCAGTTTGTAACCCGCGTTTCTCAGCATTTCCTTAAACCACTAGAGTCAAGTAAAACCTTCCCCAGGGATAACATCTGGACAGTACTTCTAAATTACATGCGGTCACATATGTCAAGCTCTCCTATGGCTGAAATCTGCCATAGGCTCAATAGCAGATACCACTCAGCAAGACACTGAATTATTTCTTCACTGCAATCCTATTTTTAGTGACTACTTTATTGCGATCTTATGAAAACTGTCTCCTTAATTTTACCCAAAATATCTATGAAATATTTAGTTTACTGATGTCTTTACTAGAAATGTCAGAATGAAAACTTTCCAGAAAAGACTTATAAAATAAGTAATCTGCAGGTTCTTCTTTATTGCAACATACTGTGATCACATTAATTCCCATTGTAATATTGAACATTACTTTTGCCACCACTAAGTTATATATTGAATGATCATTTCTCATTTTCAAAATGTCCTGTATCAATATCATATTTGATGTCAGAAGACATAATGTTGAATGAGATTTTTGCACTGAAGTTAGTTGCTGAAAAGTCATTATTTAACTCCTACTGGTTTTAGTTTTTCTTTATCCATCCGTATTTGAAGTCATCAAGAATATGTATTCTCTAATGGAATATTGGTTTTCAGTACTTGGATAGAGTTCTAAATAACCATTCTAAAGTTATGTTGACCATGAGCTTATCTCAGTTCGTCAGAGCACAGTGCTAATAACACCAAGGTTGTAGATTCGATCCCTGTATGGCCCGTTCACTTAAGAATTGGACTTGATGATTTTTTGGGCCCCTTCCAACTCAGAATAACATGTGAAATCTACTTATCTTGATATCTAATAGGGGTGGAGTATGAAGACAGAAAGAAATAAGGTATATGTATAGTACATATGTCATGGAAAATAAGTAGCATGCGAACACAAGCAAGAAATTTGTACACAAGGACAGATGATATTGTCGCATTTCTCATTGTTTCCTTTCAAAAGTATTGTGATAATGAACCTTTCTTCTATCATTTATGATGCCAGTGCACAGCCTGACTGAGAGTAACTTTCAAATCTAATGTAACTGGTCAGCAAACTGTTTCTCTCTTAAGGTCTACCATTAAGATAAATGGATATTAGCATAACTTCATCTTAGTTCTTTAACAAAGCATTCAGTTTGTAGAGTTCCATGAGATAACACGTCAGATGAGAGGAATGAAGCAGGTTACACTGTCATGTATGTTGGAAAGGTAAAATCATTTTAGAATCGTGCTCCTGCAGCTGTCAGTTCAGAACAGACTGAAAATGGAAAAGGAAGATTTGACACTTAGGTGAATAATCAAGTGGATCTTCTTTTTAAAATTGTGCATAGTTGACAAAAGATCAATACATCTATCACAGCCAGTATGCTTAGTTTTTCAGAAAGGAAAAGAGAGAATTTTAAACTGGCTTAGCAGAAAAAAAAAAAAAAAGGTAGACAGTTACAAATTTAAATAAGTAAAAAAAAAAAAAAGTAAAATCACATTGAAAAGACATTTGCAACTGTTTTAACAGATGAAAAAAAGGGTAGTAAACATGTAATGTAGCTACAGACTTAATACTAGGTATGTTAAATAAGGCCAAAAGATAATGACCAGCTGAATACTTAACAGTTTCAGCACATAAACAGTTTGCCTTATGTATGTTCATAATGTCTGGAACAGATGTTTGCTAGCAAAGAAGCAGTGCTAAAATGTGATGGGCTGTAATATATATTTATAGATAATATCTATGTATGCATCTCTATAGGCATAAAAATTTATTCTCTATATTTTTGAGGTGTTTTAGGGGATAAATACACAGCTCTGAATAACTGCAATTTTTTTTTCTCCTAATGTCTGTTTTTTATTTACGTCTAGCAGATTTTCTTCTGCAATACATTCCTCTCAAAAGACATGATTTTAAATATGATACTGCCTAACCCTAGTTCATTTACTAAGATGCAAATTAGAAAGGCACTACTAAAATATTTTATTAACAGATGTAAATATCACATAATAAAAATGTAGGTGGTTTCTAAAAGCTGGCTTTTACTGTATGCTTTCATATGAAATTAAATGGTACTTTATTTGCAAATAAATGCTCCAAAATTCAGGGAACTAGCTCAATGCACTACATATAAATAAAATCACATTTCACAAGTGAATTTGGGTAATTTCTCCATCACATAGTATAATCAAACTCAACTAATATTCTGTCACATAATTTTAGTAAAAAAACCCTCTTGTTTGCATTATTGTAAATGTCCACTATACTAAGAGAAGATTGTCATGCCCTCCTAAGAGGAGAGTGAGTCAGAAGGAGCATAATACTGCATTATAGTGACTTAAACATTCTTATATTCTGAAAAAGAGGAGGCTAGATACCAGCCTTTGCTTCTAGGAGTGTTTTAGAATTTTACATTACAATGTTATGACTTAAAAAAACCCTAAAGGATTAGTAAAATCAAAATGTAGGAAGGAAAAGCAACCTACTGTACGTAGTCATCCAGAATTAAAGCTGTCTTTTACCTTCCTTCTCTGTAGTTCTCTGACCTTTATTCCTGACCACAGTGGTTCAGTCTGTAGGCATGTTCAAGCTTTCTGTCTTGGGCTGTGTTGAAAAAAACAATGTTCTTGTTATTTTAATTTTTGCTTCTGATGCTGAAGAAAATCCAGATAATGACAGTAAGTATAGTTTGCAGTTTTGTCAATCAGATTTGTTTGAGCCCTGAAATCAAACAAGCAGACAGATACTTTGATTGAAGTGTAATGCCTCAAACAATCTGCTGTGTTTTGAAATTAAGTAAATAAATTTTGTATTAAAACATGAAATCAAATTCTGACAAGTCTTGCCTGGGAGAAGATATATGAAGGTATAGCTCTCACAATGACAATTTGAAGCTAAGATGGTAGACTTCTACGCAGAAATTGTAGCTGTTGATGCATGTTCTTTTCTGCAGTCTATCACAGAGGTCGTAACCTACATTGGAAAGCAGAGGAGAAAGTAAAAGGCAGAAGGAAGTATGCCCAATGTTTTGTGTAGCCAGGAAAGGATACAGGTAACTGACAATCGTTTAATACCACTAATAATATTTTGATTAGAATTAGATCAGAGGCAATTAGTGAATTTTTAAGTATTTGTTTTCTTTCTCTACCAAGAGAAATAAAAACTTGGATGTCTGTCTCCATCCTCAAACCTTGAAATATTAAGTTAGCTGTTTTGGAGACCATTTATTTGGAATGTAGTTTCATCAGGTTCAGGTTCCTAGTGTTATGAATATTGAATTTTCTGTATAAAATAGAACATCTTGAATGCAAAGGTTCTAAAATCAGTGGGAGATATTCCCATTGCCTAACATATATACCTGACTTTGTATGGAATTCATCTTTACTCAGCGTCGTGGATTGACCTTGGCTGGATACCAGGTATCCACCAAGCTGCTCTATCACTACCCTCATCAGGACAGGGAGGGAAGAAAATAATATGGATAAAAACCTCAGGGGTGAAGATAAAGGTGGTTTAATAAAGGAAAAGCAAAACCAAAGTTTTCATGTGGAAGCAAAGGAAAACAAAATATTTTATTCTCTACTTCCCATCAGGAGGTGATGCACAGTCACATTCCAGGAAGCAGGGCTTCAGTATGCATAGCAATTGCTCCAGAAAAAAAATGTCATAATAATGAAGGCCCCCTCCCCACTTTCCTTCTTTCTCTTAGACTTTATTGCTGAGCAGACACCATAGGGAATAGAATAACCCTTTGGTAAGTTTGAGTCAGCTATCTTGGCTATGATCCCTCCCAAGATCTTGCCCACCCCCAGCCTTATGGTGGTGGGGAATACTGGAGAGAGAGTGCTGGTACTGTTGGAGCACTGCTCAGCAGTACCCAAAACAGTGTGTTACCAGTGCTGTTTCAGCTACGAATGCAAAGCACAGCACTCTAAGGGCTACTATGGGGAAAATTAACTCCATCTCAGCCAGACCAAATACACTCAGTTTTAAGGAGAAACAAAGAATTCCATTCCCATTTCAGACACTTAAGTCTCTCAATACAGTTGTGTTTTCATGTGATTTAGATGTGTAAGCTCTTAATACCATGAATCAACTTTGATTAGGGGAGTCTATATACTAATTATGTTGATTCTAAAATAGACATACAAAGTTTGATTAATTTGCCTAAAAAGAGGGGTGTTTGAGATATCCCAGTTAGCCTTACAAGTTTACAGCTGCTCCAGGATATCACAAGTGTCTTTTAGGGCCTGTGTCACTCAAGTATCTTTCAGATATCCTAGGGCAGCAACAATGATGTATAGCCAACTAGACCTAACCCACAGTGTTCAGTATGATGAATTGGTTTTTTGTGCTGCACATAGTGTAAGTGCTGCCTAAAAATTGCCTCTAGTGCTATTTGAAGTTGCTTTAGATTATCTGAGAAAACAGATGGGAGATCCATGCCTCCATGAAAGTGGATCTGGAGGCTAGTGACAATAGTCTAGGACTCAAATGGCACTTGCCATATCTCATTAGACAAGTGAGTTAAGTCCCAGAAGTCTAGTGCCTGCAATGGAAATTAATACACATAACACACATGTAGACACTACCCATGACCATTCAGGAATATGGCAACATATCACAGGTGCAATGTGACTGATGTTTAATCATGGTATATCTAAATAATAGTATAACTAATCAAAGTACATATAATTAATAAGTGGTTAATGTACATGTATTCAATGTGCATTTAACTGTATATGTATACTGGATTTCCTGTATTTCCAGTTCACTGGAAATATTATATGCAGATCTTCAGAGGCAGTAATTTCATTAATGAGATTAGGATGTTAGTTTGTCCAAGAGATTCTTCAGATAGTGATATTAGTGATTGATTAATCTGTATTGTGAACCAGAACTTCGTGCTGCTGAACATCATCACAGATAGGAATTCTGTGCAGCATGCTGTGTTCAGTGAAGGTCAGCTCATCTGCTGCTGCAACAGCAGGGGTTCCTCAAACCAGGAGGGAGTGAAGGTTGTGATCAGCTTTTCTATACTTTTTATCCTTTATGCAATAGATCTTACGATCAGCATTGAACACTTGTGACTTTCTTACTAAGATTTCAAAAGAACCAGCACTTCCTCAGTGGAAAACAGGCACTGACACATGAAAAATGAAATTGAGTTGTCTAAATCTGGAATAGCATTGAGTTGTAGTGATAAGATTATGGACATAGAATCGTAGATTCATAGAATAGTTTGGGTTGGAAGGGACCTTTAAAAATCATTTAGACCCTGAGACACTTTTTTAGTGCAGTTACAGGTTTAACAGATTATGATTCTGCCTCACATCTCTTTGGTGGTCTGGAAGAGAGTAGTTTTCCTGTATGACCTTTATTATCCCTACATAGATGTCCTGGATGCCCTAGAGCTCCTCAGTGGGATAAATACCTCTACACGAGCAACACAATTAAGGTCATCATGTTTTGATAACCCAAAACTCCTTCTATAGCTTGCAAAAAGGTACTGGCATCTCTACTAGAGACCAACTCATCTGCCCTTTCTTATGCAGTGAATTGTCCTTGGAGATTATTAGAAAGTGAGAGCAGAGTGACTAATTAGAACTTGTATGCCTTTTAGTTGCCTTAAATAGGGCAGATGAATCCCAAATATATGTACCTAAATTAGAAGACTAGTCTGCATTGATTCTCATATAAGCAATACAGAAAGATTGATTCCTCCAAAGAGCTACTTGGAGCAGGCATCTAATTTAAATGCTCTGTATATAGAATATCTTCTTATCCTTTGCTAATTACAGAAAACCTCAGGACTTTCCCTCTCCCTGTCATATTTCCTTTCATTTTTGGAGGCAGAAAGAAAATAAAAATGTCTGGGGGATATAGACTTATAAAAAAATAACGAGAGATCTTGTGACGGTGGTCCTCCAGTGTGGTATGAAGGACCTAAGGACATATTCTGGTTTTGAGTTACAGAAGATACATTTTTAATCTCTTTTAGTATTTTTTAAGATGTGATCCCTACACTAGTATATTATTTGCTACAGGAGTAATATTATTTTCTCTGACTTTGCCCAGAATTTCCACCTCAAGAATAGTTAAAATTTTTGTGGAAGCTTTGTGTTAAACAGAGTTAAAGAAACTGGCTTTTCCAGTCAATAAATGATTTTATCAGAAATTTCATGATTCTATTATAACCAAGATTCCAGAAATTCCACTGCTTGTGACTGAAAGTCCAGTTGTGTGGAGTACAAACTCAGCTGAGCCTTACTAAAAATAAAAATTAAAAAAAAAAAAAAAATATTTATGGCCAGGCTTCAAAACTGAAGATTTACAAGGGCTTTCCCCATGCTTGCTACAAGCACACTGGTGGCTAAAAAGGCCAATGCGAGATAGGCAAGTTTGATTGCAAAAGGGACAGTGGAAAGTCTCCATCGGCACTACTGGCGAGGCACAGTTCTTCCTGCCTTGCCTTTTTTCCTCCAGACTGATTTTGCATGTGTTCTCAAAGGAGGCACTAGTGTTATGGATGGGGAAAAAACAAACAAACAAACAAAAAAAGATCACTAGGCAAATATATAAGGCCATACAAAATAAGAACAGTGACAACAAAAAAAAATGGACTTCTTGAGACAGTACCAAATAGAAGTTTACAGACTAAGGAGAAAAATACTGATGCAAAAAGGTATGAAACATTAACTAAAAAGTAGAGGATGAAAAGTCATCAATTCAACCAGTGCATCCTAAACTTAGTGAGAATGACCAATCAACAAATAACTGTGCATTGCCTACACTGGTAGCTCTAATAGAATTCAGACTCAGCTTAATACAATATTGTAATACTACTATCTGTAGTGAGTATTCATAAATAATTGTTATGCATATTGAATATTATTTATGTGTGCTGTAGATACGCTTTGAAAAATATCTGTGCTTACTTTAAACATGCTTGAAAAAAAACAAGACCAAGGGAAAATATTAAACCTATAATTTTATATTTAACTTATTTTGTAGCTAATTCATTTTTAAAGATTGATGCAGGATTCTCTTAGATTTTAAAATGATGCAATAAAAAAGTGAGATACGTATCTCAAATGAGTTGGCCCTAATCACTGGAATTCTTACATGCATTTTATATTTACATAATAAAAGTTTCCTAATTCATCTAGAATTAATATCTTCTTAAAGAAATGTATGTGACAGAGGGAACTTATTAGATATACTTCAATCGACCAAAGAGATATGATATAAGGAAAAATTTCTTCACCAGAAGCGTTATCAGTCCTGGGAACAAGCTGCCCAGGAAAGTGGAAGAGTCACCATTCACAGAGGTATTTAAAAGATGTGACACTTAGGGATGTAGTTTAGCAGGGGACTTGGTAGACCTAGATTAATAGTTGGACTCAGTCATCTTAGAGGTATTTTCCAACCTAAATAGTTCTATGAGTTCATAAATTGAAAATAAAGTCATAAAAGTGTTAACTGCCTGTTTCAGGTTGTACTTTTTCAAGGTTGTATAAAATTACAGTACTTCTGGCTTGGGAAAAACACTGAACATCTCAAGTTATATTTTTCTAGTATCAAAAACATAACTACTTAATTCTCTTTTTCCATCAGTGTTCTAGCAGTAATTTACTACTGATTATTTGCTGTTAAATTCAAGTCAACTTATTCAATATTAAAAACATTCTACAATGTTGAGCTTCTTGCAATGAAATATAACATAGTATAAGAGTTTTTTGCTATTTACTGGAGTCTGACCATACATGTAATCTGAAATATGAAGCAAAAACTTTGTATCATACTGGGATCTATTCCTTTTTCTGTTGAAATTACTGCTAATATAGTGCGGAAGTGAAACTTCAGTTTCCAAACCAAGTGTCTGCCAAAGCAGGATTTTTAATTTACATTCATGGCAGTAGAGAAGGGAAAATTAGTTTGGCTCACTACAATCAATATACCTACAATGACAAATAATAGTTGAAATAACTCTTACTATTTTTGTACCTCCAGAGTGTAATCCCAACAGCTGTAATTAAGCATAGATATCCTCCCCTAAGGGTTTTGAAAGCAGATAGAATGTGTTAGAAACTTCCAATCATTTGGAGTTCAGTTTGCCTTGTCTCAGGCACATGTATGCCTCTGCTGTGAAATGTAGGAGGATCTTTTTATATTCTTGATTATTTCCATAATTTAATTGCTAGTTTAGTCCCTGACTCTGTTTTAACTAATTTTGTCAGAAAAAATCTGCTATAGAGACAGTTGCCACTAAGCACTTGAGGCTAATGTGTCTTCAGACGTCTGAGCTGGGGATTTGTTCCTAACACTATTTATAAGCATAGATATTGTGACTTTATATATAAATTGCATTCCCAAAATGCACACAAGCCACAGCATATACATCAAAACACTTTGGAAGAGAATAACAGTCCCCAGGGTCAGGGAGCCAAAAGTGTGGGCTGCTCTGTGAGGGTAGCTGAGCAAAGGGTGCCCCATGATATGAACGACAGTGCCTTCACCAAGCAGTGCAGTCCTACAGACCCTGAACAAGAATCACCAAGCAAGTCTGGTCACAGAAACCTCAATCAGCCAAAAGGCTGAATGGCCAGAAAAGTCCAGAGCAATGAGACAGTTTTGAGGATGAATACTGGAAATCAGGTCAGTGGGTCAAGAGCAAGACCAGGACCAACACAATACACAGACAGACACAAGCATATTTGCTATGTAGCACATGCAAGGATAGTGTCTGAACTTAAATGAATTTGAGAGGATTAAGATTCTTACACCTCACAACTTTTTTCCTCAAGACTTTCTTCATGGCAGTCTGACCCCAGGACACAAGTGCTGGCTTGAGCACCAGCATCTTAGCCCTCAGCACAGGGCCCAGGGCCCAGGGCTCTTACATTTGCTGCTGAAGTCCAGGACTTGATAGTCAACTGAAACCAATGATAGCCTAGAGGTATCGGCTTGTCTGCTCTTGCTTACTTACTTGCCCAACAGCACTTGTGGCTACATGGCCTTGTTGCAAATCATTTAGTGTGGCTTTGATACACAAGTAAAATATGGGAGCTATTTGTGCATCCATACTTTGTGGGAAAACAAGGCTTCATGTTTTTCATGGAAGAATCTGCGACTAAAATAAGGTGAACCATTGCTTTGTAAGTGCCTCATCATCTCTTCTCAGAATGAAGGGAGACTGAAATTACTACCTTAACTGTAGACATCTGTTCCACTGATCATGGAGGATTAACCCTGGCTAATGGCTGGACAACCATCAATCCACTGTCTCACTTGTTGAGTGTAAGAACAGAGGAAGAAAATAATATGAAAAAGCTTGTGGGTTGAAACAAAAACAGGGACATTGCTTATTAGTTGCCATCACAGGCAAAACATACTTGTTTTGAGAAAAATTAATTGAATTTATTAGAAATTAAAATAGATTTGAGTGGTGAGAAACAAAGATTAGAACACCTTCACACACACCTTTTCTCATGCTCATCTTTACTGCTTCATTCCAAACTCCTTTAAACTGCCTGTATCTCCAGCAGTGCACTCCTCCCTGCCTTGCTGTGTTCGCCATTTCTTAAATATGTTTTCACAAATGTGCCACCGTCTTGTCTGCTGGGCTCAGCCTTGCCCTGAGGTGGGTCCTTTTTGTGTCTGGAACGGAGCCTCTCCTCACTCCTTCAGCCCTACCTTTGCCAACACCTGGGCATCTGCACCTGATACATTGCTATTTGTGTGTAGTCCATGAGTCCTATTTCAGCTTCCCAGCATACCAGTCTGTGCAGTGGTTTGGCTTCTAGAACACCAGCAAGATGGAGAATGCTGTGGTGTATGATAGTTGGGGAACTGCTATACAGCAGAGTTTTACATAGCCACTTCTAGCTTGAAGTCTGGATGAGTATTCTGATTTGGTATCACTCTGACAAATTTCCTAGGCTTATTCACCAAAATCTTTAATATAATGGACTGTTAAAGAGGGGACTGAGGTTTATCACCTTACAATAAGAATTTCTAAACATGCCTGGGAAACTTTCAAACTAAAGAGAAAGTTATTGAATTAATTTTAATGTCTTCAGTGGAACACAGTCTAGGGAGGTGGACAATTTCCATCTGGTACACAAATGATTAGGTGGAATTTAGGTAAATTTATCTGTATACAAATGCTATATTCATGGAGGTCTCCATAGACATTGTATTCAAATTCATAATAAATTTTAATATTCATGCAACATAGATAATTAATATTTTATACTTTTTCTATATAGACTTAAAAGGCTTATATTGTGAAAAGAAAAGCATTGCTAAGTCATATGTGTAAAAAGATTTTTTCTAATACGTGCTTCACATTTGTAGAATTTTTCAATATGTTCGACACCTCCATATGTTGTTGTGGCACCATGCCAATTACAAATAAGCTTTCTATACAATGCTGAGTTTTCATAGCCACACTTTAAAAATAACCTCAGAGGGGAAAGATAAAACATGGAAATCTGACAGAGAATCTGCCAAATGTCAGCTAGGATTACAGCTGCTTGGAACTTCCAAGAGATATCTAGAAGCCTTTTATCTGCTGATTACATGGTTGACTATAATTTTCAAATAAAAAAGATAGTCCAAATGTGTCTGTCTATGAAAAATATTTTATGGATTTCCTCAAACAAATTAAATTAAAAAAAATATAATGATACCTCAGGGAAAAAGTAATACTTTTTGGCATTTGAATGGAAATGGGATGCATAAAGACATGTTTAAATAGATGAAGTACAGAACAACGAATATATCTTGAATCTCTCTACTGTCTTTTATCCCTCAGGATTCTGTTTGCAGGGGCTTTCACTATTCATAACATTACAACTATTCAACCAGTTTTCTTAGGAATGTGTTGCTTTCAGAGTTCTTATGGAACAAGAAAAATAGCAAAAACAGTCTGCAAGGAAATTATTGTAACTTACTCTATTCTTCCTGATAACAGCATGAGAGCTACATGTTGTAACATACAGTGAGCATACTTCTGCAGGAAACACAGCAAAGTGAAACTTTTCAGGATCTTAAAAATGGAAGAAAATTTAATAAAGAAGGTGCCTTGAACAGAACTGAAATTAAGTTTTCAATGCCTTGTTAATAACCAGTCTAGAACTTGACCTTAAAATTTTAACAGTATGCCTCATTCAATCCTCCATTTGTTCATGGAAAACTGTACAGTATTGCAATCGGTAGGATCTGGAGAATGATACATGCACTATAAACATGTGCTTTCAGTCTTCATTACATTTTATCAACTCCAAGGTCTCATTTTATCCCTTTCAGGAAAAGCAAAAGGAGTGATGGACTCATTATCCTGGTCAGTCCTGGTACAGATGACTTCTTGCTGTGTAGCAGAAAAAAATAATAAAAGCAGTTAATTCCTTAAAATTTTGAGATGTTTCCTTAGTATGGCTAATCATGGTTTAAACCAGACAGAACAAATTTTAATGTAGCCATCCAAATCTCACTTCATAATCTTCACTTACAGCATGAATTAACTCTCCTTCAATGCCACTAACTCATGTTCAAGACTGTGGTTACCGTGTCCACTCAGCAGCTCTTAGTTTACTGGAAGTGTGAGTATATGAAACTTTATGTACTCAGAGCATAAAGAGCACAGATCCATGTCTGCTGAAAAATTAATGTTCTTTTTATATACTGGAACTATTTAATGAAAAGATTTAAAAATGTCTGATCAATGAATTGAACTCTTCAACTGGGCTCAATGTGAATTTTTGAAAAAGTAATGTTTTGGGGCTTTCAGGAGACAATTTCTATAGAGGACAAAATGCTTTAAATGCAACAATATTTTCTGCAAAATACATTAAACGTGATGTCTAAACATATCTTGGTTTGCTGCAGTGGGTTAACTTTGGCTAGCTGACAGGTTCCCACCAAGCTGCTCTGTAATTTCCCTTCATCAAACGGACAGTGGGAGAAAACATGATGAAAGGTTCATGATAAGATAAGGACAAGGAGAGTTCACTCACTGATTAAGATCATGGAAAAAACAGACTCAGCTTGGGGAAAAATTAGTTTAATTTATTGTCAATCAAATTGCAATAGGTAATAAGAAATAAAGCCAAATCTTAAAATACCTTTCCCCCAGGCCTCCCTTCTTCCTGGGCTCAGCTTCACTCACAGTTTCTCCCAATCAATTCAGAGATACAGGAAATGGGAACTATGGACAGTTCAACACATATTGTCTTTGCTGCTGCTCCCTTCTCATCTTCGTCCCCTGCTCCTTCATCAGGTCTCATCCATGGGATACACTCCTTCATGAACTTCTCTAATGTGGGTCCTTCTCCTGGAAGGCAGTTCTTCCTGAACAGCTCTAGTGTGGGCGCTTTCCACAATGGGCAGTCCTTCAGGACTTCTATAGCATGGGTCCCCTATGGGGCCACAGATCCTGCCAGAAAACCTGTTCCTATGTGGACTCCTCTCAATGGAATCACAGGTTCTGCCAGGAGCATGCTCCAGCTCAGGCTCCCCACACCATGACAACTTCCTTCAGGACACATCCACTAGCTGTGGGATCTAAGTATATGTAAGTATATATAAGCATCTACAATGCTGCCTTTGAAATCAAAGTACAACATTACTGCCCTGTTGCATTGATTACCAAGTTTAGTCTGACTACATCAGGCTTTGTAGATAATGCCCAAGAACTAGGTAGATCCTTTTAGAAAGGACTCTATTCCTAACATTTGTCATGTGATATCACCACATAGCTTATTCTGTTTAGGCTCATTCATAATGTAACTCTACCTAACTATTCAAACCTTGGTGAGAAGTGAAGTGGGCCCAAATTTTTCTGCTCTCTTACATCAAAATTCAACTAATACATATGCCCGAGACTGAGGTTTTGTCAACATAGTTTTTGTGCTACCCAAGCTTAAAGATGTTCCTGAACCCCTTCTTAAAATGTAATGTGGATACATGTTTTTGTTATATACACTAAAGAAGTTTTGTCTTTAGATTTTATACGTTCAGGAAAGACGACTCTGCACTTGTTTGAGCTTCTTTTGACCTGCACTACCAAGGTAAGGTCATATTATTCCAAAGCCATTGGCTGCAAACTGTACTACTGGAAATTGCTCCAGTCAGATCCTCTGCACTAATCAGTAAACAAAAAGTAAATAAAGAAAAGCTGCAAATATCTCCTTAGTTAAAAGAGCTCTCAACATACATGAAAGAAACAGAGCACAAACCTGTGTTACCATCCTCACAAGAAGAAACTATAGGCTGGTAGAAGAAAGTTAATTCCTTTTTTTTGTCCAGTCCTGTTAGCCCCACCTTCCTGATGTGCATTGTGGATGGGACACTTCTTTAAAGGAAGAATTCTTAGGAACTGTTACATACATCTTTAATGAACAGTTACAATTAAAAACAAAACAAAAGAGTGTAATATAGACTACATTTTTTTTTCATTTCTGCTAAGTTTGCCAGCATTTTTGCACTAGAGGAGTGGTGACTAATGGTGATTTAAATTGAAAGGTTTAACTGAAAAATACTTGCATTAAAAATTTTATATATTCAGATTTGCTTAGATACAAACATCTTTACTTATTTTTAATGTTTGATGCTACTTGAAACTACTTTAGGTTTCGAATACCCAAAGATAAGCCCAGTCTCTTTACTAGAATGTTCTAGAATAATCCTAGTTACAAAGCAAAATAGAGAATGATTTTTTTAATACTTGAATTTACTAGCTAATTAACAGTCTTAACCTACATTCATACATGAATACATCAGCATAGATATAGTCACACATTTATATACATGTGTGTATGAACTTCTACATATTCCCAGAAATATGATTGGCTTTCTTGTATAATTGAAAGCTCCTGAGTTCAAGATGGGCACTTCTAATGGGAAAAGAAACTTAGGCATTTGTCTGAAAGTCATTGAGAGAGGAAGATTTGATTTCCCTACATAATCACTTAAAACCCAGCACACATTATCTAAATTGTTGTCCATGAGTCCTCCTTATGCAGGTAATTCTGCTGAAATCAGTACATTTAATGTAATGAGGCATGTTTATCCATGACAGAAAGAGAGGTGATGAATGAACTCTAATTAAGCAATAAAAATATGTTTGGAATACTTTTATATCTCGTAGAATCATATAGTCCATAATTGATTAACTATACAATACCAAAGTGAAATAACTGTACCAGAACCTCTTGTACCAGAAAGTGAGTGGGTTCTTCTTACTATGTGAGATTGGACAAAAAAATTATTTTTCTTGCATGTTGACTAGCATGTTGCATTTCTCTATGCAATGTCCTCTTCTGAGGATATTGTCTCTTATTGTAACTAAGAAGAAGGAGCATGGGGGAAATAAAAAGTAATTATTAATGCTGAAGTAAAAATTTCATGATCTGACATTTAAATATATCTGTTCTCAGAAAGCCAGCTGAGAAGAGAGTGCTCATGTTGTTGCACTTCTACTAAAATGGTTTTTAATGGATTGTATTCATCTTATAAAAATTTCTCCCTGAAAAACAATATAAAAAAAATACTGCATTTTCAGTACTATTATTCAGACATTAGTAGAACCATCTTCTATCTCCAGAGAACTCAAACAAAGAAATCTGCCAGACTGAGATAAGCATCAACCTTTATATGGAACATAATCACCTCTTAATAAATGTAAAAGATACATCCAAAATAGTATTTGTCTAGGATTTGCCCAGTATGACATGATCATGAAGTTCATTAAGACACTCTCTAAGCCCTTTCAGAACACTATAGATATAAAAATCCTGGATATAAAGTAATTTAAGTTACACACTGAACAAGTATATCTAGGAATACTAAGCATGAATGATTATTATGGTAATTCTGGGGAATTGTAAAGAAGCAGTGCCAGCAATGACAGCAATGGCAGCATGAGGGCATCACAAGATCATAGATATATAGCCAGCAGTCATAAAAGCTGCTTGCACGCCTATGTTCATATACTCATATGAAATAGCATCCCTTTATTGCATAGTTGCTATCAAAGAGGCCATTAGGGACACAGTTTTGGGGTTTTTTTTAAAAAAAATGTAACTGATCCATCCTTTTACTCATTTTTTTTTGGCAAAGCAATTTACAGACAATGTGAGCTATCAACACTTAAGCAATAGAGAGCATATAATTTTGTTTACTAGTACCTTATAATTGGTAGCTACATCTGTAGCATAAATTTCCTTGTTTCACAAAATGAGTTTCCCTTCACCAGGTGTTTAAATCCTTAACTGATGCAATGATACTTTTTCTTATAAAATCTCAAAGGTATTATAGTTATTAGAGATCAGTTTCTAAGATAGCAGCATTTTGACTGTAGCACAGATTACTAAATACAAAAAATAATATTAAAGGGCTATAATTTTTGCTCCTTTGATTCGAAAGAAGTTATTTTCAGTTTCTGTCTGCAACAGGAAAGTAAATATCCGAGTAATGCAAGACTAAACCTATCTGTCACAGTATCCTATTTCTAGTAGTATTTGGTAACAGATACTTGGAAAAGAGAACAGAACTCTAAAGATAGGAATAGCATATGAACTTATTTCTCAAAGAAATCCCCCAACTTTCAACTGTGGAATAAATACTTTCTAAGATGGAAGCAAGATGTTTTTCTCTGATCACTGAGATTTTCTTTCCACGGCTTGCTGAACCCATGAGGTTCATTACTATCCAAGTGACAAGTTACACAGCTTTAACAGCATGTTGTATGAAGCTTTCAAAGGCTAGTATTTTATGTTAAACCAAAACAACAACCAAAGAATAGTAATCAACTTAAAAAGGGCTCAGGACTCCCTATTTGCAGTTTCGAAATGACCATGCTCTGTTATTGTTATTATTGAGTATGCTTTGGTTTTTTTTAAGAGACACATTATTCTAAGCTCTGTGTATCCTTTTGTGCTTGGGTAGAGGGCACAGCCTTCCCATCTACTGCTCTCATTAGCCTCCTATTCCCATATTTCTTTTCTGCTTTCTGTGTTTGCCCAAAGTCTGTCTTTGTGCAGTGGTTTCTTAGGTAATTCCCAGATAATTCCTTTGCGAGATACACCACTTAGACATAAAGGACTATTACATACACCTCTGAGAATCACTTTTCTCCCATCAATCTTGGTCTACTGCCATAGGCCTCACCGTCTCTAGTAGTGCCTGCATGCTTCAGAGAATTTCTGAATTTCTTTTTCTTACCGTGATACTCAGCCTACTGTACCTGTCATGTAGTTCTTGACATCTCCATGTATTTCTATTCCTTGTCTAGCTGAGAAAAGAGCAAAGGAATTATGTCATCCATTAGGACAGACTTGTTTCTACCCCATTAAAAGGGATATGAGGTTAGTTTCTGTACAGCGTCAGTTGCACTTGCAAAATGTGAGTGAGTACCTCAGCTTTCTTAGAAAGATTCTACTGCCTTCAGTACTAGGATTGCAATGGGTGATAAAAACCTTTTCCACAGATATAAAAATTATCTAATTGAAGATTTCAGGGAATAAAAAAAGCCCAAACCCATACGTTACTATGGTTTCTTTAAATCAAGCAAAGAATATTGTGAATTTCAGAATAAAACCCCAACTGGTGGCTGTGGTGCTATCATCTTCTCTCATTCTCTCCCTACTCATCTCACATATTATCAGTCTCCCATTCTTCGTGTTCACACTGCCTTCAATCAGATTTCTTTCACTTCTTTTTTTTCCTTTGACAAAACCAACCACTGCCTACACTTTCCTCCATAATTCCAGATGTCTGTTCCATTCTGCAACATATAACACTTAATAATGTTCTCCTACTCACCCTTCTGCTGCATGCATTTGCATTGGTTTTGGCTGGGGTAGAGTTAATTTTCTTCACAGTGGCTAGTGTGGGGCTATATTTTGGGTTTGTGCTGAACACAGGGTTGATAATACTGAGATATTTTTGTTATTGCTGAGCAGGGCTTACACAGAGCCAAAGCCTTTTCTGCTTTTTGTACTGCCACTCTGGTGAGGAAGTTGGGGGTGCATGGGAGGTTGGAAGGAGACATAGCGTGAAGAGGTGACCCCAGCTGATCAAAGGGATATTCCATACCGTATGACATCATGATCAGTATATAAAGGGGTGGAAGAAGGAGGAAGAGGGGGACATTTGGAGTGATGGTGTTTGTTTCCCAAGAAACAGTTATTTTTGATGGGACTCTGCTCTCCTGGAAATGGCTTAGAATTGTCTGCTGATGGGAAGAAGTGAATAAATTCCTTGTTTTGTTTTGCTTGAGTATGTGTTATTGGTTTTTTCTTTTCTCTTTTCTTTTCTTTTCTTTTCTTTTCTTTTCTTTTCTTTTCTTTTCTTTTCTTTTCTTTTCTTT
>JAWWMO010000001.1:72788709-72803735 GCA_035047845.1 Dendrocincla fuliginosa
CCTCCCCTCCTCTCTCCTCTCTCCTCTTCTCCTCTCTTCTCTTCTCTTTTCTCTTCTTTTTTTCTTATTAAACTGTCTTTATCTCAACCCAAAAATTTTCTAGCTTTTACCCTTCTGATTCATCCCCGGTCCTGCTGGTGGGGGAGTGAGTGAGTGAGTGGCTGTGTGGGACTTCGTCAATGGCTGGAGTTAAACCATGACAGCATCAGAGATAAAACAGGCAAAATATATCTTTCCACTAATAAAAGGATTCTCTAAGAATATAGGAAAAGTTGCTAAATTTATTTTTGCTTTCACTAGGAGTTAGGGTGAATAGCATCAACTTCTAAACTCTCAGGAATTTCCAGCATAATGACTGGAAAGTTAGCTGACGAGTCATTGCAGTTCCTTGTATCTCTGAGAACAAATGAAACAAAGTTACCACCCTGGTGTTCAAATTTTCTATTCATGATTTCCTGTTTTGGGGATGTTCTATTCCTTTTATTCAGACATCATATTCAGACTCCTACTTTATAACTAACATTCTTTGCATAAAACATTGCATGAATTTTAGGGACCTATTACTATATCAGGGAAAAAAAAAAGTAAAAGAAAGCTAATAATATTTAGCATATTTGTCTCCCTGCAACACTCCATGAAGTAGAAAAATGCAATCTCACAACCACAGGAGCAAAACAAAAAAGCGTCTTTGAAAGTTCAAGCTAAATCCCAAGACATTGCATGAAATTTTGGAGGGATTTTAAATAGTGTTATTTAAATTGCAGCAATATTCTTTAACAGCTCCAAAGTTAAAGAACCAATGTTTTAAAAAAATCTATTAGTGGACGGAATTTCCTTATAACAAAAAAGAAATCCACCCTAAAAAATCAAAGCCAGACAATCAGGTTAGCCAAATAACTGCAATATTATGATTCTAACATCACTCACTACCAGAGATACAATAATTTAAAACTGAACCTATACAGAAACAGAAATAACTCAGTGTGTCACTTAGTAGGGATGTTTGCTTGTATAACTGATGGGTATAGTCTAGAAATTCAGATCTTATCATCTTATCAGGAGATTCTCTCCCATGGTCCCTGCTAAGGAATTAAGATACAATTCATTAATTTATAAAAGACTTGCATTCCTGTAGACTCCAGGCAGTGGATCCAAGATGGCTTTTACTACTAGTATTGTGTTCCTTATAGATACATAGCTATTATTTTTTTAAAAAACTGAAAACTGAACAAATATGTAAACCATCAAGTCTCAAAAATTTGCTTTCTTTACAAGAAACAAGTCAGTCCTGAGGAATTGCTGGTAGATACTGTAGGAACATAATAAAGAGTCAACAGGAATAAAGTAGGGAATTTATTTTCCCTTCATGAAGGCACTTTTTTGTACCATATCTTTCATTGTTTTATTGATTTTCTGATTTCAAATCTGCTTTGAAAATATATGGGGATTTTTATCCTCTCTTACTTTGATTAAGGTGTTCTTCTGGTATTGTGGTTTTATATTTGAACTTGTAACTATGAATGAAATTATAGACTTGGCTCTTACTGAGGTAAATATATAGTCATTAAAAGCAGTACAATAAAAAGACATACAAATGGCAGTAAAAATTTCTGTATTATTAGTTTGCCCTTTTTTTCAGCAGTACAGCATTGTTTCATAAGGTAAACCATGAGGTGCTAGTTTGACTCTTATTTAACATCAGGTAAGGAGTCCATAACAATTTTTGAATGCATCTATCAAATCCAAGAGTTGATTTTGATCATTACTTCACTGCTTATGTGCCTATTATTCTGCAGAGACCAGTTGAGTCATTGTTGATATATAAATGTGTGAGTAAAGACAGATTTGTTCTCTTTATTGTGAAATAGGGAAGGGATAGTTCTCTACCACAGTAAGACAAACCTTCTTATAGGCAGCTCACTACCTACTCATCATCTTATTAAACTAAAGAAAATCATGTGAGTTAAGGAAAACATAAAAAGTAGAATAACTTGAAAAGCATTTGATGGAACCCTAACAAGAAAAAAAAATATTTCAAAACCCCACATATCTATGACTTGAATAAATGATAATAAACAAAGAATATATGTTGCTGTTCTGCTGGGTGGTAATTTTCTTTGAAAAATAGATTAGAGAGCCCTAATAAAATTGGCATGAAGCCAGAAACCTGGTAAATTTAACTTGAGCTGTTGTAGTACTTAGCTAATAATTCCTATTTGTAAAATGTGATTCAAGCAGCAACAGTTCCCTCAAAATAATTATAATAGAAAAAGAATTGATGCAATACAGGTTGATAATTTCGTCAGCAAACTCTTTTAATAATCCTGACATCTTCTTTTTATGAATTACTGATAAAACAACTAACAGAGCAGCTGATAACTTTTCATGTTCTGTTCAACATTTTGATTTTCCTGCCTACATTGCTCTGCCACCCATCTCGATGGACAGAAAGGCATCAATGAACTGTCTTCGACCTTTTAAACTACTTATTTGTGCCAAATACTGCCATTCTAACTTTTAATATTCTACCCACGCACTCTCTCCATTTAGTGAACTTGCCTCAGTAGCTACTCCAGCCTGACACTTCATAGAACTGCTTTCTTTAATAGCACTCTTCCCAGGTGCTCAAGCTGGTTGCTCCTGTCTTCACTGGCATCTGCACTTTTTCACATATTCATGTCTCATAATATTGCTCAGAAACAAGGTCCTTACTGACTGAAGGAAACTTGTGAAGAAGACTCCTTCACTCGTAGGATCATAGAATTATAGAAAGGTTTGGATTGGAATGGACTTTTAAAGACCATCCAGTTCAACCACACTGCCATAGATAGGCAGGGACATCATTCACCAGAACAGGTGGTTCAAAGCCCTATCCAACTTGGAACACTTTCAGGGATGGCGCACCCACAGTTGGCAGATGACTCTCAGTTCTTTGTCCACTGATAGATGACGTAAGTTCTTTATCCACTGACATGTTCATTCCATTGTAGAAGGCCACTAGATTTTTTTTAGATTCTTTTACCCCTTTTAAAATGGTCATGATATTCTCTTTTAACAGTCATTGAGATCTTTGACCAACTGCTTCAGCTTTCAAAGTATAATAGGAAGAGAAATTAGCTATTGCATCTGCCAGTTCCCTCAGGACCTTGAGGTGCACTGGATCCCATGGACTTATCTATAATCAAATACCTCTGATGCTCTAAAACTTGATCTCCTATGATGGTGTCATGCCTTAACCCTGGACAGCAACTAAATTGTCTCAGCACCATTTGACTCTAGAATAGTAAGAGTGGATGCTACTGTGTAGGATTCCATCAGACTTGATAATGTTGCCAATGCAAGTTCCTGGTAGGTTATAGACTTGTGAGTGTGTAACTTCCCAGTCTGTAACTTTATGATTAATTCCGTCCCAGTTTATGACTTTTGCTTCTGTAGTCTCCAGTCTCCTGTTTCTTTAAATATAATTAGTTTGGAGTTTTATACATTATTGCAGCTACGTTTTTAAGGACAAAAATCTTCCACAAATAAACTGTAAAATATTATGGTGCATGTTTCAGATGTATGTCATAATGACTTTGAGTCAAATCCTTTCCACTCAAACAATGTCAACAAAGTCCATTTAAATTTTAGACTCTATTCTCTCTGGAACAATCTCTAAAACCTTGCTCACCTGCTTCAGTGTCAACCACAATGTCTGCAGAGAAATTTCCTTAATTTACTCTGTAATTTATATACAGAGAATTCTATTACATTTAAACCAGGATCTGAGTACCTGAATACTAAGCAGGGATAAGAGTTGTTTATACTAAAAACACTCGGGATGAAATCAAGTGGGAGAAAATAAATATAAGTGCAGAAAATTCTGTCAAATGTACTAGGTTGTGGAAAATTACTACATACTTTACAGAAAATTTTTCCTGTGTTTTAATCCAGTCTTCTACTGAAAATTGCAAAATATTTAGATCCTAGTCCTCAAAGACATTCAGTGGATATAAAGCCCATTGTAAATCAAAATGTGCAACACTGAAACTTCTGGAAGATAGATCGGATGCCCTTGCAGGATTTTCCTGTTTTCATCTTCTGGTGGTCAGATTCCGCCTCTTTTATTTTATACGACATATTAAACAGCATTAAGTAGCACAGTTGTGGTGATAACAAAATTTTGGAAAAAGAGATGTTATTTTAATAATTTTCATCATGTATTATAAAGTGTATAATCACTCAATTGCTATGGGATTTTTTTTCCTAGAATTAAATAAACATTTCAGGTAATAGAAAGGAGGAAACAGATATATGAGACAGATTCAGATCACCACTGAATCCTGATTTCATTGAGATTGTTTCAAATATTTTAACTTTTTGCAAGCTTGAAATTTATTGAAAAGTTTGTTATGTGAAAACTTTGAAGTAGGATTTTCAGTGGAATCTTCTGAAGCACTATAATGCTTAATAGACATTGTTCCCCAAATAGAATTGCAGCAAATGCTATTTCATTCTTAATATATGTAGCATAATTCACATTTAATTATCATTTCATAGTTTAGTGAATTGATAAATTGAAAAGGCATATATTGTAAATAGCAACACTATGAATTCTGAAAGTACTGAACAGTCTTCTGATATGAGAAAGTTAATAGTGAAAAGTAAAAACTGCTTTAAGTTAACTATCTTTCCTGATGTGTAGAATCCCATTTCTTTTCATATAAATACATTATAATAATTGGTCTTTATTTTCTAAATTCTTTCAAGTTTTAAAATTTAGTTTTACTGTTACATTTATGAAATAATCCCATCAAAAATATTTTTAATGTTAGTAGTGCTAAATGTTCTCTGAAAGTTTTGAAATATGCAAATATCTCTTAAATTCTTTATTGCTGCAAGGGTAAAACTTGCTTTGGCTACCCAGTCCTCTGAACACAAATAAAATGACAAATAACATCAGTTCCAAGCTGCTAAGTAGTTCCTTCTTAGTAACTGACACAAAAGAAATACTCTCTGCAGGTCTACTTGCAGATATACCACTCATAATAGAGAGTGATTTCAACCGATGGAGAAAATGACTGACAGATGGCATTGTTTCTTTCTTTTAAAAACACAGCTGGAATGGAGTTGAAGTCTAAAAGACTTTTTGTCAGTAATAGAATAAAGAGTGTGAAAGGGATCCTGCACTGCTTCTAACAACTCTGAAGACATTTAACACATGCTCCACATGTTTTTTCATTGCTTAAAAATGTGTCTTTCCAGAGAAAATAAAAAAGGTTACTAACAGAAAAGATCTACACTGTAAAAAAGAAAGCAATGCCTTGTGAAATATTAAAAAAAGGTCAGTTTGGGTTGCCATCAAGACAGTCTTTCATCAACAGATCAAGAAGCTCAGACCACTAAAGTAATGCAAGATTTTGTTTTTTAGGAAAGAGAGAAAATAGAATTAGTTATTTTTTTTTCAATTAGATATAAGAGATAAGTTTCCACAGTGTGCAAAGCCAGAGAAACCATGGACTTGAGTAGTAAGTGTTGAGCCTTCTGTACTACCTTTGCTATGCATGTAAAAGAGAGTGTCCTTGGACTTTAATGTTAATTTAGACATTACCCGAAGAGGACTGCTCTTCAGCAGACTGTTCTGATGGTGTTGTTGAACTTTAAAAATCTTTAGCATGTGGCCATTAAGTATTCTGCAAATGCTTTCCACACCTGATGTGCTCTTATAAGCTGCCAGGATTCAGCAATTGACCTGTGATGGATGAAGTGAGAAAAACAAAAGCAGTCTGTAAGTACTAGTGTCCAAACTCTTGCTGTGAGTCTCACTGACTTCAACAGGCCATACTGAAGTTTTATATATGACCCCAAAAAAAGAGAAAGGGTGTTGCTTTGTCTCTATCACAAAATCAGCAAAGTCCTTCACATTTGAAGTGTAAACCCCGGCTTATAAACTCAAGTTACTACAAGCAACTTCTACTCGAAAGGATGGGTTTCTGTTTCTTTTTCTTATCTCCCTGCTTTCTTTCCTCCTTCTCCCCCAGTTTCAGGGAATTTTAATTATATAATTTAGATTTGTGATGTGTGCTTCTTGAAGTAATATCAAGGGTATAGAATATTTCCACTTTTACTTTGCCTGGTCACAGATAGTAAAATAATCCTGTTTTTTCAGGTACTGCAGGAATATTTCAGCTGCTTAGCTGGTTTTAGCTTCCACTTGAATTTCTGTGTTCTCACCGGACAAGATCAGAATAAACTAGTTTTCAGCTGAAATCCTTCACTCACCACATATGTTAAGTATGCATGTGTTAGTTCATGTTTTTAATTGCTGTTGCACAGTCTTGTTAAGTACTGGTTTTATTTTTTCAGTGTATAAAAGAAATTACATATGTGATTTTTGGCTTATCTACCAAGAGACACTTGTTAGCTATTATATTCATTTTAGTAAATGCAAACAAGAGCTTAGTTCATGAAACATACTTAGATATAAATCTTTCAATGCTTTCCTGAAAATATACTTGTATTTCTATAGACAACGGTACTGAACCATCATCTTCAAACATCTAAACATCTACGTGTTTTGATAAATTGCCTATTGAGCACATTTATTTTCATACTAGTATAGTTACAATGGATTCCTAGGGGCAATCTCTGCCATGAAATTTGGTGGGTTTTTTGTTTGTTTGTTTGTTTGTTGGTTGTTTCTTTTTTATTATTTATTTAAAAAATTCATCTGACCTGAGAGTTACCTGAGGACAGTTCTCAGCTATGGCAGATAACTTCATAAATATTTTCCATTGTCTAGTTTACCTGTCCAAGGAGCATAAGGAATTAAGTTTTGCTTAGAGGAGCTGAGCAGTAACTACAGACCTTCAAAGTACTGCTGTTTCCAACTCTTAATTTATGGCATAGTACCAGTTAGCCTTTGGGGAAGCTATACTGTGCTTCTGCTGACTGAAGAATATAACATCAGGAAGAACTTTTGAGAGAGCTATTCTTGTCCATACTGTTGGCTGCAAGATGTCATAGCTTTGATTGAAATTTCCACATTATTTGAAACACAGTACAAGCCTATAGCACACACAGACACTGTACAAATCTCATTTACTTCCATCACTTCAGTGTCTCTGAGAAATCCACCAGCATGTGAAAAATTGTGATAAAGCCAGAGTGTATGTGCAACAGAGTCAGATTCCATTTGTCATGCCATTTAGTCCACAGTACAAGGACTGGGTTTGTTTTGTTTCTTCTTAATTATGCAAACATAAACTCCCTTTGATAATACAGAAGTCAGGTAAGTTTTACCAGAGCATAAGGCAGAGCTTCGGGTTGCACTAGGGGCAATTGTAGCTTACCTATCATATTGCACATTTCAAAAACACTTATGAAATGCCTCCAGGATTTTAGAAGTTCAATAAAACATGTGGAAGAAACATGGACCTCTTGTCAGCTGACCTAGTCTCTTCCTCTGTTCCCAAAGTAGAATCAACTATAATTAACAGCTAAGGATTTACTTATAAATATGGCCTGGGGTCAGAGGGAGGATTCTGATGGGTGTAGCACAGAAGGTGTTTTCTTGGTATGTATCAAAGAGTCCCAGTTAATACAGGAAACCCAACCTGAACTCAGCCTTATTAAAGAAACAATGACTAAGATAGTCACATCATGTAAAAACATTTTTCCTTTTAATTCTAAATTTTTGAATTTCATTCTAATATATTGAAAACCATATTTTGATCTATTTTTTTATCTATAAAACCCAAATTGATTTTTTTTACCCTTCTTTTTAAAAAAAAAAATATTAGAAGTTTTAATATATATGGTCATCTTGAAAATTAATATACTAAGAACCATTTTTCCCAATTAATTTAAATTTACATTTACTATCTTGTTTCCATTTATTTCAGTACAATTGGTTAAGCCTGAAATTAAATTCTCAATTCAGATTCAAGTTGTGCTTATTTTCCACATAAGGCCATATTTTCTGTGATAGGAAATCAAAGAGGTCATGACTGAGATGTTATAAAGCCTGTTATTTCATTAAAAAAAAATAAAATTAAAAAATGGATCTTTAAATCTACAGCACTAGGAAAGTTTTATGAACTTTGATCATTGAGGTAGACCTTTTTTTTCACAATGATAATTCCCCTACATTCTTAAAAGGGATCAGACTATCAGACTTGTATAGTCAGGAGGAAAAAGAGATTTGTTAAGAGTAAACAGTCTTTAAAACAAAAGCAATTAGTTTCTAACTGTCTCTAGTGTAGCTTTATCAGCAGGATCTGCTATTTCTCTGTACTAAAAGAATGAAATAAAATAATCTTGTAATGGCAAACATGTAAAATCTCCTTTAATCTCATATTTAAATAATAAATCTGACTCAATTCCAGCAATAAAAATGAATCTTTTGCTTGTTGAAAACACACCATTAATGTAACACTGATTTCTTCCCCAAATATGCCTCTCAATTGTAATATCAGAATTTAAATAAAATTGCAAAAAAGTTTACAGCTGAGATGTTCACATTCCATATCTAATAGTCTGTCATGGGAATAATTACCCATAATGGGTATCCAAGGGATATAATTGTCTGCTGCTGTGAATTAGGAGTGCCACAGGTGGTGTTAATCACTTGGAATGTATCAGAGTAGAACAGCAGCCAGAGAGAGAGCCTGCTTAAACTTGATTTGTGGAACCATTGTTTCTGGACGCTTCAGACATAAATTGAGTGCATGGTAGTAATAATGCACACTCAAATAGTTATACTAAAACAAAGGGATACAAATATAAATGAAAAACAGGGAAATTTTGTTCCTTAACAAAGGTTACAGAAATGGTCATGAGCAAAGTTGTTTTGCGTTGCAGCACTTGCCTTTCTTGATGTGAAACAGAAGGCAAAAAGAAGGTCAATAGATGCTTTTATTTCTTGAGCCTGCCTGGTACATATCAGCAAAAGAGCTTTCATCAGTTAGATACTCCAGAATTTTCCTTTTTATAAAATCATAGAATCATTAACATTGGAAAATACCTCTAAGAACATTGAGTTCTCTGGTATATGACTTATACAGATATATCCAAGTGTATTGCTCTCTCTGATGAGGACATAAAAATTTTCTTCAAATATGATATTGATTTATTACAACATTACTAACTGAATTTAAGAGCCTATCATCAGTAGCTTCTCAGAAATGTCATGGACATCAAAGAAATTGAACTGATTTGAATGTAAGCAAAATATATAAATGTAGAGTAACTAAATAAATGTGATGACACCTGGATCTCCTCAGAGTAAAGTCAAGGTCTTGACTAGATACCTGTAGATAAATTAGAGGCAGAGGAAATGAATCTGTGAATGATATCATATGTCTTTGAAGATGATGATAAAATTTAAAATTTAACTTCTTAAATCATTTAAGGGAATTAATCTGTAAATCCTCTACAAACTCAAATAACAAAATCAGTTTTCCTTCTCAGATATGAGGGAGTGTAAAGCTGGTCATATATCACTGTGGAACATTCTTTCTAAAAGTCAAAGCAGCCTAAAAAATATTTTTATCTCCAAGGTCTTTAGAAGCCCTTTCGTGTTTTAGAGCACACAGTTTTATATGCCCATATAGAGGAAAAACCCAAGTTATAGTTGTGACTTTTGCAGTTTAAAAGATCATACATAGCAAGTAACAAGTTCCAGCTAGTCAAGTGCTTTAAAGAGAAAAGTATAAAACAAAGTTAAGCTTCAAGTTTGGTGTTTCAAGTTAATTGAGATTATGGTGTGGGGTTTTGTTATTGCTGTTATTGTCAGGTGGTTTGTTTTTGGTTTTTTTAAGTCATCTAGTTTACTAAATTGTACACTGCTGAACTATAACATTAGAATTGACACACATCATTAAACTAAATTTCATACCCCAGCAGTTTCTTCATTCTTAGAATGCATAACTGAATGGGCTAATTACAGCTCAATATCAATCTATGAAAATTATACATATTATTAGACTAATTTTTTAGACAAGCTATGATCACACATATTAGATTAGGAGAAACCATCTGAACATCATATAGAAAAAAGAAACAGGTATTTCAACTATTGCAGTTTCATGTTGTAGCTCCTAGATTGTACTTGTCCTTCAATATATTTATCAAAAATTTTCAGTTTGTCAGACACAAAAGAAAAAGAGAGAAGAAAAAGTGAAAATTAATCATTGTGGCAAACAATTCACTAGAAATATCACCATAAGTATTTTTTGTCAAAACCAAAACTGTTGCAGACAACTACAGCTCTGCTGGACAGTAACATGCTGTATCATATAAATATGTGTTATGGGGAGATGTTTTTACCCTCTCTGTGGGATTTTGTTGTTGTTTTTGTTGTTATTATTCACATCTTAAAAGTATTGAAGAAAGGTACTTTATTATGTGTTTTATTTCAAATGTCTCTGTAAAATTGCATGAATTGGTGCTGTCTCTAAGGCTCTCAAATCTGAGAGACCTTACCTGCAGCATCAAATGGAACACAATTAGCACCTAAGCTAGTAATCAAGAATTAACACACCATTACACATCCATAAAACCATTTTAATGCGTAAATCTAATAAAAGTGGGCAAAATACACTTTGCCAAAATCCTGTGTGCACTGTGAATAATGCAGCAGATTAACACACCACTCTCAATTGGAAAGGTTCTCAGTTTACCTTACAGCATTGCCAAAACTGTATTTTGGAGGAGATGTGGTGGGTTGATGCTGGCTGGACTCGGATTTGATCTGTGATAAGTTAAATCAATTTTCCTCAAGTCAAGTTGGTTTTGCCTATAATGGTAATTAGTGAGTGACTTCTCCCTGCACTTATTGCAATCTATGAGCCTTTCTTTTTTTTTTCAACCTTGTCTATCTGAAGAGAGGAATGATAGAGTGCTCTTTGGTGGGTATCTGATATACAGCCAGGGTCAACCCACCACTATCTCTGAGTTCGATTCTGTCACATGAATTGTATATGTATACGGCTGCATGTATGAGTAGAAACAATAGTGTAATTTCCAGTAGGTCTTTACTAGGATTTAGGATTTTGCCTTTAAAATGGACTTAATTTTCTCTGTCACTCATTTCAATCATAGGTACTTCCAAAGTGGCCATCCTATTGCTTCCTAAATATGTTGGAAAAAAAGTCAAAATGTGGTGCAGATTTTTTTTTTTCCCCTAAAATTGCCTAGAATTTTTTTCTTGTAATACTATTTAAGATACAAGTTTTCTATAATTTTTTTTGTGTGGTGTGTAGGCAATAGAAGAAAAGTTATAGAAAAGCCTTGAGAGGAAGAGACTGGTGATTTTATGGGTCTTGTTGGCAGTAATCTGTAATCATCACATGATTCTTCAAATCAAGACTTGAAATTTTCTCAAACGTGCCATAGTTGAAGCACAAGTGCTCAATAGAGAGGTTATTGTGTGCAATTCTGTGCAGCCTCTGTTAAGCAGCAAGCCAGTCTAGATAGTCATAAGGATACTTTCTCTCCATCAATCTGTCAGTCTGTCAGTGTGACCTTTTCCTATATCAGGAAAACAATTCACTGTTGGAACTAAAATGACACGAAGGTAAAGGTATTAAGAGATCAGAAAATGCAACAGAAAATATGTAGATGATATGATCTTGTCAGAAACTGCAACCTTTTGTATATGAAATATTTATGTATGACACAAATAAAGTAAGAATTTTTCTTCTTCAGATTTGAATATTACACACAATTAATAACCAAAGTATCAGAATGTAACATTTTCATCCAGTAAGCTTTATAAGTTGGAGCTATGTACTTGAAACTTTTAGCACAGATAAATTTCTGGCTGCTTTAACTTGACACTGTGTGCCACCCCTAGAAGCCTCAATAGATTCCCCTGATATTTAGGTATCTTTTTCCTTGGATTTATCTTGTCTTATACTTTTGGATCCAGACTGGTTATGGGAAGTCATTCATCATCTTTAGATATACATCTACTTTTCTGAAACCTGTCTGCAACAACCTCTGAACCACAGCAAACAAGAGATGTGGCACATTTATTGATAACATGACATTTTAAGCAAGTAAAAACTCTGTGTGTGTGTGTGAAATTAAAAATATTGTATTATGAGCATGTGCAAAATAAAACTCAGCAAGGTAAAAAACTATGAAATAAACTCATTAAAGGGAAAAAAAATTATAAACCAGATATTAAGTATGAAGAAGAAAATGTAAGGGATCTCTGCATGGCTCTTTCTTAGTAGCACAGTCTGGATAACAACAGCTGGTAAAGAGAATGTAAGTATAAACAGTGTATGGGAGGGGGATGCCAGAAACTCTCTGAGAGGGCATTGTCACAAAACTGATAGTCCCGAACAGGAAGATGACCTTCAGTGGGATTAAACTGATGCCTAAAGGTTTGGTGTGTATTTTGTAGATTTTTAGAGTTTTAGAAGTATAGGTTCTCTTGCTCACATATTAAGTGGTGTTAGAAGTTACTAAAGTGATTCTCTCACACATTCTCAGGCTTTCTGGAGGTCATGATGTTTTTCAGAGCCACCTGCAAGATAACTTGAAGTCAAAACAAAGGAAGAACCCAGAAACCCTTGGAGGTGGTCCAGGGGGCATAGCCCAGGACCCTGACGAATGGACCACCGAGGGAATTGGAAATGATGATTGGTTATAGATATCTAATATGTTAATTGTTAGGAAGAGTATAAAAGCTGTAACCTTACTGAGGGCAGGGTTCTTTGGGGATTTTCGGACGCAGAGATCCTTGTTGAAACAACGCGCATTCTGTAGGCCCAGCGGAGGCCCAAAGCCTCCAAACTCCGAATAAAGGTATTGTCTATCTTTCTCCATTAATATTTTCTCTGAGTGCCTATCTTCCAGGAATTTAGGCATTAAAAAAAAAGCAAACACTCTCAGCTTGAAGGGCAGGCAGTGAGAGGAAGCAGTAGCATCACAATGGGGTGGTCCCTCAAGACAGCGGCCCCAAGGCACATCGGCCCTGCCCAGTCTGTGTGGCACAACATCCCCATGGGGTGCCAGGAGCAGCCTGCCCCCAGCAGTGGTCTAGTAGTGTGTGGGCAGCATGCACAGGACCACAGTCCTTGGGGCATGGGCAAAGTGGGATATTGTGAGCATGGAGGTTACATGAGGGTGGGGAACCCATGTCTCCCAGAGGAATGGTAACTTACATGTCTGGGTAGGAAGCTGAGCTTGTAACGGAGGTATAAATATATATATACCTTTTGATAAAAGGTAAACTTAATATTTTGCCAATATACAGAAGACCACCCCGCATTTTATTTAAGGCCCTAGTCGCTTTTTGACTGGTAACATTGCCTCAACAGATCTCTAGTGATCTAGTTTTGAGGTACACCACTTGCATTGTGATGCCCTTTATTTTAATTACTCAGGCTCTGCCTATACTGAGCTCGATGAATCTGCTTACCAAAAAGTGAAGTTACACAATAGCATACACACCTCACCTGAGCAAAGCCTTGTAGGAAAACAAAATGAATATCCTTATCAGAAGGATAAACGCTATCGGAATTTTGGAGTTGAAATGCTGGGAGTTTTAGTAGGTTAACTACTAACAAAGAGAGAATTGAAGAATATATTTCTACTACTGTTAGACCTTAGAAATGCCAACAGAAACATAGCACATTTACGTAAACTAGTGTAAATTAGGAAAAAAAAAGGCGAGGAGGCTAGGCAGGTTTTTAAACCTGGACTTGAATAAATAGAAAATCAAGATATAAGGGTTAGGGTTTTTGTGCATCTGTGCTGCTAGGAGTTGCTCACACATCCACATCCAAGGTCCTTCTGTACTTACATTTAAGTGAATGCAAAAAAAGAAATGGCCATTTACAGTGAGACAAATTTAACCATGTTTATCTAAAAGCTCATTGCCTAATCAGTGTTGGTTCTCTAAGTTTCCTCTTAGTGGGAAAAAAGGCTGAAACTTAAGAGAACATTTGCTTTTAATTGCATTAATTCTATTATGTTATCTGGTAAATGACATTTACAATACCTCTCTTCCCATTGATTACAGGCAGAGCTGTAAGCACTTGCATTCCAGTGCCAGAATATCTAAAATTACATAAATTCCACATCTAACTGTGAAAGTGAAAACTGCTCAGTAGGACAGATTGCTGCTACTTACAGCTTTACTCCTGAAATCAAAAAGTGTCAGTTTTTGTGGGGGAGTACACAGACACAAAAAAATCCCCATAAAATTAAGGATCTACTGTATGTTTTAAGATTATATTTTTCTTGACTTCTGTGCAGCATTTTCTCAATAACATGAGTTTAGACATTCTTCTTTGCCTCTTTGCTATCCACTGAGCAGCCCTAAAATGTTATCCCATCTGAACAGAAGCATCTTTCACTGTCAGTAACATTTCTTTAAGTTTTGAGGTAGTAGATAATCAGGCTTATTGTCCCTAAAGGATCTACAGTTACTTCCAATATTTTCTTTCTCTGGCTGATGGCATGACATGTGTACACTTACATAGCTCATTTTTCTAACAGATGCCTACTGCCCTTAGCACTTTTACCACATTTTTATTATATAGAGAGACAAGACACAATGTGGATTGTGTTTAAACTGCAGTAGTTGATTGAACTCTGTCTTTTGGGAAAAAAAAATCTGATTTTAATGGGGGATTACAGTGGGATGGTTCTCACTCTTTGCCTAAAATAATATTTCACTGTCTTTTTGTAGCATGCTGCTGACAAAGAAGAGAACTGGTCACCAAGCACACCTTGCTCAGCCATTTTGCCGTGTAAGAAAAACAGCCTTTCATCTTACATTCGGTAAGATCCAACAGAAACTTCGAGACATCCAGAACAAGTGATGGATCAACCTAGCAGAAAAGACCCAACTATGTGCAGAGTTGGGTGACCACAGAGCATTCTATGAGGCTCTGAAAGCAGTGTACGGACCCACACACCAGGTTCAAAGCCCCCTACTCAGTGCAGATAGCCAAATGCTTCTCACAGATAAAACCTCCATCCTGAATCGATGGTCTGAACATTTTCAGACTCTCTTCAGTGCCAAC
>JAWWMO010000001.1:72810549-72821131 GCA_035047845.1 Dendrocincla fuliginosa
TTTTTTTTTCCCCCCCCCCCCCCCAAGATTTTATTTCTCATTCTTCTTTGATAGTAAAAAATCAATTATTTTATCAAAAATAAACATCTGCCCAAACAGCCTATGGTCCCTGGGCCTTTTCTTTGTTGTAGTTCAAATATATTGCTGCTATTTTTAATCCTCTGAACCTTTGAAATGTCTCAATTTCCTTCTGAGCTATTAAAAAATTAAAATCAGTGGTTTGGAGATAATTCAGCTTTTCAGTCCATCATAACAGATTTACAGTTCAGGCAGTAAAAACAATTGTGTTACTATCACAGTAATTTGCTACGTCCCTTAAGATTCTTGAACATGAGTTGCCTAGGTCTGTTAATTTGTCTATCTATGCCTAGTTAATTTTAGCAGATGCTGTTCCCTATGTTCTGCTACTACAGATGGTGAAATTTTTATTTCGTCTAAGGGGCAAAAAGGTTTTGAGGTTTTTTTTAATATTATTTTCCTTCAGATCAAAGAACTAAAACAGATGATAGGAAATTTTCATATAAGTTTATATCTTAATAAAGGTTCTACAAAGAAAAAATATAGACACCAATTGTCACAGCAGAAGTTATTCTATTTCTAGGAAAACTGTAGGAAGCATTTTGGTGTAGGGTTTTTTGTTTTGTTGGTTTTGGTTTTTTTCTTATTATTTAGTGCTTCCAGCAGATGGTGTATTTGTTATTGCCATAATTCACTGGTATACAAATAAAAGTGCAGATAAGGTTGCATGATTTAAAATTTATCTGATGGATATGTCTAATGAAATAGAAAATGTACCCCCCAAAAAAGTAATTTCTTTGAATTTTTTTTAATAAAACTTCCTACTTAATAAAAAATACAAAAATCTGAGCAATGAAAAACTTGAGGTTTTCTTTGTTTTTATTCTTCACCTTGAAATAATGTATGACTCTAAGATGTATGAAATAATTACTTTTAACTGGGAGTAAAATTAAGCCTGATATGAAGTTTGATTGTCTATCTCTGCCACTGACACATTAAAAACCAGCATGTGCAGACTTCCACTCACCTCCTCCTGCCACGCTTAATGACTCCCCAGCCTGGGCAAACTTCCCACAGGCAAGGCCACCACCGCTGCCTGCCCAAGGCTCACAGAAAGGCACCACGGTCCAAGCTGGCTGGCTGTCTTCCTTGCAGAGTTTAATGGGTGTTCAAGATGTGTCTGATGCGCTGGGGTAGCTGCTTCCATTGCTGCTGGGATCCATGCCCTGCAGCACATCACTGTCGGTGTTGAGCAGTGCCACACTCAAAAATAGTTTTTGGACACCTTCCACTCCAACTGCTGCACAAATTGCTCCCTCTGTTTGCTGTGCTCCCAGCTGGCGATGCTTTCCCTGGTGTCAGCTGAAGAGGTGCTCGACAGTTCCCAAATCTAAATTAAGAATTGGCTGAAAATAGCAGATGTAAGCACCTTTTCAGGGGCTGTTAGAAACTGCTAAAGCTTCTAGGAATAAACATGTCTTAGCTACCTGTGCGAGCAGCAGTGGCACCCTTCAGGAAGGAGAGCCCAGAAATTGCTTCATGAATTTCTGCATCCCTTAGCTGCTACTGTTTGCACTGACCCTCACTGCAGTGTCCTACTCTACTTTGTGAGCCCATTTCCATTTCAGACTCTTCCATCTTTAGGTCCAGCTGATGCTATTAAAGAATGCGATGTAGTTATCAGTAAACATTATCACAAGATATGGGCCTACTATGTGTCTGCTGTTTGCTTCCACTTAGCACTTACTTCAGCTTATGTGCATTGTGCAGCAGTTTGTGCAAATACTTGTCTTACTACCACCAGTGAAGTTTAATCAATGGAGTTGAAAAAGCTCATTAATGCTAATGAAATCAAAGCATCCAAACCCGTCCTGATAGTTCTGATATGTATGTGAAACACAGAGTCTCTGAGACTACTAAAGAGTTTATACAAACTGCAGTATGGTGACACCTTTGTTTTTATTTAAAAGTGAAGTAATTAATCAGATTCTACAATCATCAAAGTAAAGAGTAATTTATTAAAGCGTGAAAATTTAGGTAAAAAATAGGTATGTTTTGAAATGCAAAAATTTTATTTTTTCTCTCTTTTTTAAAATCAGAACAAAGGAAATACTGTTTCAAAACTGATTTTCTTCCAGATTTTATGACTTCACATTACAAACTATTCTTCATTTTGCAAACTGTAAAAATGATGAGGATGAAAAAAAATATTGCACTTAACAGGGAAAGGTTGTTGAAGAACAAAAAGTCAACAAAGTTTACGGTGTGTTTAAAACTCTCTAGACTTAAAATAAACATCATGTCTTTGAATTATATTTGTATGAGCCCCAAAACACTACAGAATGTGAATTTTCCTGTTATTTTAACTCAGGATAGCGTGGCATAGCTGGAACATGTCATATGCAGAGACATGAACTTAGTTGATAATAATTTTTTTTTTTTCATTCCCCCAGAGCAAATAAGCCGGTTTGTGTCTCAGGAATTTTCATACAAATTAAAGGTTTCTAATATAGATATACTTTGCATTTCCTGTTAGAAAAAAAATAAAAAATCCCAAAAACAAAACACCAAAGCTTGCTTTTTTGAAGGGTTGAGAAGTTATTAGTGTAATAGGATAGATTTGGAGAATTTCTAGACATTATTGGTGCAGAGGTGTAAAGAAAATTTATTTTGTCTATTTTAAACGAATACAGGCATTCATGAGAAGTACCTTACCTAAAGGACACAGATCAAATGGCTATATTTCAAACTACTAATTTTCAGAATGATGAACATTGACATTTTCAGTGACACCAGATAGTCACAATTTACCTAAAAACATCTTTATTCCTTAATATATCTTTTTATGCTCAGTTCCCTCAGTTTCATGTTTGTGAAATGACAGATTTCTCTTCAGAGTTATAGGGAAGGAGGCAATGACACAATTCTGCCCAGATTAGCATTTTTTTGAAACAAATTTTGCAAAGTTCTATTTTTAAATAATCCCATTAAACCTAGAATTTGTACTTGTAAAATTAGAAGTGATATTTTTTGTACCCTATATTCTAAATAGACTTTGTTTAAAGCAAAAAAATAAATAAACAACCCCCCCAAAAAAACAAACAAAATCCAAAACAATTTAATAAAAAACATTTAGACACATAACGATGTGCATTCTTAGTAAAAAAACCCAAACAAACAAAAAAGACACAAAACCCCCCAAAATACTTCAGAATGATCTGAAACAGTTTAAAAGCTTTTGACCTAAAGGCATCTATGTTTGGGTTTTTTTTACCCACAATGAAGGTGCTTCTCTGACTGGGTCTTGTGACTTTGAATGAGCTTGCACTCAATAATTCAGTCTGAGTAAGAGCTTCTAAACCATTCTGGAAATGTATGTGATGTAGGAAATCAATGGAGCTTCATTAATTTACACCAGATGAGTATCTAATCCTTATGTATTGACCTCCACAGTCTTGTTTGACTTTGTTTTAAACATATGTACATGCTTTATTATGGAGTTAACTTGTTACTGTTGTATAGCTGCCTCTGAAAACATCAAATATACCTTTCTATCATTCACATATCCAATTTAAAGCATATTTGATGACACTGACATTAACATGTAGATAAACACACTTGCATGAGTACTCTATATTATAACACAAGCTTTCATTTGCCATGTTAAGATTAAATAATTAACTTTTATTTTCTGAACAGTATTCTGAAAGGTTTCTGTTTCTCCACAAACTTTATAGGGAATCTTCTAAGACTAGAGTTCTGAGTTAAACATGTAAATATAATACAGCAAAGTAAAATGAAGACCAATAGTGGGTGGCTAAGCATGTTTTGTGATAATTTTCTTTTGGAGGACTTGAGGGATTTCTGTTTTATTGCTTTTTTTCCCTGTTAAGGATGTTTACTACTTCACAGCACTAGTAAAATTGATTTCTTGTAGAAAGAATAGCACTACATGAAGAACTTTGAATCCCTATATTCTTGACTTTCCAAACAGTTCTTTTGAATTTTTCATGTACTGTGATTTCTTCTGCAATTATAACAGCATTAAAAAAGCTATTTTGAGTGAATTAAACCAGATTCCTTTTCAAACACTAGAAAATATGAGCTATTTTAATGTGTAAACAAGGATCTGAAGCATACTGAATGACTTTCCAACTGTACCTAACAAGGTTTTCATAGTAATATTCTACTTGGTGATCTTTTCCTAAAAAATATTTCTTCAAGCAGAATTGAAAGTAAAATAAGCACTTCAAGTCTTGAAAAAGCTATTAAAAGTATGGATAGGTATACTGATATTACCTATATATTAAAAGAACAACACTAAATTAGTTGAAGCATTCAGCTCAAGAAATTCTTTAAACTATGTAAGCATTCCTAACCCTTTTTTTGTAGGGTCCATTATTTCAACATCTCAGTCCTATTTTCCTACAGAGCAGTTTTGTATACACTAATGTGCATAAAACTGTAATCCCTAGACCTTTATTCTAATTATTTTGCTGCTTGCAAAACACAGAATTTCCACCTCTCTCATTTGAAGAGGGTGATTTAATCACCAAGAAGTGATGTATTATGATTGTCTTTGCCCATCACCTTTTCATTTGAAGCTGATCCACTCTGAACATACAAGTAGGAGCCTTTGCATTAAATCACAGAAAAAGGGACCTTAATTCTAGTCTAGTGATTAGGGCACTTGAAATTGAAGCTCATTCATTTAAAGCAGGTGTCCAAGTGACACTTCTCTCCCACTGTATGTAGCTATTTTTAACAGGGATTCATTTACCCAAGGACAGTTTGTTCTTCCATTCACATAATGGAAAACTTTACACGTGTCTAGACATCCAGTCTGAATGGTTGAATTTCATGGTAGTCTCATGATATTGCTAGGTCAAAACATTAAAAGTACTTGTATGCATTCCTTGGTTCTTCACAGAGTTTATCCTTTCATTGTAAATGTAGCTATTCCATCTATTTTCCCTAAAGAACAAGACTGACACATAAGACACACTGCATGAAAAAAGGCAGCAGTGCCTACCAGTCCCTGCTGAAATACAAGTTTATATTTCTATCTCAAAAAATATCCTCTGGGAGAGCACACACATTACTACTCCTGCACTGTATCAACAGCCACTTACAATGAGCTTACAATCAGATACAGCAGTTGGTTGCAAGCAGAAAAGGCAACCATAAAACTTACCATATTTCTACACTTCCTGAATTGCCCTCAGTTTTCTCCACTTCCTTGGAAACACAGAACTTTCTCAAATTTGTTGGCTGGACATTTCTTTCTCAGAGGTCCTATCCCAGTCACAGGCAGTATTATAGATATTCGACATGGTGTGGCTGCATGGCACAGATACATAACATGGATACATTGGTCTGGTAAGTGTCTAGCACCTAATAACTTAATAATGAGATATTTTTGTGGAATTAAAGCAGCAGCTGTGCATAGGCTGTCTAGGAGATAACTCACAGCTTTCACACAGTACCAGGCAGAGAGCAATGGATTTAAGACAGCTGCATGTGTACGTATAAATTTTTATAGCTCCAGGCCAAAACTACAGAGTAAAATTCTAGGAAAGCACTCAAGTAGCAAGAGTGAGTCCTAATGCAAATGCAGCACCTTTTCTGTTGCGAAATGTGAGAGATGCAAAACATCCTGATTGGACTGAACTTTCAAGAGTGGAAAATATTACCAAAAGGGCAGCCATGGGAAGGTGACATTAACTGACATCTTCTTCTCTGAAAAAAAGGAAAAGAATAGAATCATAGAATATCCTGTGTTGGAAGGCTCCCGTAAGGATCATTGAAGTTTAACTCCTGCCCCTGCACAAGATAACCCCAAGAATTACAACATGTGCCTGAGAACATTGCCCAAATGTTTCTTGAACTCTGGCAGACTTGGTGCTTGTGACCATTTTGCAGGGGAGCCTGTCCCAGTGCCCAACCACTCTCTATAGACAGCAAAGTTTGTGTGTCCTAGAGCACATGAACCCTAGAGCAGCATACTTTATCCACAATTCATAATATTTGCTACTGTATCTTCAGTGATGTCCATGTGCTCTTAAGCTAGTATTTTGAAACTTCTTTTTCAGTTCAGGATGCCATAAAATACTGTAAGAGCTGTGATGCAGTTCCAACAGGCTGGCAGTTTCGTGATTTAGTACGCACCCATGTATTTCCCAATGATGTGACTCTAAAGTCCCCCCATTTAACCACTTTCTGCCCACTCAGCTAACCCCTCTTTGTTAGCCTAGGCTTGTGTGTTCCCAGACTACTTACATGTCCTTAAGCTGCTCATCCTTTCAATAGCTATTCCCCTACATTTTCTCTAGCTTTCCAAGTTTTTACAATACACCTTCAGTCTCTATGTTTACATTTGCTCCATGGTTGTTATCTAGTCTTTGCCTTCTCTTTCCCTCTATTTCTATTCATATTGGTGCCCACTCTAGTTGCAGGCAGAAAAGCCATGGATTTTTGTATTTTACACTGGGAAAGAATAAAAATTAGGATTTGGACTTTACAGTTCACTCAAGGAGCGCTACTCTTATCAGAGGAAAGGAATCTGAGATTCTGTGATGATAAAAGCGTTAAAAATTTGGTTAATGAATTTTGAATTTGAATGAATGAAAGAAAAACAAAAACACAAAAAGCCCAAGAGGAAATCCCTTTCTTTTGTTTTCTTGACTAATAACTCTACTAGAATACTACCGGAAAGGTGGTCTGTTCTTTGACTCCGATACTGGTACATACTAACAAATTTCATACAGGCTGTTTAAAATTTAACTGTAGGCTGAGTGTTGCCTACAGTTCAGCTGAAATCCTTGAAACTGTAGACAACATTTATCAGGTGTTTCCAGCTGTCATAAAAGGAGATTAACCACCAGACTGTGCAGTCAAGAAAATATGATGTTTCTACTAATCACTAGAGGCCACTGCCTTTTAGATGACTTGGCAATTCAGGCCCCATGGCTAGTCAAGGCTTGTCTTGACTGTGGAACTTTTTAAGCTGTGACTGCAAAGATTTCTGGAGGTCATGAGAGGGTCAAGAGGGCTGTGTCCTTCAGATGAACAGCAGTCCTGCAGTATCTTATTTCCTGTAAGTTAGGAAAGTCTCATTTTGCTTCTGCTTGTTCTTGTTTCTGCAGTGGAAAGCCTTAACTGAATTTGGTAGCAGTCTAATAAAACTAAATAGTAGACAAGCAACTAACTTGTGAACCAAAGAGGGACCAAAGAGTGTTCTTTTAAACAATGTGAAGAACAAGTCTTTGACAGACCTGAGAACACAGAGAAAAAAAAAAAAACACTTCCTTCTCCATCTAACTCCTCCCAATGGACAGTTCTGGATACTAATGACTGAAAGCTTATCTTCCCTTCTAAAAGAAGGATGATCCCATTGACCTTTAGAGCGGGTTGTGGAAGGGATAAACATAACATAAAGGAAAAATTTAGGTACCATGCAGTCTGTGTATAACAATTTTAACTGCAACATTCATGGAAATTGGTAATAAGTGGACTGGGTTCATGTATCAGGATTATTTTTAATTAATATGACTGTATTGTGAATAGATTGTCAAGAAATTAATAAGACTACTAATGAAGTTATAGATGAGTTTTTCTGTTCATCTTTTCAAGCATAGTGGGTTTTTTGTTTGTTTGTTTTAGAATAGCAATTTTTATAAAACTTATATTAAAGTAAATAGCTGTAGGAGCTGTGTTCTAGGCTGAAATAAATGCTGTCAGCATATGATAACCACACTGAACATTTGTGCCAGTCTGAAAAGGGCTGAGACATAAGGGTGATAAATTCAAAACAGTTGGAAGGATGAAGTAGACACAAATTGCACAGGTTTTGAGGAGGTACGTACCAAGAAAAAGGATTGAAGAAAGTAGCCAAGCTCACACACTTTCCCAAACTTATCTCACTGGCTGAAGTGTCAGAAACATAATATTGAAATAGATTGGTCAGACTGGTCACACTCCAAAACTTTCCTAATGTCCTTCTGTAGAAGTCTCAGGTTTTCAAGGATAATTTCACTCAAAGCCTTAAAATATGCAAAAAAACAAAAACAAATGTAGTCCAATGTGTAAAGCATGAACTGATAGGCTTTCCTGGACTATCAGACAAAGTTCTGCTACTGGCATAGTCAGAGAAATAGATTTGCAATGCTTCAGGAAATCTGTGTGCCAAAATCTCGGTGGTGTGAAGACTGGATTACTACTTTAAACAACACTAAAGGAGTCACTGAGAGGAAGCTGTGGTGCAGAAATACAGACCTGTGGGAGGGTCTACATGTATCTTCCTTGGTAGAGTATCACACAATTTTCATACCTAAAAGAGTGTACAAATGGCAAAGCTGTGTAAGATGAAGAATTGGTCTTTTACCTTAAAAAAACCCTGAGTAATTCAGCAAATGCATATTGAGAATTTAAATTCTGTCTAATAGTCATCACTAGAAATGATTGGCAGAGTTTAAAAACCATGCACTTAACATATGTAATAGCAATTAATTATTTTGAGGAAAGAAGTGTATGTTAATTGAACAACCATAATAAATGTGGCTATAACAGCATTTTCTTTAACAGAATTTAGGAACATCTGTATTTATTGATTTAATGAAATTTAGATGAAGGTTAGTATCTGTTTCTGATGGCTAAACTATTAAGAAGGATAAATACTTAGTAATTTAAAGATAATAATATTTTTCACACTAAAAGGTATTTTTTTTCTATTGAAATTTGATTAAAAGTTCATGATTGTCCTAGCTGTGACATAACCAAATATTTTCTTGAAACTTTTCTGTAATTACATAATGGTTTGTTCTCAGATAGCTCTGATCACAAGCAACACCTCAGATATTTCTTTTTACTTACTTTAGAAGTTCCAGTCTGTGGCTAGGCTTTAATTGACATGGAATTTAATATATTTTTTAATAATTTAATTTTCCTGATGTGCAGTTGACAATTAATCCAGTTTGTTATGTCATAGACTTGACTGTTGAATAGAATGTTGATTAGGTGTTTGATTGGTGATTCAGATATTTCAGTTATTTGCACGCATTAAAAGAATTTATACCTAAAAAGAACTGTCTAACGAAGTTGTTAGAATACATCCATATTCTAATAGATCTTTAATAATTGCAGTGATTCAATGACAACTAATTATACCACTTGATACAGAATGCAGGCATTCTCCTAAATCTATTCAGCACCTGCCTGAAAATACACATTTTTTTTTTCTTATTTAATTTCTTTCATGTAAATGTCTGGTAGCAGAAATTCAGGGATGAATATATTTTCCAGTGGAAAATATTTATTTTCCATGCTATTTTTTCCTCTCTGAGGCCTCTAGGAGATGTCCTACATAAAGCATATATTATCTTCTGTGGTCATTCAAAAATATATTCATTTCACACAGTTTCAGCGTGTAACTCCCCACTGCAAATATTCTGCAAAATCATTACGATCAATAATGCTATGAAACCAACAGCAGTTGAACCAATGAAGCAAAAAAGAACTTCTGGCTGCTTTGATCCCCAAATAATTATTGTTAAGAATATTATAACTGTAGAAAACTGAACCCTAGGCATTTTGAACAGCTATGTAGCACTAGCTCTTGCAAACTCAGTTCTTCATGCTATGTTAAATTTGCACCTCTTCTGTGAGCTGTTTATTTTGTTTGCTTTTGGATTTGTTATTAGATGTTGTCGAAGGTGGGGTGTTTGTTTAGTTTTTCTTCCTTTATTTATTTTTTTAAACCCTCTCGGCAAGTACAGATCTGTATGCAACATACATAGATATTACACATACCGATAAAATACTCCCCAGGTAAGTTTAAGAGACTATTCTGTCTCTTAACTGGCTAGTATGTTTTTACATTGACCAGGACAGTAATTAATTACTATTGCAAAAGGCATGACCAGCCTTCCTGATGGAATCTAAACACCCGAGGCAGAGTTACTTTGAAGCCGGACAAGCAGCAATCACCAAGGACAGTTTTCCCCAGCAGTTCCGCCTTCCAGGAGCGCCTCCCTCACACACCCAGTGCCCACACAGACTGGCGGACACAGCCCTGGCTCTCTCTGCAGGGCAGGGCCGCCTTCACCGACCTGGGAGACATTTCTGGGCTGCACTCACCGACCTGGGAGACATTTCCGGGCTGCACTCACCGACCTGGGAGACATTTCCGGGCTGCTGGCAGGCATGTTGAGGAGCCCTCAGGGTGGGACTGACAGCAGAGGCGCGGGGAAATGCTGACATTTCTCCCTGCCTGGATACCAGCGGCCCGGCCGATCCGCACCCTGGGGAAGCCGGCCTGAGGCCCAGATACTGAGTGGTCGCCCAGCAGAGGGTCTATAAAGCCGTGCCCGGGGGTGCCCGGGGTCCGGCCCTTTCTATCTCGGCTTCACCCAGGGTGTCAGCCTGACTGCTTGTCCCGCTCCTCGTCCTGCCTGCCTCTCTTCACCCTCAGCTCCCCGTCCTGCCGGTAGCCGGTTTCCTACCTTTGAAGTCCTTCCCACTGGTGGTGGTAATTCCTTCTCTAGTTCTAGCCTGCCCCTTTTCCTGT
>JAWWMO010000001.1:72837043-72856731 GCA_035047845.1 Dendrocincla fuliginosa
ATTGCCACAAGAGTGAACAATTTTCTCTTTGCTTTATGATTTTTTTTTTCATTAAAAATGTTTTGTTGTCATATGAAACCTGTTGCAAACTTTGTAGTGGAGGGTTGGTCAAAATATTAGATTAAACCCCATCAAAATTCAATTAAATTTGTGCTTACACAACAGTATTTCGGACATTGAATGAGAATGGTGCTACTATAACCATTAAATTAAGAAACCTGAAACAATCAAGAAAGATATCATTCTTGAATGATCTTGTGTTTGGAAACCAGTAGCAATGGAGAAATCAGTATTATGAAAAGGATTTCAGTCTCACATATGGAAGTAGATTTATAACTACTGTATTTTTTCATTATGTTATTTCTTAATACAAAGTGTTCTCATAATGAGCTCAGAAGCTTTGTTATTTCATAGGAATATTTACTCATGCAGAAACAAATGCCAAACAGGTAAATATGACTTCACACATTTCAGGTACCAAAGAGCCATGCTGTGACAGAAATATTGTTTTAAGGTTTTTTGCTTTCTGCTCTGTACTATATGCTAAAATATGAAATTTCTAGGGAAAAAAGAAATCTGAAGTTACTGAATTTTTTTTGCATAATACTGAAGACATGGTGACCTGGAGCATTGCGTGCTCCTCAGCAAATACTCCAGCTCAGGCTGCAGGATAACACAGCTCAGTCAACCTGAAAGTCTGGCCCAACATCTTGTAGGTGGATGCTCTAGCCAGAAGATTATAAAAGTGATTATAGTGAGAGAGCCAGATTATTCTCTTATGCTGCCTATTTGAAACACCTTCACTTTTCATGAGTCAGAGAGCAACACTATGCTTGTATATTCTGGGAGCTAAAATATGTTTTCTTTTATCCAGAGAAGGACTCTGAACAATGTATCTTTATGTTGCTAAAGAAGAGAGATAAGGACATATCCTTGTCTTCAAGGATAAGTAGCACAGATTATCTTGTGTTCACATTTCTTTTCAGATGGTCCCTTTTCTAACAGGTGTGTCTCGGTGGCCCAAAGAACGCCAGAAAGTAAGACACCAAGTGTGCAGTGTCAACAATCATGACACTCAAGCCTAACTCTCTTACTTAATAGCATAAATATAGGCTCAGCTTCTCTATAAGATACAAAAGCACTTCAAATCAATCTTTATTAAATATTCAGCAAAGTAAATATTTTCTATAAAGCTGAATATTCAATCTCCTATGTTAAATGTATATATTCGCTCTCTTGGAAATGTAATAATTCTTAACAAAGATTTGACAGGAGGGTTTGGATGCAAGTCAGTGTAAATATTTCTCTGAGATGCTGAATATACAAGTCCCAGTGAACTACAGGAGATGCAAGACTTCACTCTCGCTCTGTTACAACCATAGCTGAATACTCTGACCCTTACAATAAACATATAATCTTTTTCTAGCTGAGAAGAGCATGATCAAAATGCATTACTCTCAATAGAAAGATCTATATCTCTGAGTTTTGGTTAGAATATTAGTAAATTTTACAATTTATAATCCACTTCCAGATCAAAATATATTTTAGATATCCACAGTTTCATAGCCCTCTTATTTAAGAACCATTGAATTTTTAAGTATTGTTGTTGCAGGATCCTAATGGCTAAATTCTGTCAGCACCACTCCTCCTAACTATTGGCTGTATTCCTTTGTTGCCTTTGGCTATAGCAGATGGAAAATTATTTAATAATGTTTTTCAGTGTTTCAACAATTCTTTGATTTAATTTTCTAATAATTTCTCAAAAAAAATTAGAAATTTCTTTTGCACCAGACACCAAAATAATTTTGAGTTTTTCCACACACCCCCCCAACAGAACACACTGTTAATTACCAGGAGAACTAAACTGCATGACATTAATGTGGGAAATGACTACTGAACAAATGACTACTGAACACTTTTGTGTTAATCAATTCAGAAAAAGTAATGAATCCCTCAATCTCCAAAAGACTAATCCGACAACAAGGAAGTAGTCAAAACCATGCTGGTTTAGGGACCACTGACTTGGACTCATGTACCTGGCTTTGTATCAGTGAAATCTAGACCTTGTAATCCCAGAGAGAAATCACAAGGCATTTGTGTACTAGAGGAGCACAAAGAATTTCAAAAGACAAGATTTATTATTCATTTAACACTGCCCCTGGTTATGCCTGCATATGTATTTTAACTAGTGTAGTTTCTTTACAGTCCTTTAATTAACGTATTCTGATTGAAACAATGTAGAGCTAAGACAGTCAGAAGTGATTCTCCTATGATTAACTGAGTTCAGAATATCAGCATCAGCATCAAGTATACTCCATAGAAAGTTTTTTTCTCACAATTTTATCTTGTTTAATGATTTCCAGGGTGCTTTTTCAATTCAAGGAGTGTTAATTGAAGTTGTCGTGAACATTCTTGACAAAAAAATAATGTTACTAAAGTTTGAACAAATAAATAAATAAGAAGAACTTAATACTTTAAATGGATTTAAAAAAAAAAAAAAACAAAAAAACATTTTTAGAAACTACCTTTGCTTCTACCTAATATTGGAGAACCTATTTGTGAACTTATTTTCACAATTAATAGTCTCTAGTAAATAATTTAATTATTTTTTCCTACAATTTGATAGTAAAAAATTTTATTTAGCCATCAATGTGCCCAAGTGGCCAAGAAGGCAAATGGAATCTTGGCCTACATCAAAAATAACATGACCAGCAGGAGTAGGGAGGTGATTTTTCCCCTGTCCTTAGCACTGGTGAGGCTGCAGCTCAGGTACTGTGTACAGTTTGGTGCTCCTCAGTTTAGGAAGGATGTTGAGGTGCTGGAGGGTGTCCAGAGAAGGGCAATGAAGCTGGTGAAGGGACTGGAGCACAAGTCCAATGAAGAGCAGATGAGCGAGATGAGGTTGTTTAGGCTGGAGAAGAGGAGGCTCAGGGGTGATCTTTCTACAACTACTGGACAGGAGTTTGTAGCTGGATGGGGGTTGGTCTCTTCTCCCAGGTAACCAGCAATAGACAAGAGGACAAAGCATTAAGCTGTGGCAGGGGAGGTTTAGGTTAGACATTAAGAAGAATTTCTTTGCAAAAAGGGTGATTACATATTAGAATGGGGTGGCCAGGGAGTCACCATCCCTGGAAGTGTTTAAGGAAAGACTGTAGGTGACACGTAGTGCCATGATCTAGTTGACATGGAGGTGTTCAGTCATTGGTTGGACTCAATGATTTCAGAGGTGTTTTCCAACCTCATTTATTGGACAATAAATTGGAATAAATTTTGCCTCATTACATTGCAAGGTACTAGAAGTTAAAAACCCAAATCTGTCCAGTCACTGCATACTTCTTATAATTGCCAGATTTTTATCATCTTCTCCCTTATTTTTTTCCATTTAGGTTTGCAGTTTCAAGAAAGCAACATTTATGTCAACATCCTTAGTACCAGATCTACCTCTTTTCTTCTGTTTTTACAGAACAAAAATATACAACATCAGCACTGAGCTGCCATATTTACAATGCCATGCAACATTCATTAACCAATTCTAAGACAGGTAAGAATTATTTCTTGCAGTTATATAATTTTTTGGGGCATAATGTTTATTTAATCAAATCACAATTATTAATGTCTGGAAATGTTTGAGGGGGTATTTTTTGTTTGAACGGGGTTTTTTTCCAGAGGTATATCTCAGGACAGACATTTCCTTTTAAATTATGTAATTCTAGTCACTTCTGAAAAAAATCAAAGAAACAAACAACAAAAAGCCCAACAAACAAACAACCCCCCCAAACAAACAAAAACCCACAACCCCCCCCCCCAGTCTATTCAGTCTATTCTTTCTTCAATGAGAGTGCAGAATTCCATTAAAATTCCATTAAAATTCCACAGATTCCATATGAATAGTTTTTGTCTCATCCATTAAAAATGCAATACCTTGCAAATAATTGACGTTTATGAATTAGAGAAATAGTGTAAAGTAACTCAAGCCAGTAAGACAAAGCACAAAATATTTTGCAATACAGTGCTATTTCATAAAGAGAGATGAGTTGTGTTATGTATACACAAAATAAGAATTGAAGCAGAAAATACAGAATTTCTTATTTATTCTCCCAGTCTTTGGAAGATTAACAGAATGAAGGTGAAACTTTAAACTTTACCTTTTTTTTCTCTCTGATTGTAAGACTTTATGCTTACATGATTTATGGACATTTCACAGATATTTCACAAGGGTTGTCCATAGACTAAGGAAATGATTTCTTTTTATAGTATCAAGGATTGGGATGTGGTGTGGTGGCTGTTGAGGAAGTACTGGATAGCATAGGACCTGAGCATGATGTAAATAGCATGGAACTGGGGCAGAGGATATGCTGGTTTGTGTTAAGTTAGTGTTCATTTTCATTGTAGTAACTAGTTAGGGTCTGTGTTTTAGATTTGTACCAGAGGCAGTGTTGATAACACAAGGATATTTTCATTATTGCCGAGTAATTCTTACGCAGAGCCAAAGCCTGATCTTCTCACCCCACCCAACCAATGAGCAGGCTGGGGGTACACAAGAAGTTAGGAGGGGGGACAGATGGGACAGCTGACTCCAGCTGAACAAAGGGATATAATATAGCATATGTCATCATGGTCAGCAGTAGAAAAGGGATAGGTGTGCCTAGAGGTCATTGCTTGAGCAGTGGCTGGGTATGGTTTGGCTAGTGATGAACTTTTTGTTTTCATTAGCATTACTTGTCTTTCTTGGTTTTTATTTCTTTCTCTTGGTTATTTTCCTTTTCATTAAAATTTATCACTGTTGTTATTGTTATTAATTTTATTATTACATTTCATTTGAATTATAAAACTGTTCTTCTTTCAAACAACAATTTTTTTCTCATTTTTGCCCTTCCAGTTCTCTTCCCCTCATCCTCCTGGAGCAGGGAGTGAGCGAATGAGTGTGTGGTGCTTAGTTACCAGTTGGGTTTAAACCATAACAGTAACCTATTTTTAAAGTAACAAAAATAGCAGAGAGTGGGGGAATATTTACATAAGTGTGTTTTTAAATGAAATTTCAATGTAATAATTATAAGGATATGACATTTTCTGAAACACTCATTGTGATATTCAAAAGTCATAAATCCCATTGAATGCCTGCTTCTGCCTTTATAGACCTCAATATCTCTAAAACAAGAATTCTGGGCTATTTTGATTTTTTTTTTTTCATAATGGGCTTAAAGCTCATTTTGATGAAACAAAAGAAGAGCTGGTCATGTAACCATGATATTAGGCAGCTGTATTCAAGCAAATCAATATGTTTAAATGAAGAATAATGCAGAGATCATTATTCTGCCACTCTACATAAATAATATTGCTGAAAATTGGTGAGACAAAACTACATTTTGTTGACAACTTTTATATTTCAAAGCTAGCTTTTGAATCTCTGTCTCAGGACTTTTTATTTATATGCACAGCAAATAGCTAAGAAGAGCAAGGTGTTGGGCTGAGCATTAATGCGTTCACCATGCCTGTAACACATCCAATGAATTTTTGCTGGCCCAGCAGTTGTCAGTCAGTCTGGGAGGGGTCAGGCACTATTACTCTTTCAAAGAGGATAATCCTCAGTATTGCTGAGTTTCCGTCTTCTGATTTTCTGTTTTTCCCTTAAAAGCTTTGATTTTTTTTTCATGTTAGTTTTTATCCTCTTCAGCTGCTTGAGTACCCACACTTTAACAATGTCACCACAGCTTGCAATTTTACATTTTCTTATCTTTCATGGCTCTAGTCTAGGTACTTCCTCACAGCTTAGCAGTTTTCCCAGATGTCTGAGCCAAGGTTGTACTATCGTACTATATCAAAACTAGGTCATGATTCACAAACAGCTGAATCTCTAAGAGAAGGATTGCAATTTCACTTTCATCAGAATAAATAAAAATAAAGAAACTTTAACCCCAAACTTAATAAAACTCAAATAATCTGAGAGAAGAAAAAGATCTCCAAGGAGATACATTCATAGGATGATTAAAAAGCTCAGAAAATGCTTTGTTCCTAACTTCAATCACTGAAGTAAACTGGACTTGTATTTATCTGAAAGAAACCACATCTGGTAATCACTTATGATGAAAATCTAGACTAAAGATCTTAGACAAGGACTCTGAATTATATGAAACATTCTGACTTGTAAGAAAATATAGAAAAATGCTCCTCTAAAAGAAAGCATTTGAGGAAGAGTTCAGTGCTTCTGGCTATGCAAATAACTTCAAAATCATAGGGTATTTTCCAACTAAAATGAAGAACTGCAAAGAGCCATAAGCAGTAGACTAGTTATGTGGACTACTCCTTACATTTCTGATGGTTCATGTCCTACCTGTGTCATGAGTTACCTTTCCTTCATATTTACTGCTTGCTACGATTTCAAATTTTCCTTTTCCGCGGAGGGCCTGAATGTTTTGGAACAGGCCTTAAGCATCAGTTCTAGGACTTATTTAGAATTATATTTTAAAACAATCTAAATACACTTGTTCTAGTGATAAAATAAGAATACTACACATATTGTCTTATATTGGGCAAGGCTGTTTCAATTTACGCTTTATTCCACAGCACCCTTCAGGCTCAGCACTTTCATTCACAACTTGTGACTTGCAGAATATAGGCTGGAGACAGTCAAATGTGGTCTATTTCAAATTGCCTCATGGTCTCTATTAGCAATTTGGCATAGCTGAGAAATTATTCCCGCATTACTAACAAATCCAATAAAATAAATATAGTTAACTCAACTGTGAAAAGATATTATTCTATTAGGAACTTGTGTGACTCAAACTGTGAAACAGAAGATCCTATTTAGCACCTTGATTAGATAATATGACAGTTTGTTAATATTTCAGTGCTGCATAGCTGAGAAGTACCTAGAGACTCTAGGTAAATGTATTCATTGATTGTCCATTAGCCAGATGAGAAAAATGTGAAATTCAAATATAATAGGAAAATTGAAAACAATATTGTATATAACATTTTAATGACTCCAACAACCAGGAGATTTTTGGGGAGGTGGTGGTGGAGTGTTGACTCTCACCTCTCGTCAATGGTCACTTCACTGACTCTGGGATTGTAACCAAGCATTTTTAGTCTAAATAGTACTCAGAATATTAGTGTGATATTAGTAACTGGACCAGTAGCTCCTTCTTTATAAATTTGAGTCATGCTAGATTCTCAGAAGAATCTACAAAAGCCTGAGAATGGCATGAAGAGAAGAGCAAACCGGATTCTTCGTTCAACTGGCAGTTTACAGAGGTAAGGAATGGGGTCTCAAGAAAATTGGCAACTACCACACTTAAGTATCTGACTAAATATGTCCTGAATGTGACTAAAGAAAAATGCAAAACTTGCTGAGCAAGAGGTAAGCTAAGGGTCAGAAGACTGAAAGAATCCTGCCCCCTGAAAGCAGTAACATTCATCTATGCAAACTTTCTATCCTAGTGCTGAGTCTGAAGTTAGATTGCATCATTTCTACATAGTCTGTAGGTCTTAGTTAAATTGTACACCAGTTTTGTCACCTTCATGGACCTCACTTTCTCCAACTCTCTCATAATTTTCTCAGCCTGATTTTTGAACCCAAATGACTTTTCATTTCAATGATCTTAAGAGAAATTATTGCAATTAGAACAGCTCAACTGCTGCCAAGGATAGTACAGGTTTCAGTGGACTTTTCCATTATTTCAGTGTTTAAATAGTAGATTGGAATGTGATGGAAATATTTGGGGCTAGAGGTGCAAGTAGTGGGGTACTGTTGTGAGTTTTGAAGTGTTTGGTTGTTTCATGTTGTGTATGGGGAAGGTTTGTTTTTTTTTTGTTTGTTTGTTTGTTTTTGTTTGTTTGGTTTTTTTTTGTTTGTTTGTTTGGTTTTTTTCCTCTAGTGAATTCTTTTAGAACAAAAAAGCATATTTGGAGTGAATCATCTAATTGTCAGCTCATGTGGGTTTGGTTCTCATCATGGCACTGTCTTTGACATCATGAATAGGATTCCCTTTGAGTGTGATGATCTAGGAGTCCACCAAATGTGTTCCACACTGCGGTGGACATTGAGTCTACAAGCAGCTGATGAGAAGTTGGAGTGAAGCTTATAGTGTGGATACTGCAATAAAGTGGATATAAAAAAGCAGCTTTGCAGCCCACACAATCACTCCGATTGTCTTGCACAATGTGCTTTTTTAAATGAGTTTTAAGACATAAGCACTCCTTGGCAGAGCAGAAGTCCATAATGCACTCAAAACATTTCTGATCTCCTGCGACATTGAGCACATTTACATTGTCAAGGGGAATGAGCTCAAACACAGGACCTATGATTGTTCACAAACTTTAGCTGTAAATTTACGTCCTACTTCTGGTTTTGATGAATACAAGTAGGCCCACAGAGACATCTCTGCTCTGTAGGAAACCAGCCTTAGACAGTATGACTGTGAGTCAATTGCTTCCAAATGGCCTCAGGGTAAGGACACAATCCCTGGTCTTTTATTTAACAGAATAGAAAGAGTTATAGGGAACTTGGGTAGGAAGTGAGCTACATGTCTAGCCCACAAATGACTCTGCTTTCCCTTGTGTTGTTGAGTCTATTTATAGGCCTTTGCACAGAAAAGTCAAGATTTTTTTTCTCACCTCTGAAAATTATTTATGAAAATGAGTTTACTGACCTGGGAGAAGCAAACAACAGCAAGAAATGTGTCTGACTGCAGCTCTTAAAAGGAGCATCTGCAAAGTTTACCACAGCTTTTTTTTTCCTATCTACAAAACACATTCTATGTCGCCAAGAGAGAAAGCTGCAACTCACTTTTTACCCTTTCTTTTCTGTCCTTAAGTCCCATATATATTGGCATTTAGGAACCTTTTCTGCATGGAGCAGCATAGGACAATCAGTCTTTTGAAACGCACCACATCCCCAGCTCCTCATTATAAGTAACCTTTTTATCATGTACCCAGCTTCTTTTGATTATTTTTCTATCTAGAATACTGCTTGCACAGAAATGTTTCCTCTCTGACCTGTTCTACTAAGCTGGCTGAGAGAGGACTGGCACTCCTGTAAAACCCATCAGGCAGTGTCTGTTCCATGTTTGTAGAAAGAAGGGAGATGAGGTCAAGAAAACATTGTCTATAAACAAGTGCTAGCAGATGTATGTAAACCTGTTTGGGTAGACACGTGCTGTGACTGGATAAATATGAAATGAGATTTGAGTTGCAGAGTAACCTGCTGCTAGAGCACAAATGGAGACAGTCAGAATACACCCCGTTTTTACCAGAGAAAAGTTAAGCAGGTGATAGGGCTGTAAACCGACTGGCCTATATTATTGGCAAAAAAACCCCTGCATATTGTAAGTCACTGAAAGCAAAAGACTTGTCCTTTCTACCTCTTTAGCCTCACTAGACATTAATTCTTTTAGTTTGTGTCTATTAAGCATGGGAGAAAGGAGGGAAATAACCAACTTGTTTTGTATTTATATTCACATATTCAGTTCAATGAAAGCTGTGAAAAACATCAGCAAAGAAAGGGTTATGTGTGTCTGGAGGCATCCCATGGTGGTGAGGGGAAAGAGAGAGAGAGAGAGAAATTAAAAAAATAAAGAAAAATACCTGCTGGAGCCAGTTCTCCTCTTCTCCGTGGAGAAAGTGCAGGAGCAAATGGAATAGGAGCTAATGCCTCACTTCTCTGTGTCAACAAAATATAAGTATCTGGAACAGTTTATAGGCAATAGTTACATAAATCAGCAACTTGAGGAAATGCACAACACAAATATATGTTCATTCTTTTGTTACATCACTAATATTTCAATGTATTTTTCACAAAATTAACATTAGATTTGATAATTAGACTTGCTGCAAATACAACTTCATGCCCTTAAATTTCTATAAGCATTAAAATACATACTTTACAATCAGAATATCATTCTTCTTTATGGAAAATAAATAACCAGTCACAATCAAATTAAGAATATGCATTCATCTTTGATAACATTGATTTTGATGGCATTTCTGTACTCCATAATGCTAATTGCTAGTAAAATTTGTTAGTTTTATATGTCTTGGAAGGAAAATTAAAATATAAACCCTACTTTCAAGGAATAATCAAAGAGAAAAATAGAGCAATATGTGAAGGAAAATATGAAGTTATTTTTTTTAATTAGCTCATGAGATATATATATATAGTATGATCAGTTTTCAGTTTTTAAGTTATTTTGCAGTCATCAATACACACTTGATTCAAGGTCTGAGAAACAAGAGTTCTCTATGGGATTGGGTTTTCTTTTTGCAATTCCATTCATTCCTGGTAATATAGGAATCATTCTGGTTTATTTTGGAAGTTAGATTTTTCTTTTAGAAAGCTAATTCTTAGCAGGTTGGTGATATAGATTGAGTCAATTTGATTTTTCTTGTACAAAACAATAGAATGCTTCTGGCACACTGAGATGTTTTGACCATCCAGAGGCAGTATTTGAATATTGTTTTAAGATTAAGTTAGCTAACAAATCACCTTTAATTATAAAACGTGACCTGCGAGATAAATCTGCAGGTTTTATAAGAGCCTGTAGGGACTTGTTCATCAAAGTTCCAGCTGTGGGAAAACAGCCTGCCTTAGCTACCTTCTACATTCATGCACATATTTAACACCTACTCACACATGGTTTATTGAGTTTTACTTTAAGAAACCATTTATATGTGTTATATCTTAGGAATAGTGTTGCTGTAATTGCACTTCAAAACAACACCACAATTAACCAAACTGTTCTAGATAGCCAACCTGAAATAACTGATAGTTATAAATTGTAAAGTGAGCTCCATAACAGAATTCATTAAAAAGAAATATTTCCACTCAAGTTTCATTATTCTCAAACAGTTCAATCTGTTCATATTATAAAACTCAAATAGAGGAAAGAGGATGTTCTTTACTTAAAGTGAGATATCTAGTTTATTGATCATTCAGGATCTTAGGCATAGTTAAACCAATGATATGGACAACTGAGACAGCTCTAAGATTTGTAATACACACAAAAATTGTCCCTTACATGCTCTTATGGCCTACATAATTCTTGACCTGCATAGTTGTCTGTACACTGGCTTTGCTACAATAGGATAAAACCCAACAGATTTCTTTTATTTTTGATCCCAATAATTTTCTTTATGAGTGTTCTATAGCCTTCTTACTAGGTGTAAAACACAATTGTTGCTGAGCGACTCTACTCACACCACAATCCTATTTCATTATTGTACACACCCTGTGGGCTATGCTATAGTTCTGCTATGGTGTATGTATTAAATGATTCCCTTTCTTCGTATTTAAGAGGCTGGCACATTCCTGATTTTGTCTTTGTGTGCAGAATGGGCATAATCATCATATATGTGCCACTGAGGCTTGAAGAACTTGCAACATTAATGCTTGAAGAATAAGCAACATTAGATTCTACCATTTGCAGATTTAAAATTTCAATGCTATGAGATCTCCTTGCTCTCTGACTCCTATAAATACATAAAGAAGTATTTCTGGAGGGGCATATAACTGGAGAGGACACTACTTTCAAACCTATAACATGAGTTGTTACCTTTTGCTCTGTTAGCAAACTCACTGGAAAAGAGAATGGCAGAGGAAATAAAACATGATAAAATAAAATCTTTAAATGGTGGAGGGAATAAGGTGGCATTTGTTCCAGCATTATATAGTCTAAAGCTGTAAAAGAAGCTAAATAAAGGACAAAGAAATGGGAGGGGGAAAAATAAAGATTGAGGAGAGGAAGAAAAAAAAAGAAAAAAACAGAGGAAAGGGTAGAATAGAAATAGCAGGAAAAAACAATCTATAGCCAAAATATACACTGCATTCTCCCAGAGACAACAAAGAAGAAGGCCTTGCCTTCAGAAAAAATATGACATCTGCCCACAAAACCAACATGAGCATGGTGAACAAAATTAATCAACATGCATGTGATAAAACCATACAAAAAGAAAATGAAACAAAGAAAAGAGCAAAAGAAAAAGGGTCAAAAAAAAAGAAACAAAAACAAATCAGGAAAGGAAAGAAAGACTAATATTAGCTTGATTTACTTTTATACCACGGAGATGCCAATGGTATCATAATTGGATAATATCCAGGGTTCCTCAGGGTGCAAAATGCTGAAGAGCTGCTGCCAGGAAAAGGTGTAAAAAAATAAAAAGATAAACATGATAGAGATCACAAGAGAATCAGTGATGTGACTAAAGGAATTGTTAGGGCTATTATGGTTTACTAGAACTGCTTTTCTATTTCCATTAGACCTTTTTTTGTTTTTTTTTCATCCCAGTGAAGAAAAGAAGAAATAAGGTCTTAAACCAATAATTCATATGTCACTGGAGCAGGACCTTGTTTATCCAGTAAGCAGAACACACCCTCTCCTTCAGGGGAAGTATTTTACAATAGTTATCTATAAACATGGTGGACTTACCAGCACACACCTATTAAATGCTTTATAGATCTCCTTACCTTACAGATGCATCCTTTCTGGCTGTGGTAGGAATAGTCAAGAATGAAACTCTGGCATTACTATAACTAATAAGAAGAACATAATATTAACAGCTGTGAGATTCATTTTGGTACAATCAGTAAATACTCAGTGCAATACAGAACTGTTATGGAATTACAGGACTGAATTTGTAATCATTCAGAAATAATTCTTGAAAAGTTGTTGAAAGATCATTACACTACTTTTACATTGCATTCTCTACGGGCATCAGTGCACCACAATTTTAGGTAAAGAAAATAGTGTTTAAGTAGAAATTCCTGTCAATCCATTCAGTAGTATTCTATAGAAATAGAAGACTACAGTATAGGTTTTAGTGCCCCACTTTCAATTTAGCCAGAATATGTAATGATTTAGCAAATATGAGTGCATAGAATCTCTTATACTAGCTTTTTTCAAACAGTAAAACAACATCCTCCCCAGAGAGTAATGCTCCTTTCCTTCTCTACAGTGCTGCTTTTATTGTTTTATTATTATTACCCTACTTCTTCAGACTTAATTACTAAATGTTATTCAAATAAATAACACAAGGAAAAGAAAAATGCTTGCAGATAAATTGGAATACTGGTGCTTTATTTTCTTCTTTTAATGGACTGTTCCTTTCAAGTGTTTCTAGCTCATTTTCCAGTGGTATGAAAAAAATCTTATGTTAGTCAAACTATTCAAAGAGGGAAGCTGATGTTGTCTAAACATTATTTTAATAGACTTTTTGAGTACTGCTGGTATAAATGACTCACAGATTGCTTCTACTTTGGTTTGCATTCATACAGAACACTGGAAAACTTATTTCATCTGTTTTGTTGATTAGAGAAGACAAAGTGTGAAAAAAAAAAATCTGCATTTCTTAAAAACCCACTCAAAGCACATTATTAGAACATCAAACAGACCGGCTAACATTGTCCCAGGTTCCAAGAAGGACAAGAAACATAACTCCAGAAAGTACAGACCTGTCAGTCTCACTTCAGTGAGTAGTAAAATTATGGAGAATATTATCCTGGCACACCTGAAAACACCTGTACGACAATACAGTCACCATCACAGTCAGCATGGCTTCATAAGGGGAAAGTTCTGCTTGTCAAATCTAATTTCCTTTTACAACAAGGTGTTACGATCTGGTCCCGAAGGCCCAATCTTTACCAGGTGTTACACTTTAAGGCTTCAAGAGATTTCACTTGCATGAACTCTTGTAAAGCCATTGGTTCTTTGGTACCTTAAATTCATGTCTGGACAATAACTATACATTTTTCTCTAAGAGATTTCTTTTAATTTGTTGAGAATATAGGCATTGTGGCAAAAAAGGATTTTACAAAAAATAAACATGCAACTTCACAAAAGCATTACAACAGATTACTAGGACTAGCAAGCATTGCTTAGTTAGAACCTTTGCTACCATCAACAAACACAAATTCCATGCAACTTGAGGTACAGAAAACAGGTGTTTAGGTTACCCATAAGAGGGAGAAAATAATAATGAGAGATTAGGAGAAGAAGGACTAAAGACAGAAAAAGAGAAACATAGTTACCACTTAGAAGATCACAGGTTGATGGGTCAGGAGAACAGGTCAAAAGGCAAAAATGGAGACCTCATGCTGCCTCTTTATCTGCCCTGGTCTCTACCAACCCAGGTGGGGCCTCTGACCCCCTGGCCACTCTGGGGTTCCAGGCCTGGTTGCGTGGCCATGTTCTCACTGTCCCTGCCAATCCAAGATGGGTCAGAGGTTCCAGGAGCTGTGGGGGGTTATAGTTTTCCTGGGCTGTTTGTGACTGGCAGCTGCTCCGGGACTTCCTTGTGTGGGCTCAGGGGCTGCCATGAGGGATAGGACACCACCCCACCTCCATGAGGTTCAACCCATTCCTGCCCCCTCCATACATACACACACCCACACACACACACACCCCACAAGGTTGTTCTGACTCAGTAATCACAATCTGGTGTCTAACACAAGGTAACCCACCTAGCTGATCAAGGAAAGCAACTTCATGTAATTTTTTTTTTTTTTAATTTTATTTCAGTAAAGCTTTGGGTACTGTCACACAGGATCCTTCTGGACAAAATGTCCAGCACACAACTGGATAAGCATATCAAGTCGTGGGTGAGCAATTGGCTCATGGGTCAAGCACAGAGGGTAATAATGAATGGGGGATCACCAGACTCGTGACCTGTCACTAGTGGGGCTCCTCAGGGCTCCATCTGAGGCCCTGTGATCTTCAACGTCTTCAGAAATGACTTGGACACAAGACTAGAGGGGATACTAGTCTAAACTAGGCTGTAGATGACGCAAAACTGGGAGGAGCTGTTGACTCCCTTGAAGGCAGGGAGGCCCTGCAGAGAGACCTCGACAAATTAGTGTACTGGGCAGTCACCAACCATATAAAGTTCAACAAGGGAAAGTGCTGGATTCTGTACCTGGGATGGGGCAACCCTGGGTGTTTGTACAGACTGGGGAATGAAATGCTGGAAAGCAGTACCTCAGAAAGGGAGCTGGGGGTCCTGGTTGATAGCAAGTTGAACATGAGTCAGCAGTGCCCTGGCAGCCAGGAGGGCCAACCCTGTCCTGGGGGGCATCAGGCAAAGCATTGCCAGCCGGTCGAGGGAGGGGACTGTCCCGCTCTGCTCTGCACTGGGGCGGCCTCACCTTGAATATTGTGTACAGTTTTGGGTGCCACAATATAAGAAAGATATGAAACTATTAGAGACCATCCAAAGGAGAGCTATGAAGGTGGTAAAGGGTCTAGAGAAGAAGCCATACAACAAGTCGTTGAAGTCACTTGGCTTGTTCAGACTGGAGAAGAGTCTGAGGAGAGACCTCATAGCTGTCTACAGTTTCCTCGTGAAGGGAAGCAGATGGTCTGTGTAGCAAGCAGTGACAGAACCCAAGAGAATGGCATGAAGCTGTGTCAGGGAAGGTTCAGAAAGGTTATTAGGAAAGGCCCTTCACTCAGAGAGTGGTTGGAAACCAGAACAGGGTGCTCAGGGAAATGTTCACAACACCAAGCCTGACAGAGTCTGTGTTTGGACAATGATCTCAGGCACATGGTGTGATTCTTGGGGTACCAATTCCTATGCAAGGAGTCAGACTTCAATGATCCTTGTGTGTCCCTTCCAACTCAATATATTCCATGATGCTAATACTATATGGTTTATACATTTGCAATTTTTTCCCTGTAAAATTGTTTGAACTTTCATCTGAAATGCTTTAACAGAATGAAACTGCATTACAGTAAAGTATCTTCCTTCATCTTTCAAAAAAAATTATATAGTATCACAGACACTTCCATAAGAGCTCTTAGATTGAAGTCAATGAGCAGTATAGAATCACAGAGCCATGGAATCATTTAGCTAAAAAATGATCCTTAAGATCATCAAGTCCAACCATTAACCTAGCACTGTCAAGTACTCCACTAAACCGTGCCCATAAGTGCCACATCTACACGTCTTTTAAATACCTCCGGGGCTGGGGACTCAAACACTTCCCTGGGCAGCCTGTTCTAGTGCTTGATAACCCTTTCAGACAAATGTTTCATAAAGTCTAATCTAAACCTCCCCTGACACAATTTGAGGTAATTTCCTCTCATCCTGTCATTTAGAAGAAGAGACTGACATTCGCTATGATACAACCTCCTTTCAGGTAGTTGAAGAGAGCGATAAGCTCTCCCTGAGCCTTCTTTTCTTCAGGCTAAACAACTCCCAGCTCCCTCAGCTGCTCCTCAGAAGACTGGTGCTCCAGACCCTTCACCAGCTTTGCTGCCCTTCCCTGGACATATTCCAGCACCTCAGTGTCTTTGTTGTAGTGAGGAGTCCAACAATATACACAGGATTCAAGGTGAAGTGTCACCAGTGCTGAGTACAGTGCCCCGGTCCAGCTGATCACAATATTTTTGATCCAAGCCAAGATGCCATAGGCCTTCTTGCACACCTGGGTGCACTGCTGGGTCCTGGTCAGCTATCTGTTGACCAGCACCCCCAGGTCCTTTTCCACCAGGCAGTTTTCCAGCCTCTTTCCCCCAAGCCTGTAGCACTGCATGGAGTTGCTGTGACCCAGGTACAGGGCCTGGCACTTGACGTTGTTGAACCTCATGATGCTGGCCTTGGTCCATTGACCCAGCCTGTCCAGATCCCTCTGTAAAACCTTTCTGGCCTCCAGATCAACATACCTAGATGATCAATATGCCCTCCAAATATGCACTCAATCCCCTTGTCCAGGTCAGGTATAAAATTATTAATCAGGACCCTTCCCAATACTGAGTCCTGGGGAACACCCCTTGTGACTTGTGACTGACTGGCTGTCAGGCAGATGTAACTCCATTCACTATCACTCTCTGGGCCCACCTATCTGTGGGAGAATGCTCAATGTATGAGGACTGGAAAAAGCACTTTTATAGATACGTATGAGGATGACACAACAGACCAGACAGAAAAAGTAGAATTAAGGACTTCAGTGGTTGATGTTTAATGAGTACGCTTTCTGATTGTATGGTTTTCAGTTTCAAAATATTTATTGTCACCCCCTTCATGGGTTTTCCCCTCACAGTTATTTCCCCTTGTTATTTTGTCCCCAGTTTGCCTCTATACTCTCTTCTTCCCCTCATGGTTTTCCCACCTTCACCCTAAATCCATGTTCCCCATTGGTCCTTGTTCCCAACTTTGACGAGTCATTCTCCATGGGTTAGACAGTTGCCTAGTTACTTACTCTGCCCCCACCTTTGTCCAATCCCATACAAGTTCTAGCACCTTCCCTCAGCACCCTATAAATATCCGAGCTCCCCTCAGTAAAGGAGCCTTTTCCACCTTTGTTCACAACCATGGTGGTGGACTGTTCATTAGGTCATGTCGGTCAAATCGTTTGTCAGCCATCCAGACAGTTTTTTAGCCAGCAAAGAGTACAGCAGTCCAAGCCATGAGTAGCCAGTTTCTCCAGGAGAAAGCTGTGAAAAACAGAGTCAAAGCCTTTACTCAAGTCCAGGTAGACAACATCCACAGCCTTCCCCTCATGAACATCTTGTCATAGAAATAGATCAAGTTGGTCAGGCAGGACCTGACTACCTAAACCCATGCTGGTTAGTCCTGATCCCCTAATTGTCTTGTATGTGTCACATGACGGCTCTCAAGAAGACCTACTCCATGACCTTCCACAGCACCGAGGTCAGACTAACGAACCTGTCATTCCACAGATCCTACAAACTTCTATGCATAGTAATTAATTCCTATTAAAATGCTTGGTATTAAAATGCTAGGCTGGTATTTCAATGTTTCACTATTTCTTTAATTGATAATATAACGCAAACTATAGTACTGCTTACTTGTTATTTGGGTGGTTTGGAATAATCATGTAAAAGTAGATCTTCAAAAAGTAGTACTTCCATAGATTGGTTGGATTGTATGTATTTATTTATAAATATTGTTTTGTTTTCTTTAATTTTTTTTAATGTCAATGGTTTAACCCTAGAAGCTAGCCACAAGCTGAACTAACCTACAGTCTACTGTATTTTGACAGCTGGTGTAATGTTTATATTTAAATGTGATCTGAAAGACAGAGCTAATATAGGGTTTCTTTATGATTTTGATACATAAAAATAAAAAAAGTTTCTGTGATAGCTATAGAGGTACTTTCACTGTTAATGTATATAATCAAAGTACATTAGCATATAGCCTGTTCACTTGCATAACACATTAGGTGCATGTGGTCTATAGTAAACAACATAAAAATTTACATCAGCTAGAAATAAAGGTAAGAAAAATAATCAGAGCTCTATCTGGGTGAATAGTATTGAACTGTAAGATTATTTAAGATACACTAAAATCCAAAATTCATATTTGAAAAAAAAAGCTGTATCATCTAGTCTCAGTTTCCTTCATATTCAATAGAAGTACTTCTGGTGGTTTTTAATTATCCTAAAGAATTTTGCAAACTCAAAGGACTTTTCCCTTGGAGATTATTTTATTCCTTTCTTTACTTGGAATATTAGTCTCAGACTCATGCTGCTAATTTTTAAACATTTAAAATTAGGTAAGTTGAATCATATCTTTAAAGACCTGTTTCTCTACTGGAAACAGAGGAAACTGAAATACAAATTACTATATTAATTCACCATATATGGATATTTAACATCCATGGATTTAAGGGCTGGATTATATTAAGTACTTGGGGCTTTATCTATAATAATTGAATTAAGGAAGCACCTCTGCAAAGCTATTCAAATCTTAATTAATCATCTTATTTTTTTCTTCTAAATACAGAATGAGTCTGGAATTATTAGACTCTCAATTTTAGTGCATTGAAACAGGTGGAATAATTCTCCACTCTTCATATATATGTGTATACACACACACACACACACACACACACACACACACACACACACACACACACACACAGATATATATGTATGTGTATATATATATATACATGTTTGTGTATATATATGTATATGTATATCTATCTTTTTCCAATCATTTGAGAGGTGACTAGTTCTGTGTCTCCCAATTAGATAGAAAGGGTCAGGAGAGGCAGATATATAGACTGGCTTCTGCTTCCCCATCATCCTGCAGACTGGCTAATCTAGACTACAAAATGTATCATGGAGTGTATGCTATGATAGGCAGTAACATGCCATAACAAATACAAATCTACCAATTCCAGCTAGGGAACTTGAAGGCCTTTAATATCCTGTTTTCGTTGGCAGCCTAACAGAAGAAATATTTTGAACAGATCATTTGTGCATACACTAAATATTAGAAAAAACTCATGCACCGGTGTTTTTTAAATAGGAACACATTACTAAAGAAAAATAGAAGAATGTGAAGTATTTCAAAGCTTTCCTTATACTGATAGCATATATAAAAGTCACATAAACCTTCACTGAAGTTTTGTATATTGAAAAAAATTGGTTCTATATACAATAGTTGTTATATTTCAGTTTAAGGAGAACAAACTGCTAAAGCGGGTTTAACTTATGTGAACTTAAAAATAAAACAAAACAAAATAAATAAAACCCAAAACACTGAATTGCAGCTATACAACCCATGTCTCTTTTTGCAGCCTTATCTCCAGTTACTGTAATATCTAAGGCTTATTTAGAGAGTTATCTATATTTAAGTAGGCATATTACCTGCTTTTGCTAGTACAAGACTATGATTAATCAGTGTGTATTTTGTTTCAGTGTACTCATGAAGCCAGATCGGAAGAGCCG
>JAWWMO010000001.1:72866465-72908659 GCA_035047845.1 Dendrocincla fuliginosa
AATTATCATAAAAAAAAAAAAAAAAAAAAAAAAAAAGAAGAAAACTGTATTGGATAAGGAAAACACTAGATAAAAATTTTGAAAGTGAGGAGATTTTTACATGCTTGAAAAGCATTGTACACAAAACAATGCTTAAGTACAAGATTCATTGCAAATGGATTCAGTAGGAGGGTTTGTACAGTATTGCATCCAAAAAGCTTGCCATCTATGACACAGTTAAAATATTAAGGGAAATGCATTTAGATAGGTAAGAATGCCAGCATTCAAATGACTATAAAATTAGATTGAGTACAAAATAAAGGAAACCACACAAGCAAGCGTAACACTGAAATTTCCTATGGGTAAAAGTAAATATGAGGGACATTGAAATTTCAGAAACAGAACTTAGGGAAAAAAATCATCATGAGTAGCGTTTTAATACTCAACAAAAGCTGATACTTTCAGTGTATATAAAAGTACATAAGTATAAAAGTACAAAAGTATATAAAATATACTTGTACCAACTAAAGAAAAAAAATAAGTTGTTCATTTATAAATAACCTAGAATGCAGTGGTGGCACAATGTACATAAAGAAAAAATAAAAAAAAATAGGTGGAACCTGTTTTGAAATGAGTGTAAGCTGTATTTGGTTTCTGTGATAAGGTTTTGGGGGTGAAGAGGGTCATGGTGATGGTGTCTGTGTGTAATACAGGGGTGCCTTCTGTGAGAAGCTGGTAGAAGCCTTCCCCATGTCCAACAGAGCCAGTGTCAGCCAGCTCCAAGATGGATCCACTGCAGACCAAGGATGAGCCCGTCAGTGACAGTAGCAGCACCTCTGGGATTTAGATTTAGGAACGGAGGGAAAAAACTGTGGAACAGAAATTGCAAACAGAGAGAGAAGTGAGAATATGTGAAAGAAGCAGACCTGCAGACACCAAGGTCAGTGAAGTAGGAGGGGTAGGAGGTGCTGCAGGCACCACAGTAGAGATTCCCCTGCAGCCTGTGGTGAAGATCATAGCAAGGCAGGCTGTTCCCCTTCAGCCCATCGAGGTCCACGGTGGAGCAGATATCCACCTGCAGACTGTGGAGGACCCCACACCAGAGCAAACTGATACACAAGAGTGGCTCTGACTCCATGGAGGGTCTGTGCTCCAGCAGGCTTCTGGTAGGAGCTATGGACCCATGGAGAGAGGATACTGTGTTGGAGCAGGTTTGCTGGCAGGTACTGTGACCCCATATGGAACCCATGCTAGAGCAGTCTGCTCCTCCCTCAAGAACTGCATTCTGTGGAAGGAGAACCACGCTGGAGCAGTTCATGAAGAACTGCAGCCCATGGGAAGGACTCACATTGAAGTTGTTCATGGAAGACTGTCTCCCATGGGAGAGATCCCATACTTGAGCAGGGAAAGAGTGTGAGGAATCCTTCCTCTAAGGAGAAAAGAAAGGTAGAGACAACACATGACAAACTAACTGTAGCTCCCATTCAAATCCCCCTAGCCGCTGCTGGGGAAGGAATTAGGTAGAATTGGGAGAGATGTTAAGTCTGGGAAGAAGGAAGGAGTAGAAAGAGAGTGTTTTTAAGATCCGTTTTTATTTCTCATTATCCTACTTTGAAAATAAATTAAACTAATTTCCCCAAGCTGAGGCCAGTTTGAACATGACAATAATTGCTGAGTGATCTCTTACTGTCCTTATTTTGACCCATGAGCATTTTACTATATTTCCTCTCCCCTGTCCAGTTGAGGATAAGAAGTGATAGAATGGCTTTGGTGGGCACCTGGCATCCAGCCAGGGTGAACCTACCACATAAGCACAAACCTTTATGTGCAGCTGTATATTTCTTCTTGTCCAATATGTGCATTCCAAAGGGCAAGTTGTTACTATGATCTTTCATTAGGGTGCCACAATTTCTCATATTCTTAAGCATTCAATTTTACCTTCAGATACAATGGTTTTTGTTTTCTCTTGTTCTTCATCAAATATATGTGACTTTCATAGGTCACTTAAAAGCTCAGTAAGTCATGCACATCTCCTGAGGGAACAAAGTCAGATTTTCAAAGCCCTCACGAAAAGCAAACCAAAGTTGGAGTCCCTTCACAGACAAGTCTTCATTAGTACTGTCTGACCTGAAACAAAAACCCCAAAAAGTTAGTCTCTCAGCTGCTCAGCAGAATCACAGACCTCCTGTCTCTTCCCAGATCTCTCATGGACTCTGTCTTTCACACACATTATTTCTCAGTACTTTGATCCTCGTGTCCTGAGTTCACTAATCCCCATACATATCAGAGCTTGCTCTCATCAGTTGTATTTCAGACAAGTGGGATATTGCCACAGAAAGCACTGAAAGAATAAACTTAACATTACTGGAGTGAGAAACCCTACTACCTTTAATACATTGGATTTTATACATTTAAGCATCATGAATTCTGTGAAACCAGGAAAAGCATAAAGAAAAGCTTTCTCTTTCCCTAATTTTTCCCAGAAAACAATGTAAGGGCTGGTAACATCGTATCTGATCCTTAACCTTCTGCAAGCCTCTATCCTTCTGAGATTTCCTACTATTTTACTGCATTAAGAGAGAGAGCTCCTTTTACAGCTTAGCTCCCACTGACGTAGGCATTGACACTGTGGAAGTGCAGGTCATAGACTTGTTTTCAATGACCAAGAGAGACACTAGATTTACCTTTGCATGTTCATTGAAAAGTAGTGGCTATGCATGCTGAAATTCTGTGATTTTCTAACAAAATGTTTTTGGATTCATGTGGGCATGCTCTCTGATAGGATACATAAGCATACACTCCTCAAGTTAAGACTTAGCAGCAGATACATCAGTGATTTTTCATTGTCTTGTAATACTTTCCCAATTTATTCCTCAGCATATATTTTCTCTCTCTCTTAAAGATGCTGATTCTGCCACAACTGTGCCAAATATCCTACTGATGTTTCTAACAATTAAAAGCATCTGACCAGAAGAAACAACACCCCACCACTATTTTTTACAAGCTTCCTTTCATTTCACCAAATAAGAGTCAACCATTAACTCCATTTGAATCCCATACTAATAAAAAGGCAATTATGAGACTATTATTCATAAGTAGAAAACAAAAAATTCCTGAGTATGAAAACTGCTTGTTTCCTACAATGTCAGATAACTCTCAGTACTAAAAATAGTTTGAATTGGAGCAAGTCTTCATTTTGCTCAGCTATATAGGGGAGCCACTCAGCAGTTATTAATTATATTGGAAAAAATCTATTCTGATTGCTGCAACTTTGGAGTGGATTTAATATTTTATTGTTCCAAAAGGTGGGATGAAACTTTAATTTGGGCATTTGAATTCTAGCATAAGTTTAATATATAGAGAGTTTGAGATCCAAAACAAAATACCAGAAAACCAGAAAGCTCCCTCATCCATTCCTTACTAGACAAGACGGTCCTTACAAGTATTTGCAAGTACTTCAAAAGAGAAAACACAATCAGATAAAATAACATGATCATTGGTTAAAATTTTTGCAGGAAAGGACTTTTTAAAAAAGTAAGCTAAAGTTACTTCTTTGGCCACTTTTTTTTTTTTTTCTTGCCAATGAATCAGAAGACAAAATATTTGGTAGTATCTGCCAATTTCACTTACGATCATTTTTCTAGACAATCATACTGCACAAAATTACCTAGCAGGCATGTGTTCCAGTGCGTGTTGAAGCCCTAAATGATCCATGTTCCATTATATAGTGATGAATTTTGTTATACATCTCATGGCGTTCCAGAAAGACAGTAATGAATAGCAGAAATTCCCTGTCTTTGAAATTTTCGTAGTCATTCTAAGTTGTGCTAAAGCTTGCCCTAATTTATTGGCTCAGGTATCAAATATTAGATGTCTAGATCCTTTATTTCAGTTTGCTCCTTAGTGTTGCTGCAATTCTGAACTCTCTCTCAAATGGAATTTTTTGGCTTTTTGGCAGATTTGTTAACATGATGTGTCTTAAGTTTCCTGCACAGGGTGAGCCAGGAACACCTGGGATCCACGGAGAATCTTTGTTCCTTGAAAATATTATCATAGATATGGTAGAAATCAATTTTCATGTGAGAACCTCTTTGGAAGACCTATTGTTGAAAACATAAGCTCATATACAATAACTTTATGTAATGGGCATCATAAGACGAATTGCAGTAGGGCAGTTTGCCAAAAGACCTCTCTGTACCAAATTTTTTTTAGTTTCATCATCAAAAGGAGTGCAGACCAGAAATTAATTTTGTGAGCTTCCATTTTCATTTCTGATCTTTTGGCCCTGGTTTTTACATACATGCTTTTAAAAAAAGTGCTAACCACTATGCATTGACAGCTTTAGATTACTGAAGGATCTCCAAATTAGCCTGCCTTGTAGAAAGACTAGACAAGCAATTCCTGAATAAATTGTTGTTTGGTTTTAATCTCAGCTGGCAAGTAAGCACAACAGAGCAGCTCAATCATACCTCTTCCCATCCCACCCCTGGGCCTCCACTGGGATGTGGGAAAGAGAAAAGAGACACAACTCATAGGTTGAGATAAAGACTGTTTCATAAGTAAAGCAAAGGCCATGCACTAAAGCAAAGCAAAACAAGGAATTAAGTCACCACTTCCCGTGGGCAGGCAGATGGTTAGACATCTCCAGGAAAGCAGGGTTCCATCATGAGTAACCATTACCTGGGAAGAAAAACATTATCACTCCAAGCAGCATCCCTTCCTTCTTCTCCCAGCCTTATATAGTGAGTCTGTAGAGGGAATACAGTCCTGTTAGTCTAACCTCAGTTCCTGGAAAAATTATGGGTAAGGTTACACTGAGTACTATTGAAAGGCATTTAAAGAATGATGTCATCATTTGTCACAGTAAATACAGGTTCAAAAAAGGGAAAGTCCTCTTGAACTAATTTCATATCCTTCTGTGATAAGGTCACCCATCTAGTGGATGAAGGCAAGGTAGTGGATGTAGTATTTATGGATTTTAGCAGGGTTTTGATATTATCCCTCACAGTATCCTTCTAGACAAATTGACCAGCTGTGGGATGAATGAGTTCACTGTACTGCGTAAAGAACTGGCTGAAGGACAGATCTTAAAGGGTTTTAGTGAATGGGTCTACATCCAGCTGGTGACCACTCACCAGAGGTGTTCCTCAGGGTTCAATTCTGGGGCCAGTTCATTCCAATGTTTTTATCAATGATCCAAACACAGAAGTTAAATACACCATTATCAAGTTTGCTAATGATATGAAACTGGGAGGTGCTGTTGAGTTTTTAAGGAACAAAATGCTGTGTATTAGTTATATTAGGGCATTGGGCAATTATTAATGAGATGAAATTTAACAAGTCCAAATAACAAATTCTGCTCCTGGAATAGAATAATGATAGGCATAAGTATAAACTTGGAGAGAAGTGGCTGGAAAGCAACCCTGCAGAAAGGGATCTGGGGATTCTGGTTAACAACAGGTTCAATAGGAGTCAGTGTTGCCTAGATGAAAAAACATCCTGAAGTGCACCAAACACAGCATCACCAGCCAGTTAAAAGAGATTATTATTCTGCCACATTCACAGTGCTCAGTTTGAATACTGTGTGCAGTTCTGGGTCCCAGAATTTAAGTAGGATGGGAAGGTGTTTGAATGCATCCACAGGATGGCAACAAAGCAACTGAAAAAGTTGGAAGAAATGCCCTATGAGGAGCAGGTGAGGACTTTGGGCTTGTCTAGTTTGGACAAAACGAGACTGAGGAGTTACCTCATTGCTCTCTACAGTCTTCTGATAGAGGAGCTGTAGGGGAGAGGGAGGTGCTGATCTCTTCTCCCTGCTATACGATGATGGGACATGTTGAATGGTTTCAAGCTGCACCAGGGAAGGTTAAAACTGGATATTAGGAATAATTTCTTTACTAAAAGGTGGTCTGACACTGGAACAGGTTTCCTAGAGAAGTTGCTGATGCCTCAAGCCTGTTTAAGATGCATTTGGACAATTCCACTAATAACACACTTTAACTTGATCAGTCCTGAATTGATCAGGCAGTTGGGCTAGATGATCCTTGTATGTCCCTTTCAACTGAAATAGTTCTATCCTGTTCTATTAAATTCTATTCTAATGCTAAATCTCTACAGTTTTATACTAATGCTTTATGTTGGTGATGACAGATCACTGCATAAGTTGTTGCCTGGGCAACAAGCATGAGCAAAAAGAATAGCTGTCCCTGAAGAAAAGACTCAGTGCACTTCAGTAAAACTCCCCGGTATGATTTTCTTCTCCTTGATCTCTAAGCTGAGAGCATAGAACCCAAAGCATGTGAGTAGTCTCTGAATAATTTCCTTATTTTCAAATGGATGGATCGTATATTCTCTTGAACTTTAGATTTAGAGAAATTTTGGTGAGGGGCATTTGTGCATACTGAAAAAATCTGTTTTGCTGTGACTCAGTATATGTCTTTCTTTGCAACAAATAGTAGAAACAATTGCATTACAAATGCCTAGAATAGAAAAAACATACCATCCCCTTTAATCTCATTATGGAATATTAAGAATAGGATTCATCTGCATTAATTTACATGCTTAAATGTTAGGGGTTGTATTGAGCTTCAGACTTCAGGCTTCTAAATTTAGTCATGGGATCCAGTTGGCTAATGCTGGCAACTCACCGATTCAGAGAGCTAGTCACATGAGAAACTTTTGATAGCCCTAAAGCAAGATATCAGATCCCAACACTATTAATTATAAGGTAGTTTCTCAGAGGTAAACATAATTATCAAATGTCAATCGAAACCCCACAGAATATTTGAGGCATTTTCATTAGGCTAGATCTGCACCTGACCTCTGCCCTCTCAGGTCAGCAACAGGAGCTCAGACAAGACAGTATTCTATGCCAAATTGCACTGAAAGCTATGACAAATTAGGGAATTTTGATAATTCATCTGAGCCGTACATCTGTCATGGAAGCTCAAATATATATGTGCAGACACTTATAATTAGATATGTGGAGTCTGGCACGCAAGTCCATCTTAAAAGGTTATGTTCTGGTCAGAGGAGCAAGCAGCCTAGCACATGTAGGGTGCATCCACAATTTTCTCATTGTCCTGGGCTTGGTGAGCATTTTGTATGTAAATCAAAATTTTTTACACCTTTTTTACACCTTTGTTAAAAATACTGTTGCTGTTAGTATTCATTTTCCTAACTGCTATTGCTGTTCCCAATAAAATTGTTCTTATCTCAGCCTGTGATTTTCACCTTTTTCACCTCCAATTCTCAGTTCCATCCTCTGAGCAGGAAGGGGGAGAGCAAGCAGGTTTGGGAGAGTCTCTCGTTTGGGAGAGTCTCAGTGGGAGGCATTGAATTGGTGAGTACCATTTCTAAATCACAACATTCTCCCATGTATAAAAGGATAATCACTTAATTTAAAGAGTTGAGATCCATATTTTGAATTGAGAAACTAATTTCCTTTACAGTTAACTGATAAGCTTGGAACAATCATGTAAATATACATCTTCACCCAAGCCCAAATCAGATTTATTAAATTTCAAGTTAGTGGATTACACTTTTACTTTTCCTCATATTCCCTTATCTCATAGTCCTATGTGATTGTTTCACTTTCATACACAGTCCTTGGATGCCATGTTTATTTCACAGCCCTAATGGGATTATGAGAGAGGTTTCATATCACACCCAAATAGAAGGCAAGATTTCCCCTGGCTTACTAGTAGAGGACTAGTAAGGCAGTTCAATCATTTGACCTGTATAGCAAAATACTCCAAAAACAGAAGGACTTCTATTCATGCCTTCTCTTGCTAGTCTATACTCAAGCACTGTAATACTATGTATTTTGAGGGAAATACATTAACATCTCTAAAATTGTTCAAAGAGTGCAATTTTGCATTGTTCTAGATCAGACTGCAAGAAAAAGTGGTATCCCTTTGCACTCTTCTTTAGCCTTCTTGTAGCTACTTGTTCCTGCTATATTCCTTGTATCAATATGCCATTTCTATTAGAAGCAACACTAAAGCATTTGTTTGAATCAAGGACTCCAAGACTCAAGGGCTCCAAGCTTTCTGCATTCTGTAAGTCAAAAAACTTTTATTCTGGAAGGAACTTCTGTTTTCCAGTGCAATTCGATGACTATTTTTGAAAACCAGCTAAAACATAATAACAACATATACAAAAAGTATCTAGTCCATTAAATGGTTGATTGTACCAGCAGCCTTTTAAGAATCTATCTGGAATTTACAAAGTAAATTAACACCAGTACTAGCATGAAATTAACAGCCATTTTTCCTAATGAACATCTCTTCAATGTACATCACTGTTTTCATCAATCTCTTTAATTTGTGTTAATAAATCTCTTTGCAATGCATTATTGTAACTTAAAGTCCCTATGTGGGTTTGGCAACAGATTTGCCAAACGAAATGTTTTTGTTTTTTTTTTAATTTGTTCATTTATATTGCTGTTGTTTCATCTACTGTAAAAAGAATGAAGCAACTTTGGTTTGTTGGTTTTTTTTTTGTTTTGTTTTGTTTTTTAATCTTAAATGGCACTACTCAAAATTACTCAAATTGATGCTACAGAAACTGTAGAAATGGAAACAAATGGGAAAAAAAAAAAGTAGGGTCGCCTTCTAATGCTGTTAGTTAGCTCAGACTGCATACTTTATCAAAGCTGCTTTCATTTCTTGCCCCTATTACACATAGTTTCCCCTTGATTGCTTTTCTCTTCATCTGTGTGTTTGAAAATCTTTGTTGTTGTAAGCTCACTGTTCTTCCAGCAGACAACTGACATTAATAGCAACACCATACCATTTTGGGAATCATAATTCTTGAAAAAAAGGAGTATCAAAAAATTGCCAGTGGTCCTTTACATATCTCAACTTTGTATAGAGTATTTTGATTTTAAATAAACCACTTCTGACCAGTGCTAATCTGACCAGAAAAAAAAAAACCAAACAACAACAAAAAAAACCCAAACCAACCAAACAAAAACAAACAAAAAAACCAACACACCATATTTTCAAGCTGTGTGATAATTTAATGGATGTCAACAATATTTTATTATCTTGATACTGAAACTTGGAAGCTACACATTGTACAAACATTTCATAATTTTTAAACTTTGCTGTGGGGTTTCACTTTTGTTTTCAATATTATTGTCAGCGTTCCAAGCCTTGAAAACTTTTGGGACATATATCAAGTCCAATTCTAGCTTTTTGAGATTCGACTAAGAAATGGATCCTAACTAGAAGAACATTCCTTTAAACTAAAATCTAACAGTCTGTTATGATTTCCCGCTCCCCGATTCTGAGTTAGTGTAATACTGGTTATGTCACTCCTACAGGCTCCACTAAGAGTCACCTCTACATGGCACATTATTGTTTCATTCCTTCATAGTAGTGTGACACTTAGGAAGCTACCTAAGGACTTTTTCCCTTCCAGGCATGGATACTTGTTGTTGTTAACCATTATTTTTTTTTTTCCCGGAAAAGGTAGATAGGTGGCGTCTCTGCAATCACTTGACAGAGAATGATCCTAATTAATAAAGCTGATATCAGAGCTGTCCTAAATAGCACTTGCATTATTTAACACTTGGAACTGACACTGTCTTCTAAAGAGCGTATTTATGGGTACAGATTAAATTACCCAGTTTTATTTCAGTAATCTGTCATTTCCTCTCCTTCCAAATAGATTCTTGTATCCACTTAAATGGATTATACTTGTATATACTGAAAGGCATAACTCTCACCAAGAATACAATATTCTGTTCTTAAGTACAGTTGTTGGAACATAAAACATATCCATAATTTGTGGGGGTTTGTTGTATTCACATACCTTCAGTTTTATTTCTTTGTCTCATATTTACTCACTCTTTAAATTCAACAAGTTCCCTCCTTTGAAAGAGATAAAGAGCCAGAAACAAAGAAATAAAATAGCACTTCAAAAGCTACCTGTGATATTTTTAGGCAAAGCAAAGCATTTGAAGTTTAAATAACATAACGATCTTTAGTAGAAACCAGAAATATAGTTTGTAAGCTAGACTGAAAAAATAGAATTTGGGAGACATCTTACCTATGATAACTTTATGTAGGTAAGAAAATTTACAGTCTTTGAGATTATTTTCTTCATTTCAAACAGATCAATAGAATCACTTGGATTACTACACAATATTTATGCTGAAAGTATGCCCACTACAGCACTTAACATGCCACTTATCAAATTCTAGTCTTCTTTAAATATGAAGTCCCATGAAGACAGGACTGGGCTTTCTGAAAAAAATAAAACATAGCATTGCTTCCTGTCAATAATGTCATCTTGGATGCAATTCGTATTGCTATTTCTTTTAGACACATTCACAAAAACCGCCTCTTTTTTTTTCTTTTTAATTAAAATGGACTGATATTACTTAGACTAGATATCCTGAAAGAGAAGAAAGTTGTAGATACTATCCTAATGCCTACTGCTCTGCAATTGTTGTTGCTCAATTATTGCTGCAGTTTTGGCTTTTAGTCGGCAAAACTTCTTAGGGGCTGTATTGAAGTAGCCTCCAAGAAGACGATCTATAAATGAATCACTAAATGGTCTTTTGGTCATCCTCAGATATTCTGTGAAGGGAGGATGAGGCCAGACTTTAGCAAGGACTTCATAAAAATATTTTAAAGCAAACCCGTAAAACGCAAGATATGTTCTTCTAAACCGTGAAACACAACATGACCTTGTTAACAAAAGTTTCCAACTCTTATTATCTTCAAAAAATCACAGCCAGAAATCTTCTAACTAAAAGAAAACACGAAAGAAAAAAAAGAGTGCAGACATAAAATCAGAAAATAAAGGTCAGGAGAGACAAACATTAATTCTACTAATATCACTGCAAACCATCTTGGCATCATAACAGATATGATGATAATTTTGTTTATGTGGTCACAGACCCACTTATCATATTTGGTGCTACTCATGGTCTCCAAGCTTATATTCAGTATGCTGTTCTTCTTCTCTTCTGTTTCTCCAGCTATGTTTATTTCTGTTTCAAATGTCTCAAAAGAAAAGACTTTAAGAAACTTATTTTACTGGAAAGTGCTCTACAATGTCAAATGGATAAAGTGGAAAGGATATTCACTTATTAACAAGCTGTCTTCTGACACAGCTGATATATGAACATTGTTCAGGCAGTTAATTGTTAAAGGGATTAAAATTCTTTGAGTTCCACATACTATAATCAGTCTAGATTGCAGATTTACAACTTTGTCAAGTATTCCGTCTGCAAGGCTAAACTGGGATCTTTTATCTACCATAAACAGATTCTTCTTTGTTAATGATAAGGAAATGTATTTGTAAACAATTTGAGACACTATTATCTCAGAGTCCAATTTCAGCACCTAAATTGATGCAATATTCTCAGAACATCAAGAAGAATCAACATATTTTTGCAAACAAAACTGAAGAAGAATGCTGATAAATAAAGACTATCACGGTATTTTTGTATAATAATAAAACATTAAAATTACTTTTGCAAAATAACTTCTTGAATACCTCTTTCAGAATTTAGATTCATTCCTTGGATCATCAGCATTTGTTAAAATTAGACTCAAATCTTCTCATTTCTATATTTTTAATTATAACATATTCACTGTCTTGCTCTGCTGATCTTAATATTCTTAAATACTTTAGTTTCCTATTTTATATTTAGCTATTTAAATGACTGTATTGGATTATTGTAAGGTCTGTTGTTCTAAGTGCATAATAAACCTACTTTTTGTTTATTTATAGACTATAATTACCTCTTGCGAAACTATGCAAAAAGATATCTGAAAGTAGAGTTATCTCTATGACCTATTAATTGGGAGGATCTGGGAAGCTCAGAACACTCCCACTCCTTCCTACTCATTACCTACTTAGGCAGCCAAAATCCCATGTCCCACATGTACAAGTCAGTGATGAACTGAAATGTGATTCAATTAGGTACTTTAAAATAACTTTCTGCACATTCAATCACCATTTTTATAGAATTCTTAAATGCTTATAAAAATGCAAGAACAATAAATAAATGAATCAACATATTAAGCAAAAAAGTAAGATGAAATAAGAAGAGATGCAGAAAATACTATGTAAAACTTAATTGCTTCAGCTAATTTTACTTGCAAAATATCACTAATAAAAACATAATGCTATTTTTTAAAAATACTTAAGAGTGTATGCAACTCTAAGTAGGAGCTTCTAGCTTTTACTTTACAGTGCAATTTGAAATATTTTTATATAATCTAAATATTTAGAGGAACGAAAAAGCAAAAAAAATCTAAAAAAATAAAATTAAAATATCACCAAAATTTGGACTATGATATACAACCAAACAAAACAAACAGAATAAATATACATATTTATACAAACAGATAAATAGTATAAAGAATTAATATTTATTTATGTCTTGTTAAAAGAATTCAAGGACTGAACATCAGTAGTCTTCATCATCCTACTTCAGTGAGAGTTAGGCAGGATTCTAGTCCTTGTATGTTAATTAAAAAGTTGTAATTTCTTCATAATGTTTGTTTTTGTTGTTGAAATACAGAAAAAGGACGAACCAACCTTGTGCAAAACAACTCTAAAAAATTTGCAGTTGAGGAAGCCTCAGAAAATTACAATCCTAGAACAAGCTGACTGTATCAGAGAAGAAGGTATTGCCTACTTAAAAAAAAAAGAAAAGAAAGAAAAAAGGGCAGCAGAAACTGTGCAACGATCCTTTATGCTGTAATTTACTATTCTCTTGTTTTAGAAAGATACATACTTCTTGAGGACAGGTAGTTTAAGACAGAAACTAAGAAACAGACCAGTAGAAACCAAACTGTGGTGAATATATTTTAAAAGTTATAAATAATATATTTCCAGGAAATAAAGACACAGTGTAGACTGACTCTTTAGAGATTTAGCCAACCCATGATGCATTGCAGGTTCCCCCACACTACTTGCTGAACAAATAAAAGGTAGTTAATGAACTTGTCAACATCTACTATGTAAACATAATTAAGTCCTGTGAACAAAATTTACCAAATTAAGTAGTCATATTTAGCTGTGTGTCTTAATATCTTAATTATTCTGGAATATGATTCTCCCAGACAACTGTTTTGTGTTGTAAACAGCAATGCTTTTAACACAGAAGCCACAGATTAGCATTATAACACTTGCAATATTGGTTATTTCAGTAACATGCTTTGCAAATAGGCCTCAGCTGTGTAATTTATTTTTCTGGTTCCAAAAGATTCGTATTTCCAGTGCTCCCCTTTTATTTAACATTATAATCGCAAGAGTAAGGCCACACGGCATTTCTAAGACTGGGCAGAATGCAAACATATTTTATTAAAATTTACGTTTGAGTCTGTGTTTTTCCCTTCCTACCTGGATCCGGTGCTGAGTCCTTCAATCGAGGCACTGGCATGGCCAGGTGTTGAGGTCTAAAGTGGTCCCTTGTAATTTCACCACACCACCATGAGGGGGCGCGGGCTGATAGTGGCGCCAGGACCGGCCGGAGAGGGGCAGGAGGGCTTTTAGGTAGGACTTTGAGGTGTTTGCCACTGCAAGATCAGAAGTCGATGAAATCACAGGAAACCCTCCGGTGAATGGAGGGGTGTAAGGAACCCTGCCATCACATACTCTGTCTCTTTGTTCCCTGCTCGGCTCTTGACGAGGAGCTGCTGCCTCCCTATCCCTGCCAGCCATCCCCGACGTGCCAGCAGAGCCAGGGCCCTTTCCTGCTGCACCGTCCGGGCTGGTCCCTCCTCCTCCTGCCCTCCTCCTTCTGCAAACCCCACGTAGCTGCTGGCCGGGGGCAGCCCCTTCTGTGTGAGGTAAACCCCACTCCGCGGTCCATTTCGGAGCGAGGCACTTTCCCGTCCCACGCCCGCCACCAGCGCTGCGCTCCGGAGCTTCTTTCCTGCTGCGGCCACCGCCTCCTGCCCGACCCCTCGCCACTGTGGGCACGGCTGCCATCACCTGCTGCTGCATCCTCCAAGAGAGCCCACCGGCACCACCTGCTCAGCAGCTGTAAGGGCACCCAGGGAAGCACCAGTTGCTGACACAACACAGCAGTGGGCAAAGAGACGTTTCTGGGTGATGTTCCCTCTCTGTTATTGTGTGTTTGTAGTTCATTTTTGGGTTTTGCTTTTTGGTTTTCAGTAAACATTGTTACTTTGTTTCTACTTCACTCCTCCTGAGTCTCAATATATTTTTAAATTTGCGTTAAGTCCACGAAAGAGGGCTGTCTAGTCCATCTAAGGTCCTGCTTCCCTGGAAACATTGCCTTAAAACTAAGACACCAGGATATAAGTTGTATCAAGTTCTACGAATTTTCCCAGTCCCAGCCTGATCACAAACGTTTCTTTATCACATTGCAATTTTCTCCATCTCTGATTCACAGCAGAATTTCAGAGGGAGGCATTAACTGTCTTATAAAACATTAATTTCTACTAACTTTTATCAGCTTTGATATGTTGCAATATGTGGGGATTACAGCTATACTACAACATAACACAACAATGTTTCTTTCTTATATTCTCATTCCTCTGCTCTAGCTGCAGTTGTGTTGGGTTTTTTTTCACCTTCTTAAATCTGTTATGCCGAAGGCACTACCACTGTTCCTGAGGGGCTTGGCCTTGGTCAGCATCAGGTCTGTGTTGGAGCTGGTTGGCATTGGCTCTGTTGGACATCGGGGGAGCATCTAGCAGCTTCTCACAGAAACCGCCTCTGCAACAAGCACCACCCTCACCTCTTACCCTGGTGCTACCATAACTTTGCCACATAAACTTAATACACAGAAATTTTAAAAGACCTACCTCCTCTTACAGCCAGGAGGAAGCTAGGAAAGGTACCTTACAGTGCCTGGAAAGTAGTAGGTGCCTTAATGTAGAGAACACAATCCCACTCCTAATATCTCATTTTGAGGTAGACTCAACAGTCTAGGTTTCATGCAGTCTATTGTCATTCTACTGATCCTGAAAGGTGCTTGGACATTGAGCTCACCTACAGAGTCTTAAATCTGAGACATCTACACATAGGTCTATTTCAAATACCTTTGAATGTTAGTATAGAAAACCTTTTAAAGAAGAGTTTCTGTATCCTCCTGTCCTTTGACTTCTTTCTCTTGCAAGAGCTCACCAGAAGGCTTCACATTCAGAAGAGCAGGACTGAGCTGCCAATATAGAGGTTCTTTTTTTTTTTTTTCCCTTTTCTGTTTCTGGTGACCTCCAGTGTTTTGTCTGCTCATACTAGGGTTAGTCATCAGCCATGAGTCTGTCAGAAAATCAGTGTTGGACAAAATAGTGTGTCTCTACAAGAATTAGTCTCTCCAACAAACTTTTTTCATGCTTAGCAAATATTCATGAGTAAGGAAAAGATCTCAGCAAAACAATGATCTGGACTCATTTAATTTAAACAGGCAACTAATCAAATTACTTGAAAAACACATACTAAATAATGTTATTGAGAAAGCTAGTTAGAAATGTTTAATTTCTTTCCATAAAACTAAAGAAGAAACAATCATCCAGATTAATGGAAATGAAAGCTGCTAAGAGCAAGTTTTTTTTTTTTTTGGTAGAATTTATTACTCTAATTATAATCAATATCTTGTCAGGACTAAAAATATTTTACAGGGACTGCAGAAATACAATTAATTTTTAAAAAGAAAACAACTTCAAGTTAATTTCAAAAGCCCCTTTTCAAAGGAATATTAGTTATGCCAAATACAAAAAGAATATCATGAGAACTATAGACACCCTTACATAGTGATAGGGAATAACAATGCTCCCTCACACTCCTTCCATCGGAGAAGGAGGATTTTTATTCTACCTTGAATATGCCAGGCTGAAATCTGTAAGTAGTGCAGTAGCTGTCATGAAATGTTATCGGCTTTGTAGCAAAACATTTCAACCTTACAGTAGGAAAAATTGGGGATGAACTGAATCTCCGGAGGCTGACTTCTTTGATTTACTTTCTCTGTACCCTTTCTAAAGAAAAAAAAATCAATCTCTTATTACTATTATCCCTACTAATGCTTAGTAGAATGCATTTTACTCTATACTGTGATGCATTGTCATAAGTTTTCAGAGGATGGTCACAACTGCTCAGATTATAACAAACCCACGTATACTCTAGTGCAAGAAAAAAGCTAATTTTTGCCTCTTAAAATATCAGAGGGAAAAAGAAACCTTCCAAACTTTCAAAAAAAATTACTATTATGGGCAATATAAATTTAAACTCTTCTGAACTAACACCAATGTGAAACTGATTTTTTCATGATTTGGTACTTTTATGGGCCTGAACTTGTTATTAATGTGTGTTTGTGGCATACTTTCATGACAAAATTTCTCTGCTTTTTGGGACTTCTTGTTGAATAACAGAAGGAAACATTTTTAATTACAATAATAATATTTTTATTATTTTATTATTTATATATACCAGAAATCCTTTCCTGGTCTGCGTTTTAGGTAACCAGCCATTGTTAGATGTTTTCATCCCTTTATAGTTGATTTTGCATCCTGGTAGCAACAAATGTTTTGCCCTAACGGGAGCAGTGCTAAGCCACAGCTATATTTTTGATGTTTAGTTTTTACTGGTATTATTTTTATAATTGACAAAATAAGAAGAAATTAAAGATTTTTAGTACTTCCATTTAAATCTCTTTCAGTTGTGTTTCTCAGTGAAAACCCCAAGTTTTTCTAAATGTTTCATGTTAGGACTAAGACAAGTGTCATGTTAGGAGCTGCTATGAGAAACTGTGGTAAAAGAAACATATGGTGCTTTTGCAACTCTGAATCTCCCTTTGACTGCCTTGGACTAAAACTAGTAAACGTATAATAAAAATAAAGATTAAGAAAAAATGTAGTTAACTTACTGACATGTGCCATCTTTAACAGAGTTTTTCAAAACAATATGACATAGCATAAAGCTAAATAGGCCGAGAATAGTACCCTGACCAGAGACAAAAACTAACTGCTCCATAAAAATTAGGAATTTTATTCCTAAAGTGATTTGGGGCTTTTTTTGGTTTTTGGTGTTTTGATGTTTTTTTGTTTGTTTGTTTTTGTTGGGTATTTTTGAGATACTGCCCTGATCACGGTAGTAGTCCATGGTTCCCATTGAAAAGAAATCTTTGCACAAATAGGAGCTGCAGTACATGCAAAGACATCTTCCAGTCTAGACAAACTGGTGATCTGATAAAGCACACCAAACTCTAGACCCTAGAATACAGACGTGTATTCTACAGGCCCAAGCTATCTAGCAGCAGCAGTAATAAATTCCTTTACTCAACAAGGAAGAAGCAGTCAATTTTTAACTCTGCTTACTTTTTTTAACTTTTAGAGTTGTACTATTTTTTTACTTGCTTGATCTTGTCTCTTAATTAATGTTCTTTGCTTAAGCCATTCTCAGGATCCTCTGCTTCTCAATTAAATTCCAGATTACCAAGATCAGTCTGATTTGCCCATAATGAAATAAAGGGGATTACAGAGAAAATTAATTAGGGACATTCAGTTTTAAAATAGACAACATTTTATTCCAATTTATCTTCTGCTCACAACTTCCCATTAAAGCTTTTGAGCCTTCATAAATAAACCCCTGACATAAGTAGTTCAAAAATTCTAGGATATCAACAAATTTCAGCAGCCACACATGCACATACACAAATATATTCACACAGGATATTAGTGAAGTAAGACTTAAGTCCTTTAAAACTTCTCAGATAACTATCTGATTCTTTTGTCAGTTAGGCCAACATGAGATCTTCAAACTGGCTGCTTGGATGCTGCCTTATACAGTGGTTATATTTGCCCCCCACGTGCCTACAACTCTAATTGCAGATATGCACAACATCTCTAAAATGAGGAGTCTAGCAAGTTTTTTCGATCTTCTGAATAAACTAAATACAAAAATAATCATCAGGCTTCTCTATCTCCTATATCATGTATCTAGACTCTGCAAATATGCTCAAAATGTGCTGCACGCATGCTGCAATGAAATATATAAATATGTAAAAAAGCATGTTCATTTAAAAAGAGAGGGTACATTATTGGAGTAGACTGCACCCTCAGTGTTCAAAGAGATTTTAATTACCCTGATCCAGCTCATTGTGAGATCTCCATCCATTCCAATGATAGCCATAATGTGAAATTTAATTCTTTATAACCTGACGTGTCCAACTTAGCTGTAAATGTCTCCATTTGAGCTGATTGATCTGGCCTTTTCAATAATCAGTAGAAGTTTGAAGTACAATTAAGCTCCTTAACCACAATGTCTTGTGCCATTTGAGATGTCCTGGAGGATCCCTGAGTGTCTTTCTGCTTTTGAAATATGTGGAACCCCTGTAAAACCTGTGGTAGGTAAAAAATAGTAATTCTATTTCCCTTGTGTTCTTATCTTAAATTAATTTTGGTAGTTTATCTCAACACAAAAGCACCCATGTTTTAAATAATCCTGTTTTATCATGTACCATGTAGACAGCTTGCATGTTTAAATGCAAATTCACATAGTACTTAAAAGGCCAGTATTACTACATCAACTTGTGAGAATTTGTACCAGAGATATCTTTTGGCCCAAACTCAAGTGGTGGAACAGTCATCTCTCTGTAGAGACCTCACACTCTTCTGCCTGAAATTTAGGTCCCTCTTCTGCAAGGCAAGACACATGAACTGGACTCTCCATGAGTTCCTTTTGTTTCACTATGTTTTACTGCTTTAAATGTTATTTTAATCTCCAATACAAATCATACCTTACAACAATGACCTGGATGCTGTTCAGTTGTTTCTAAGCTTTTAAAAGTCTAGGGTTTAAAGCAGAAAAAAAGGGCTTGCATCTTGCGGCTGCACTAGGTTGGATTTCAGACATCCAATGACCACCACTTACTGTGGGCTGGCTGAATTACATTCCACTTGGCAGAGGTTGTGGAGACTGTGGACAAAGTGAACCAGACACCAGGTGTCCACCAGATATTTTTTTTATGCGTACTATTTTTATGTGTCTGTATTTTATAAATTGCTATAGAGATTTTAGCCCCTCTTGTGCTGGAAGTCTTGTAAAAACATTTTCTCTTTGTGGTGCAGTGTATAACTTGTTTCATGCTGAGACAGAAATACAAGGAGAAAATTGCTTCTAGCAATATGTTGCCACTTCAGAACCCTCAAGTGTTGTTTGATTTAGGCGCATCTATACTAAAATGCAGAAAACATTAAGAAGGTCGATTTAGCTTTTTTATTATTTTATTTTTCTACTTGAAGCAGATTTAATTTACTCTAGTGGTTAAGGTAAAGGTGAAGATGAAAACAAAAAAAGTGCATAAAGAAAATAGTTTAACAATTATCTGAATAACAAGTAGAATTTCAAAAGTATGTCATTTAGATTCTGAATTCTTTGGGATCAGAATAAGATCATAAAGATAGATGTAATATTTAGCTTTATTTCTTTTTCAATAAATGCGGGGTTTTATTGTTTTGGTTTGGTTTTTGTTTGTTTGTTATTGGTTGGTCGGTTGGTTGGTTGGTTGGGGTTTTTTTGATAATAAATTCAGGTAGTTAAATGAGGGACTAATTTTTCTGTTTCCCCTCATGTACTGAATGTCTGTCTTATTCAGGGAACACATTGCCAGTTTACAGATTCAGATAGAAATATTCACATCTAGAGAGGCAAAGCAAGTTACAGAACATTAACCAGGGAAAGCTATAGAACTTGACCCAGTGTGCATAATTTTTAAAATAAGAGTCTAAATATTTGCAGATGAGTTGCCGAATACTTTAGATAGGCAGTTGAAAGTTCTCTGGAGTTGTTATTCCACAACTAATTAGTTTCTGTAATGAAAAGAGTATAGTTTTCTTCCATCAAATACAGTGTTCCTGCAGCATCCGATGGTATTGACATTACCAATTACGTATCATTCTAACACACTTGCAATTCACCCATATGTCCAGTAGGCCTATTATACTTGCCCAAATCAATAATTAATCAAGACTGCATCATTTTCGATAAAGTCCTTTTGCTTTTTCCATCAGAAAGCAGTAAAGACATGTCAAAGTTTATTCCACAGTTTATTCTTCAAAATGACAAAAAAAATATTCACTCTCTTTTGATAGAAGTTTTTTCCCTCTCTGTTTTTAACACTCTGTAGACACTGTTTCCTACTAACTCCAAGGTTAAGGATTCCTCTATAGAGCATATTATGTTTTGACATTTGCAATAGTGTAATCAGTCTACATCTTATCAAATAACAACTAATTGTATAATAGTCATGTCCAAAGAAGACCCAGGAAGCTCATGAAGGGTCTGGAGCTCAGGTTTCAAGAGGAGTGGCAGAGGGAACTGTGATTGTTTAGTCTGGAGAAAAAGGAGGCTGAAGGGAGACACTATCATTCTCCACAACTTCCTGAAAGGAGATTGTAGCAAGGTCTCTTTTCCCAAGTAACAAGTGACAGGATGAGACCTCAAGTTGCATCAGGGACAGTTTAGATTGGCTGTTAGAAAAAGTTTCTCCACGAAAAGGTTATCAAGCATTGGAGCAGGCTATTCAGGGTTGAGCCACCATCCCTAGACATATTTAAAAGACATATAGATGTGGCACTTAGGGTCATGGTTGAGTGGCAGACTTGGCGATGTTATAGTTGCACTCAATGAGCTTAAAGGTTTTTCCAACCTAAATGTTCCTATAATTCTATGATAATTATTTCCGAGAAAAAATATTGTGAAGGTATTCTCATACATAATTCTTTCTTCTTTCATCGTGAGTACTCAGCATCAGTTACAGTTCAAATGGCATAGGTTGTCCAGAGAACTTGTAGATTCACTGCTAGTGGAGATTTTCAAATCTCAGTTGGGCATGGGTCTGAGAAACCTGGCTGAACTGTGAAGTTAGTCAAGAGGGGAAGAGGAAAGGTAGACACTGATCTCTTCTCTGTGTGATGACCAGTGACAGGGCCTGAGGGAATGTCCTTAAATTGTGTCAGGGGAGATTTAGGTTGGATATTAGAAAAAGAGGGTGGTTGCATACTGGGATAGGCTCCCCAAATTACCTCAGGACATCTCTGCCAGATCAAATTAATTGTATTATTTTATTCTACTATTCTGTGATTTTATTATTCTAACATCTTAAAAATCTGAGTAAAATCAAAATATTTTATCAGAATTACAAAATATGTTTCATTCTTACTATTAACATTCAAGGTAATATTTGAAGAAATTTAACTTCTCTCCTTCTATTTTTAACTTGACTTTTTTTTTTCCTTTGTCTAAACAAAGCAAATCCAAGGCCCGTATGCTTATAAGAGGGTTCAAGTCCCAGACACAGAAACTTACTCATATTTGAAAAGAAAATTCATCTCTAGTCGAGATTCACATTTTTTGCTTAAAATCCAAATATGGATTCTGTACCTGATACTTATTGCTTTGTAAAAAACCATATATTTTAAAATATTTTATCTTTAAATAGAAACTTAAATATGTAAGAGTGGAGGTAGAGAAAGATTAAGCCCTATGAAGGATTAAAAAAGGAAAATTTTACCCTCATTCTCTATTTTTATCAATATAGTAGTGATTTCATTTAAACTTGTGGTTGGTTAAACCTGGCTTACTGAATTTATTGAGATGAAGTAGCAATTCCACACTTCACGTCAAGCCATTTCTACTAAACATAACAGTTCTGTTAGCATCACCTTTTGTAGGATAAACTGAATTCTAAAATGATTCCCTGAAATCCATCTTTGTCATCTGGGAATGCTGAAAAATCTTGTGTGTGCATTTGCATACAGAAGTGTACAAATTGCATACACTTGTATGAGTGTTTGTGTACAGCTGTCTGCATTTGAAAAAGATCAAAACTTCAAGCTTTAGCATTTCTTTTTGATATGTCATATGACATTTGGGAATTTGACTGTAAGAATTACATTTTATACTGGCAGATGTGAAATTTTAAACAGTTGTCAGAGATGACTATATCAAGTAAAATCAGAGGGAAATCTCAAGATTCAAGTAGTGCATAGCTATAGATTAGATGTGTCTATATAAAATTTCATCAGTTATTTTAATTGGGAAGGGCAATATTCAGAGCAGATGCAATTCTATGGAGTTTTGCACTGTAGAAGAGGTTGCAGAATTCTAAAATGACATAGAGACATTCAGTCTTATGAGTAGAACTGACTGCCTTTTAGAAGGGACCGCAGCCTAGAATTTTTCCCTACCCCAGCTACTCAGTTTTCTGTGGTGGATTAAAACATCAAATACAAAACAAATATTCCTATATAATTTTTCCAATCAGTTTTAGAAACTCCAATAAAATAGGCATTTTCAAAATATTGACTGTCTCAACACTAGATAATTGTGAACTGATAGTTTTTACTTGCTGTTATATCACTTAGGTTCAGACTTCTAATATATAGAAAGGTGGTAAAAAACTTCAGCTACCTCTATCATTTATGGTATTGAGGAGGAATTTCTGGATGTTAACCTATCTTACTCTAAAGATAGATTTTAAGATTTTTCTCTCTGCTGGTAACTATTTCTTGCCATAGATTGGGAGAGGAGTTTATACCTCTCATTCTTGTATGAGTTTTGCCTTGGATAGAGCTTAATTGCTTCCTACTAGCTAGGACGGGGCTTTGTTTTCTGCTGCAAGCAATGTTGACAACACAGGGATTTTTCAGTTATTGCTGAGCAGTGCTTAGACAGAGTCAAGGCCTTTTCTGTACCTCATGCTGCCACACCAATGAGGAGGCTTGGGGGTGCACAAGAAGTTGTGAGGGGACACAGCTGGGACATCTGATCACAACTGGCAAAAGGGATGTTCCATGTCATATGATTCCATGCTTAGCAATAAAACTGGTGGACAGAGATTGGTGGGGGCTGCCATTGGTCCAGTACTGGCTTATTTTCCTCTCTCTCTTTTTCTTTTTTTTTTTTTTTTTTTTTAAACCTCTTAAACTGTTTTTGTCTCAACTCACTTTTAGATTTCTGATTCTCCCCCATGTCACTGTGGGCAGTACTGAGTGAGCAGTTGTGTGGTGCTTAGTTGTTGGACATGGTTAAACCACTACATGTGCAAAGTGAAGACATTGATAATTCCATAGATCTGTAACATTTAGATTTAAGGGTGGACACCTGAGTTAGCACAGGGGAAGTTAGTCACATATAAGAGTTTGTTGAAATGGTCAGGTCAAAGACTCTGCAATGAAAAAGTTATATTTGGTGGTGAAAGCAGATTATTCTGTCTGTAACTAGCATTTGAGAGTCTCACCCTTTTGATACCAGATACATAATATTTGCATTCCTACACCACCATAAATAAATTATTTTCTTTCAATTTCTTGAACACTTCAAAGCTGTGTAGCATGCATATGTCTTTTTTAGTCTTTGAACTTTTTTGAAAGCTATTTTAGACTGTCATTATCTTTCCCTGTCAAAACTGTCAAGTTGTATTAAAAATGAAACAACACATTTCCTTAGAAATACGGTACTTGTTCTTATGAAAAGGGAACAACTTGACCTTACTAATGGGTCAGCAACAGCGTTATCTGAGTGTTTTCAGATATGGAAATATACAGAATACTTGTTATGACCTTTTCAGACTTCAAGTTCATATTATTGGTTGAGATCACAAATCAAGAAATACAGAAATTTAATGAAAGTAAGAAAAGAATCGTATCTGTAGCTGCAGTTTAAAAGAAAGCAAATTGCTTAACCAGCTGAGGTCACCACCTGTGTATCTGTATTTGATGAAATGCTAAATTAGCTTGCAGTAGTGAGCCACATGAGTAAATACTTTTTTCCTTTTCAGTTTGCTTCACTGTTGAAGTTCTCTTACATTATTAGTGGAAAGAAGATGCATGATTAAGAGCTTAAAAGAGGAAAGTTCCATCTTCATCTTCCAATCTGTAGCTAGAAACACCATGGAAAGAGCATATAATTATTTGTTTTAGAATGTTATAAAATGTGAATTTAATGCAAAAATGAAGAGCATATTGCTGTGCCTTTTCAGGCACTGGAGTCTAGTTTGTTCTTTCGCATGTGTCAAATATGCAAAACTTGTATTTGAAGCATAACTTTTATTCAATTTTAGACTCATGGAAAAGCAAGTAATTAATAATATAAATAATAAATTTCCAGTCTTCTTTTTGCCTCAACAGTAAGCAATTAATGACTCAGGCTGTTCTTTCAAAACAGATAATGAGCAAGCAAAGAATTTGGCATATGGGTGTGCATTAAAAAGTATGTTATATGCATATGTTGAAACACATATGTACAGACATACATATATAACACATTATAGAATATGCATTATGTATATATATCTGTACATAGGCATCTCTATGGTGTCATGCAGACCATAAATGCAATGCATGTAATATCGTGGAATCATAAGGTTGGAAAAGATCTTTAAGATCATATGAAGAAAAGGAAAAAAATGTCATGTTATTAAACTTAAAATGGGGTTGCTGTTCCATCTTTTAATCTGGGTGTGAGAAACAGAAATGGGAGAGGAGTGACTTTTTCCAGAAGTGTAGCTGAGGTAATGCAACATATGCACCCATACAGGCCTTGCTTTGCGAGGTAAAAATGCTCCTGTTGAAGTCAGTAGATAACACATTGTGCACCTGCAGGGGGTGAAGTGGAGCTGTGTTCATTCAGTGTATGATTATACTGAATAAAGAATGACTCTTTCAAATGTGGCATGTATTCCCCCTTGAAGGTCTCACCTAGAACGATGGATAGGCTATGACACTGGCTATGGTTGACTATATTGACAGGGCAAGCAATGCCAAGATAAATTTCAAATATGAATCTCCAGTCAGTATCTGGAGACAAGGTTCTCTTCTGAAGTTCCATCTTTATTTTCCAGTTTTATTTTTTAATAAAATAATTCTGTTTCTGTATTAACTGCAAGGGGAAAAAATCAAGTCTTGAATTCAGAGAAGGAAATTCTTGTCTGCAGATATAGGTTCTTTATAGCTTTTGTTATGATATTGCCTTTCTCAACTATCTTGAGTATGTACACTTTGTTTTTTTTAATGGAGATTGCTTTTTAAAAATAAAGTCATTTCTATAATGTAATATGAAAAAGAAGGAAAAAAGGAAAAGAGTAAAAGAGCTGCATTGAAACACGATGCAATGTTTTAATAAATGAAGTAGAAAAGATAAGTTTTGTTTTTCAGTTGTTACTAAAAAGTGAGTCCTCAAGAAATAACCTTGAGAGGCGTCCCTGTTGTGCAGGAAAACTTAATGGGCCCTGGTCTGTCCACTATTTATGGAGTAAGATAAATAATTTATATTTGCATACCAACTACAGATGTTCACTTCTATAATTGATTTGAGTCACATCTTGACCGGCGTTATAGTTAGGTAGGTGCATTGCTCCTATTAGACCTTGGCTATTATGTTGTTATCTGCCTCCCTCAAATTTGCTATGAGGACTCATTATGACTGTCACTGTCACTAGAAGACATATAATACTTTCTCTTGGAAACAAATTCCTTTGGGAAACTGAAATCCTAAGAGAATTTCCTATCAATTTTCCAACAAGTCTGAGCTTACTGTAGTACATACAGTTCTGCAAACTCTGCTTCCGGAAACTATGACACCTAAGCAGTGACTAGCAAGCCTTACACATATTTACTTTTTAGTATTTTGGGCATCAAAATGAGATTAAACATGCAATAAGCCAAATAACAGATTACAGGCATGTAAAATATATCCGAATTACCTCCCTGTGTTTAATGTACAAGCAAATAGGACTCCATATTATTAACCAAAAGTTCTCAAAAGGAAGTAACTCCAGTACCTGAACTTCACTGGTGAAAGGACAAGGAACCGTGTGGTATGCTAAATCCTGAAGCCAGATCAGAATATTGGTGAGATTTAAGCTCTAATCATGTGCAAGCAAAAAGCTGGAACACCTCAGGCAAGTTCAGTTAAAAAAGAAAAAAAGATATGCCAAACACTTTAACTGTTGACAGTTGTCCTTGAGTTGTTTATAATGACTTTTTACTATTCATTCTAAGTGATGGATCGCCTAAGCCACAATAGTTTCTGAACCCTCTTTTGGATTAATGAAACAATTCAAATAGAAGGACCAAAGAATAATGAATAGTAAATTTCCTCCAAACTTTGGTTTAAAACTCATCAAGTGGTTAAATTCCTTCCTCAAACTGGCATAAGGAACTTAGTGAAGGTCACACAGAAAGCCTGTGACAAACTGGGATGTCTGCTCGGTTTTCAATTATGAGTCATTTTATGCTTTATAAAATCACATGTCACAGCCTAGAAAGTGTGGCATGAAACCTGTGTGTATCTTTTGATATGGAGGTATAAAACAAAAGCATTTTTGTTGAGCTTGTTAAGCCATCTAGTGCAAAAAACAGGTGAAGCGGAATACGAAAAATATTTCAACCATGACATCTTATTTCTTGGAAGGCAAGTTATTTATTGTAGCTTTCAAAGTAATTTATAAAAATTTAAAAAAATGAGAAAAATCTAATTTTAATGGCATGCAACTATAATTTGTTTCTTATTTAGATTATCAGTTTGATAGAGGTAATCTAATTGTCAAATTTCAGATGAGTAAAGTGATATGTACTAAACTAAGTTGCTCTTCTTTGAACTGTTTGATAGCTGAAACACTTTAGGCCTGAAAGATACATTATCACTTCAGACTATATTTATTTGTATCGTCTTTTAATACTATGTAGGAAATTCCTGCTTTTTATCAGAAAGGAAAATTTCTTGGAAATATTGAAATAATAGATCAACTAATCAGTATCTTTTATACAAAATCATGGTTGCTGTTTAAAGTGGTACTTAGGTTTCAACAAATTATATTTGTGTTACATAGAAATCATAATTAATAGAGAAAATAAAGTGACTATATCATTTACATGATAATCTTCTTGTCCTTTAAATCTCTCTCCTGTTTTTCAAATGTGTACACAAAATTCTGGACACAGAATCAGAAAGTTAATATATAAACAGCTCATTAGGGGGGAAATTAATAGATGTTTTTTAAGCATCTCTATTGAACTTTTTATTGTCTCCCATAGCTTCCCTAGTCTTAGGTTTCCAATTAGTTAAAATTAACATATTTTGAAAGCAACTCAGCTGTTTTTTTATTTGCCTGTGTAAATATAGTGTGCAGTGTATTTGCACCACCAAAATGTCAAGCTGTGGAAAAGTCTGCCTTTATAGTAGAGGTGGACCTTTGTGAACTTCTTTGTGTACCTCAGTCTTTGTATTTCACTCTTCACTTTCAGATCTGTAGGTTATGAAATATCATGTCCATCACTTCCAAGAGCTATAAATTAAATGATTCAAACAAAATAAGTTGCCATTCAATTACATAATCCAGCATCCCTTCAGGAATCACCACAGCTACCATAAAGTCATAATAGTTGATGTAGTTTATGATCGAGTGTGGCAGAAGTGGAACACAGGAGAGCACTTCACACCAATTTCATTCAACAAGTTATTATCCCACAGTGTCAGTTAGCCTTAATGTGTAGAAATTAGAGTATTCAGGGAGGTACAAAATGCTGCCTGGAGCTGTGTTGCTCTTGGTTTGTTTGGGTTTTCTCAACTGATTCTGCAGAGTTACAAAAAATAAGCAAAAATTTGCATGCATTGAATCTAAGAAGGGAAAGGAGGTCTCACTGTATGAAATAAATGACAGTATTCCCTGAGGACAGATTTATATTTTTTTCCCCTTTCAGTTGTTTTGTCAGAAAGGTAGGCATTTTATTTCAGCTACCTGAAAAGTTCAAGACATTAGGGAAGAAAAAGCTAAATGTACTTCAATTCAGTGAAAGGAATCCTGAACCCTTCCTTTCTACCTGAAATTTAAATAAATCCCTGAATATAAAGCCCTAATACTTCAAATCACTGAGGTTATTTTTGTTACCTTATGACTCCTTCTTTTTCTTTAATTTAAGAAAGGTAAAGCCCAAACTATTATGTTTCAGGCAGACATACACTTTGGAAATAACAGTTTTCCTGGAATTCTTAGAAAGGAAAATTATCCCAGATTTTTTTTCTGGAGAATATTGACCTTTCTCTTTTCCTTTTTTTTCCACTTAATTTTTGTCCAAAGGAAATTAGACTAACATAAAACTGGGGTCTGGTCTCATTTCTAGTGCTGGTAAGTCAGAAATATGTTTTAAGATATTCAGGAAATGAGAAAAAATATATGCCAAGAGAAGAAGTTTGTACAGCTGTCTCAGGGTTCTATTTTGTGAGTTTCTGGATTTTCTGTGAACAAGGTCCAGGATCATCAGAGAACACCTGGGAAACTTTAAAGAAACTTGATAACTTCCCCTGCTTTCAGGTAAGGATGAGATGAGGGAAGACACAAGGGAGCAGGCCCAAGGAAGATCTAGCACGTTCTAACAAGCATAACCAGCTGCCCCAGATCCAGGGTACCAGGAGCCTTTATTGCAGGCTCCCTTATTAGGGAGGGTCAAGCAGTCTTCAGTCAGCACACAGGAGAGGACTGTATATGAACCAGATCCAGAAAATGCCTCCCAAAGACAGTCAAAGAGCTAATCAACATTTACAGGTATCAGAAGTTGGGTAGAACTCTGTCTCTTGGTGTGGTACAATTCTCTACGGGAGAAGGGTAGAACCTTGGGCTTTTTCAAGGTTACCCTAGCTAGCAATCCAGGTAGAATCAAGGTGGAGTACATGTCTTTTGTTGGACGGACTTGAGAAATTGTTATGCATCAGTAACTCTCACAATAGATGACTGTTATCTATGTTGATATATTTCTATGGTTTATTTACCAGATGAATGCAGACCTGTTATTTATCTATACTTATCAACTTAAAACACTAATAACTTGAAATGTAGGTTTTGTCATACTTTTGTTAATAATAGCTCATTTAAAATTAAACTTGGTTGTCCTAAAGAAAAAACATGGTCATATTTTAATGCATTTATGACAGCATGAGCTACACGGTAGTTGACCAAAAAAAAAAAAAAAAAGAAGTAATTCTTTTGACATTCTCAATACCCCTGTTGCACTAAGGCCATGAATGTAGTAGCACAAACGATAGTTGCTAAATCAGTTAAATTACACCACAGTGCCCATATGAGTTGAAAACTCATTTTAGCACCTGAAAACAAATCTTTGAAAACCAATTAGAGAGTTATTTTACTGATGATTGACTCTCTTGGAAGGACTGAAAAGTATTATGTTGTTAGGGAGCAAGGATTTTCAAGGTTTGTTTGAGTGCGGTACAGAATACAACTTTATTAGCACCATGATTACATATTACCAGCAAAAGTTATACAATCAACTTCTAAACTTCTTGGAATTAGAGGGTAAGAGACTAATAGTGCAAAGACTCTGGGGAAAAAATCTGTTTGTTTGAGATGATTGATGTGGTTTTATTATTTTTTCTAATGGAATAACAAGCAGACTTGATAGAGATTTGAGATGGAAGATTTGATAGGGTTTTTTTCATTACTATACAAAATTTTTGAGGAAGGAAACAAATTATTCTATAGTTCAAAATATCAAGAAATGTGAATGACAAGAATGAACTCTTTTTACTCTAAGTAGCAAAAAGATATTCACTATATTTTGTAGCTACTGAAACCTCTTTCACCCCAGCTTCAAGTACTCAAAAATACTAGTAATTTTAAACGTGAAAAATGTTTTGGGCACATAGATTTTCCCATTATTATTTTTCATCATGTGTAAGATTTTTAACATGCATTAGATTTTCTAATCATGTGTAAGAACCAACGATATTTTATTGAGCATTTTCAGTTCTTAGCTCTACTTTGGAACTTAAACCCTATGTGTCACAGCCCTGAACTTGTGGGTGCCTTAATTCTGCAGACAGATCAGTGCGTGCTCCATATGGAAACCGAATTTCACAGCTGAAGCTCATCTACTGTTCTGCTTTTCAGCTACTAAATATAAAAGCTGTGAGAGTGTCTAACAGAAACATTTCTGCCAATGCATAGAAGGAAAAAGTCAATATCAAGTTAAAAGGAACTGAATTTCACTTGTAGGGAAAACAAAACAGGATATATAAGTGGGAGTAGGTGCAATCAGTGATGCTTACATCTACACAATTTGATTAAAAACTGATAGTTCTGAAGAAGCACAAATCAAAGTTCTTCTAAAAAGTTAGGAAGAAGAAATATTCTTATGACATGACGTGAGCATTATACTGATGATGTTGCATTGCAACTAAAGTAGTTGTAGCTGTGTTACAGATCAGTTGATTGTAATTTATAGCACAATGTGGAATATATCTATATATAGTGCAAAAAAAATTAATATGGCCATTCTGAATATTTTTTTCCACTGAGCATCATTATTTCTACTTAATTTAGACTGAAGGAATTATAAATAAGTGTCATTTGGATAACAGTTCCACACAGGCAGATTTAAATGAGAAGAAAAATGTAGATCTAGAATTTTGTTGGAACATCAGCATAAAGATCACATTTCTGTCATCTTCAATTTACTCATAAGTTAATTGTGATATAGATAATGGAAGTTAGAAGAGATAATAGTATTTTTTACTTATCTTAGTCTATTTTTACAAATATTTAGGCAATAAAAATTATCTAAACACTTCTCCCCCTCCTCCCTCCCCCCCCAAACTTGAGTCCATAAGTGAAGTTCCTGAAAACTACATTAGGGTAGGGTTTTGTTTTGTTTTGTTTTTCTAAATTATTATTTCTATTTATTTATTATTTTCATTGTGGAGATTATATTTAGTAGTGATTTAGAACTAGAACTTTAAAATTTCTTTTTAACAAAATTCCAGTAATATTTGACTTAAAAAAACCTTTAGAAATAGTTCTTGCAGAGTTACCGTCAGCTACCATTACTTAAACATACTCAGTAATGTAGTATTTGCTGTGTATCTGTAGATTGAAAGGATATTTGAAAATTTCCAATTGAAATTCATTAAACCTAAATGCCAATTCTGAAAATTACACTGCTAAGTAAAATTTATTCCAATACAGCAAACTTTGTAGAAATAATGTTCTTTGTCACCTACAATGCTTATCTACTATAACTAATACTTGCATACATGTTAAGACAGAACCATTGACTGAGGGAAATTATTCCACAGACTTCAAGCCTCAGGCCTTATATCAAGTTCTAAAACAAACCCAGTTAAAGTTCTTCCCTGGAACTGCAAAGTTTCCCAATCTCATTAATGCAACTGTGACTGTGATATGTCACACTTGAGAAATATGGTGCATATTGATACAAGGATTTAGGCCCAATGGTCATTAAAAGCAGGATTGTAACATTAAATAGTTGGCAGTGAAACCAGGGAATCCACAAACTGTGATATTTATAATGTTAGCAGTGAATTTGGAGCCTTTTCTGATTCTCTTAGGCCATTGGTTCATTAAATATCATCACAAACTAACTGCTTGACCACAGACCCCAGAATAATTCTGAACTTTTTATACTGGGCATATTGGACTTAAAGGGAAAGAAGCTCTGCGTGTAATTTTAGTAGCTTTAGAAGATGAGATATTCTGTTAGTGGTGGTTTCTTTTTCCCTTTCTTTTGATCAAAACAACAATTACAGGACCCAATTAACAGTAAACTAGCTTTCTACAGTTTGATGTTAACACTACTTTCAAAATGCTGCTGAATGATTACAGAATAGGAGCTGATGAGAGCTTGAACAATTGCCTGTGCTTTGGGAGATGTTTACCTTGAGCGTACATCAAACAATTCACAAACTCAGTACATTAAGTAGGGATAATTAAATATTCATTAATTCATACATGCAAAAAAATTGGTGCCAAGTTAAAACTTTCTGCATAAATTTAATGGTGTCTCAGAATATTTTCTCAGTGTTTACCTTACAATGTAAAGAGATATTAACAGAGAAATATGAAAATAAAAGTTTTTACATTAACTAGCCTTCACACACAGTTGATTGATTGCATTCAAGACATTTCAGCCTCCAGACAGTGGCTGGGTAAAACATATTTCCTTCTATTTGCTTCTGGGGTTAATAATATTTTCAAAGAAGTATCATGAAATCTATTACTTGTCCTGCATGTACAAATTGCTTAGAAAATGGAATTACAAATTTAGCTTTTCTTTTTCATTTATTTCAATGTTCACAAATCACTTATTAATTATCATGCCCATGGACCTATATGAGAGATGTGAATGCACCTTGTCTTACAGAATGAGGGTTACACAGTTCTGCTTGTCTCTTGGTTATATAGCTGTATTTTAAAATGGACACTTATTTATATAAAAATATTAAGAGGCATAAAAAGTTTTACCCCAAGTAGAAGCAGCTGCACCGTGGTGAAGGAAGTAACCATGTTTATTAAATGTCCCTGTGGGCTTTACACTAAGAATGCAACACTTCATCTGAAGAACACCTGCTGTTAGGCTCAAATTTTTCTGTTATACTTGTTCTTTAAGAAGAAGATTATAGTCATATAATATAATGCTTTGCTAGTTATATATATCTCTTTGCAATTTTAAATGTGAAAATAATAAAAAAATGCAGATTGTCATTATATCATGAATATTTCAGAATATAAAGTATTTTAGCCTATGATAGTATCCTTTGTCATCATTGAATTTGTCACTTGTTTTGTTATGCTTTCTTTTTTTCTTGCTTTGCAAAATTTAATCTATTTTCAGTTTCCAATTTCTTTTTTTCTGAACAGTCTGTGAGTTCACATATTTAATTTCTGCATCAGTTCATATATAACATGTCTTCAAATATGGAATTTGAATATTTTCTTCAGAGTAATTGGAGATTAGCCTTTCACATTTCATTGGCAATCTCTCCATTTGTGTTGTGCATGTGCTAGTACCTGCTTTCTTTGTTACTCATGTCTCTGTAAATACTTGACAACAAGATAAGTGGTGAATCAGAAATTCAGAGGCGTAAATGATTTTTATCTTTTTTAAAGTCAACATACAGCTATTATGATGTAGTAAGAAATAATTCATCTTTGACATCAGTGACATGAGTGAGATCTTCCCTTTCTTCACTGTAACAATACCTTTTTCTGTAAAGTGACATCCACTCTTGTACTAGTTGTTTGATTCATTGCTGAAAATATTAAACTGTGCATATTTATAGAAGGGCCATGGATTACTTATTCATATCAGCATTTATTTTTAAGCAAATGAGCAGCTCTTCAACAACAAAGAGCAATATTTATATAATTAAATTGTCTGTTTTAAGTATTTCTTTGTGCAAAACAAGTTCTCAGCACTATGAAAGATCTCTCCAATGATCTGTACCCCCACAAGTTATGCAGGACACATCAACCAACTTAGCAGTACACAACATGGACATCGCATTTACACTGTTCTCCCTAGGTATCATTAGTGACTGTCAGTCTGTCACTTGAGAGAAATGGTCTCTTTTAGACTGTTCATCTGACCTAATTTAGGCATCTATTTTATGGCAAGATGAATTGTCTTATACAAGTAGCTTTTTCTCCCATGATAGACAGACTATGATGATTAATACATATAGTAGTTGTCTACATTTGGTCAGAATATCACCCAACATATCTCTGTTGCAAAATGAAGATGCTGAGAGTAGCTCCAGATGAGCTAGTTCATATAATGAATAACACAAGTAGCACAGAAGCAGTGTCTATTAGGTGGACTAGGCAATAACAATCAAATATGCCTAATGTTCTCAAAAACCTGAAGCTTGTTCATTCAGAACTGGCACAATAATTTTCAAAACCATTACACAACGTACAACTACTCACATTGTGTCATACCGCTTGCATGAAAATAAATATGAAAAAAAAAAGTTACAAAGAAATGTTTTATTTACCTACACCATTAGGGGGAAAACTTGAAAGAAACACACACAAAAAAGTATTCTAAGGCGAGTTCATCCTGATATAGGAGTTAGTCCTGCATTTCCATCAAATTACTTTAATTTGCGTAAGAATAGTTTAGATTTTTGTTTCAAACCTTTGTTCATGAAGGTGAGTGATTTTCTTGTCCTTAGATATTAATACAAACACAGATGTATGATCCAAGCAAAGTGGCTCATCAGCCTTACTTGTTTTAAAAAGTATGCCATTGCATTATTTTACTTCTATTTCAGAGTTTTCTTATTTTTCATATTTCATATGTAGTTCCATGTTTAGTTACTCAAAAAGAGACAAGAAAATAAGAATAAGATTAATCTTGTGATATTTTTTTTCTGTCTTAGTTGTTAAAAGTATCTGAAAGGCACTGCAAAATCTGAAGGACAAGTACTAGTTAGAAGACTAAACATCTCATTCTGTTCTCATTTAAACTACAGACAATTTCACTGAAGGCATAAGAACTATTTTATATAAACACTGGAATAATTAGTAGTATTGTCAGGTTTCACAGCTATGGATTTTTTCTACATTCAGTAAATATATTATTCAAAGTTGTGAAACTAATAGTTACTTATGTATCCAAATTTATTCAATTTCGATGTCTTTGGAATCTATTTTGATGAAATGTTCTGGATGTGAATTACAAAGGGTAAGCATGACAAGCTCCTTTACAAGCAAATTCTATGTCATCCCTCCTTAGCTGCACTGAGAAAATTCTGCTTGTACTTACTCCCACTGAATGAATTGACATTAGATACAACTAGATAAAACTGTAGAATAAGCAGGTTTTTTTCTCTTTTTAATTTCCTGAAAATTGGAAACTTCCTTTTAAACCAGAATGTAATAAATTGGCTATCCTCTATCAAAATTAATTCAGTTAATAGAATATAGACAGTTGTTGATGATAACATTAAGATTATAAATATCTAAAAGGTAAGGAGTCCTAGCTTTAGTATCAGCTGGTTACTGATACTTAATCCATTTCACCAGAACATGCTCCATGGAGGTTATAAAACATCATGAGAAAGATATCAGAGGCATTAGTTTATTTGCCATTTTTCAAAGAACCACTGGAGACACTAATATGCCTGTGTGTCAAGAGGAATCTTGGAGCTTTTTCCTTCCTCCTGTACTCCAAACGGTATCAAGTTTATCTAAAGGAGAGTCATGATTAGTGATCCTGTTACAGTAGTTTCCTGAATCAAGAACCCACTACACTTGAGCACGACCCTTCAAATCCAAACATACTTCAGAATTCTAAGACAGTTATCAACTGGAGGTTTAAAGCAGCTTTTCAATACTTTAAAAAAAATAAAATAAAAAAAAAAAAGGCAAAGCAGAGCTAGTAATAATCCCTTTTGGGTCAATGCTCTTTCTAGTCTATTAAACCTTGGTCAAGGCTCAGAGCTCCAAGCTTTTTGAAGTAGTACTTAAAGCCACTTTAAATGGCACTGCTTTCTCTAAAGCTTATCAGTGCAGTAGGTGTTCTTAGACAGAAAAGATTTCTGACATTTAGTTATTCTTTCCCTCATCTATTCTTTGGTCACTATTCTCTTTGTCAAAGTAATTTTCATCTCACTGGTCTGAATTTGTCACCACTTTTAACAGTGATTTTTCTGTGTCTTTTTTAAACCTTATGTTTCATTTTATCTATTATGTATAAAATATAAAGCCATATTTGGAATAAATTCAATTTTTCAAGGGTCTGATAAGTTGTGGAGGAGTTTGGCATCTGAATGATGTCAGTAGGCAAAAGGCTGGCTTTGTTACAGGCTTTATAAATTATGTAGAAGAACTTAACAATTCCTGTAGGACCTGTTATAATCCTTCAAGATGTTTTAAGAGCCTGCTGAGATAAAAATAAAATATGAAGGTGGGAGTTGCTTTGCTCCCAGCATTCATAGTGATCAGATTTAGTTATACTTATTTCTGAGATAGATTTGGGGGAGAAAAAAAAAAAAAGAGAGACACACAGCTAAATCACAGGTATTGTCACTTGAATAATTAGTTTAAAGGATCGACACGTGTGACATTTTGAGAGCCCAGTTCTTATATTGAAAGAGGTAACAAGCATAATTCTATACCCTCTAAAAGTCACAAAAGCTACACAAATATTTTTAATGGAATGTTTAATTCTTACTCTGTAATACAAATATTCCAAAACCTTCAAGCTCATATTTCACTTCTCCTTTCATTATCAATTGGTTTTGAAAGGACTACACTTCTATACACAAATATAGTGTTCAAGAACATTGTTAACTTTCACTTGAGTCAAGCTGTCCTCTTCTTTTGTAGGTACCAACTCCTGTTGCCTACTCATAATTCTCAAAAAAATCAGTTCCCAGACATGTATTTTTGAAGGAAATTTTGTGCTGCTGGTCACGACCCACCACTCCAACTAGTTGAGCCACTTTTCAATCTATGTCACTGTCCACTTTTCCACTTTGTACGTCATCAATTGTCTTTGGGGATGTTGTGGAAAACAATGTCAAAACCCTTGTGAAAGTCAAACTAACAGTATATATTGCTCTTCACTTGTCCACAAAGGGGATGTACTTCTCATCATAGGAAGTCAGATTCAGCACCAGAGTGGCTTCAGATTTCCTAACCCTATGCCTTCATGATCAGACAGCGTCTTCATATTCCCAATGGGTGATGTCACCTTAGTTCTGCTTTCTGTACTCTTTAAGTTAGTTTTGTCAGTTGTTCTCCTTTGCCTAATTTTTCCATTGAAAGGGACTGACTTTGAACTTGGAGGAAGTGATCTTTGAAAATCAACCAGCTTTTCTGCTCTGTTCTCTGCAGGACCTTCTCTACCGGGATTCTTTCAAGAAAGAATCAGACCTGCTCTCCTAAAGTACAGCGTTCTGAACCTGCTTTTTGCGTTATCCTTTCACATTTGGATTCTGAGCTGAACCAGATCATTGCAATTGCAATTAAACCTGCCTCTGATCTTCTAATCTCCAACCATTTCTTCCTTGTTTGTAAGTATGAGGCCTGGAAGCACATACTCCTCTGACAGGTTACCTGCATCAAGTTATCATAAATGCACTCTAGAAATCCTCTTGATTGCTTGTGTCCTGTGTTTTTCCTCCAGCTGATGTTGGGTTGGCTCAATTTCCACATAAATCGGGCCTACAAACATGAGGCCACTTCTTGATGCTGCTTTCCAGCTCGGGCTCAGATGTTTCACTGGATAAAGCTCCCAGCCCCCCACCTGCTTCCAGGATGCTAAATCTCTTCTACAGTTGCAACAGGTGGAGCAGTTTCTGACACCAAGTCATGAGTTCTAGCCTTTACCATCACAGGCAAATCCATTTTTCAGCTCCAAAAGTACAGACTCTACCACATCTCATTTAGGAGAGCCAGAAATTCAGACTTGGAGCTACAGGGTCTCCAAGAAGGTCCAATTGTTTGTTGGTTTGTTTTTGTTTTTGTTTTTTTCCTCTGGTGATCTGTTATGTTGCACAGACCACTGAAGTTCTCCTGTAGCTCCTTCACTTGATGACACAGATGGTCCACTGCCTACCTCCTGAAGGCAACAAGCCCCCTCCTGCTTTCTATCCAGACCTTGTGGTACATCACTGCTGTTGTTGAGCTGGCTTATGTGGTCCTCAGCAGAATTGCTGGCTGTCTTTTATGCACCCTCCGCAATCTGCTATGAAAAATGCCACATGTGTGAGCTGCCTTGGTTAACTGCACTCTATTGAAGACTTGTGGTGTCAAAGGTTTCATTTTTTTTTTAAAAAAAGGAGAGAGTTTGGTACCACTGCGACGTAATTCTTAAACTTTTTTATGCCTGTTGGAGATTGCACTTTAGAGGAGGATTTTAAGAAGTGAAGACTACACTCCTGGGACTGTGTTACTGTCAGGTCAAGTAGACTAAGTATGGGTATTGAATGGCACTGGCAGGACAGACAGATCAAGGTTAAGTCACAAAATGCTGAGCTGTTGGTAACTTAGCGAAATCCTTCTGTGTTTTTTTCTCAATCCTGATTTCTCTGTACTTCACATTAAATCTCTAAGGTTTTAGCTGTCCATGGAGACAAATGATCATTCATCAGGGAAGAAAGACTTACTGCGTGAAGTACCCTGAAGCACTATTTTTTTTCTTCCATTGATCTCTGAGATCTAAAACAAAAACCACTTCTAAATTCTCGGTCATCAGTGTAGAGAAAAATGTAATGGATATAAAAGAAATATGGGTGCTTTTATTGATTTGTATTTGACTATACTTCATGTGTAGTTCTTCTTAGCACAATTTACAAGCACTTTTAAATTAAATACTTCTCCTGAGTTTACATTAACATTCAGCAAAAATGGCTATGACATGCACTATTTTGAATTTTCTGCATTGTAGTTGGGTTGTGCAAGGGCTGAGCAAATGCTGATGATTGTGTGTGATGATTCTCCCAGACGTTTTTAGGAAATATTGATAAATCAGTTCCCTACAACACTAGGCCATAATAAAATAATTTGGTTTTGAACATTTTTCACACGAGGCCCTAATTACACAAATGCTTAACAGGTGTTATTCTAGAACTGTGTTGATATATTAGGTCCAAAATTATGGCTGAAAGATTTCGTATTATGGAAAAACTCTAGTTTTCATATTAAAGACAAGTTATTTTTTTCAGAAGTTACCCAAAAATGTTGAAATTAACTTAATTTGAAGGGTGTATATGTTATGTATATGTTATTAAAGGAAGAAAGGACAAAGATGCAAAGTAGTCATCAGCAAAATCTTTAGATAAGAAATATGATGGAAATAATAAGTAACCAGAAAGGGAGCAGTAACTCTCTGAAATTTCAATGGCCTTGTTACAAGTATCAGACAAATTAAAAAATCAGACTGAGACAACCACAAATACTCCTTTACAATTTTGCCATTTCATTTGTATATATTCCCTTGCACTATTTCCCTACATTTTCAGCCTGAATGTTTCAGTTTAAATAACTGAGGAGATATACAAAATATGTGCATGTAGATATGGACCAATGTCTGTAAATCTAAAAGAAAATTTTTAATTCAGAAGGAGAGAAACCTTTTCAAATCGGAATGAGACACAGCTGCACCATTGGGGTATTGGGTCTCTTTCACATGGTACTGAAGTTTTGGGAATTATGTAAGTCTTACTCTTCTCTATAAAAATTTATATTTAGACATTAGTTTAAAGGAAGGTGGTGGGTTGGCCTTGCCTAGCTGCCAGGTGGCCTCCAAGCCATTGTATTACTTCCCCTCCATCAACAGGAGAGAGGAGAAAATAGGACAAAAAGCCCATAGGCTGGGATAAGAACAGGGAGATTGCTTACCAATTACCATTATGGCAAAATAGACTCAAGTAATTAATTCAATTAATTGTCATTTAACTGTAACGAAATTGAATAGTGAGAAACAAGAACAAAACTAAAACTGCTTTTCCCTCACCCCTCCCTTCTTCTCAGGCTTAACTTCATTCCCAAATCTTCTACTTTCCCCCCACCCCAGGCAGAGAAAGAGAATGGGGAATAGGGGTTGTGATCAGTTCCTAACACTTCATGTCTGCTTATTCTTCTTCCTCATGTCCTTCTCCTGCTCTGGTCTGGCTCCTGCAGAACCTTTTTTCCTTTTTCTTCCCCAACCTAGATCTATGCAGAGCTGTTTCTCTCACATTTTCTCACATCTCTCTCACAGCTACTATGCAGCATTTTTTACCTCTTTAAAAATATGTTGTCTCAGAGGCATTACAACTGTTGCTGGTTGGCTCAGCATTGTCTAACAGTGGGTCTGTCTTGCAGTTGGCTGGAACAGGCTGACATGGGAATAGCTTCTGGCCATTTCTCACAGAAGTAACCTTTGTATTACAAACACCTCCTGCTAGCAAAACCTTGCCATGTAAACCCAGTACAAGGTATTCATCCTGACAACAAATTTGCCTTCCCTCAGGATGAAAAACTCATGGCTATAATAAAAGATTATATTCCAAATATCCTTGATGAAGACAATAAAATGGCTGAAACATATATATGTGAAGTATTAGAATGTATAAAGAAATAGCTCCAGGGGATTGCAGCTGTCCTGAGCTGCAGGAATGATTTTTACAAATGTTGACTTCAGTATGTCAGTGTTACTTTTCTGATTACATTGAAGCATTATCTAGGATAGATAGCTAGCAATGGAAATATTAGTTTTGAGATGGAAAAAAAAAATCTGAATAATTATCCAAATATACTCCTACTTTGAGTCTTGGAAAATTATATTATATAGCAATTATAATAGCAATTATATAGCAATTATATATATAGCAATTATATAGCATTTAATGTTACAGAGTTTAACAAAAAAAGATTTCCCTCCCTCTGATCTCAATAAATAAATATTACAATCCTGGACAGAATCCAGAAATTAGCACCATCTCCTGAAAGCCGTCATAGAACAATAGGGTAATTCAGCTTGAGGAGGTCACTAGGCCAGCCTTCTAATGTACACAGCATGAGGAATAAACAAGAAGAGCTTGAAGCTTTGGCCCAGTCCCAGAGATTTAACATCACTGACATAAAAGAAACCTATTGGGATGAGACTGTGACTGGAATGCCCTGTTGGATGGTTACAGGCTCTTCAGGAGGGATAGGCAGGGCAGAAGAGGTGTAGAGGTGGCACTGTATGTAACAGAAGGGTTAGAATGTATGGAGCTCACAGTTGGCAAGGGCACAGTTGAGAGCCTCTGGGTAAGAATCAAGGAGCAAACAAATAATGTGGATGTCATTGTGGGAGTCTCCCAGCCAGGATGATGACTCCAATTAATTATTCTTTGAAGAATTAGGAGACACTTCTAACTCCAGTGCCCTTGTTCTTATGAGGGGCTTCAACTTGCTAGAAATTAACTGGGAGCATCACACAGCTGGTACAACCACAGCCAGAAGAGGTTGAACCAGCTGGTACAGAAAACTTGGATAACAACTTTTATGGAAGAGATCCTAAGAAAGCTGACTTGGAAAAATGCACTCCTTGATCGGCTGCTTATCGACAGAGTGGATCTCATGAGAGACGTGGAGATTGGTGGCCACCTTAGCCACACTAACCACAAAGTGATCAAGTTCAAAATCTCTGTTGACAGGACAAAAAATTACCAGCAAATTGTCAGCTCTAGACATGAGGAGAGCAGACTTCAGGATGCTCAGGGAATTAATTAGTAGGTAAGGTTCCCAGCAGAAACGTTTTTGTAGGTGCTGGGGTCCATCAGAGCTGATCACTTTTTAAACATCCCCTCCTAAGGGCACAGGAGCAGGAAATTCCCAGATGTCAGAATTCAAACAGGCAAGGCAGAAGGTTGGCTTGGCTGAGCAGGGATCTTCTCTTGGAACAATGGCAAAAAAGGTGTATACCCTGGGGAAACAGGTTAAATGACATGGGAAGAATTCAGAGATGCTGCTTGCTGCTGTAGGGAGAAAATTCGTGCAGCCAAAGCTCAGATGGAGTTGAAGCTGGCCATAATTGTGTTGAGACTGTGAGACATTGGATCAGTAAAAGTAAAATTTTATTATTTGGTCAGAACCAACTTGTGTGTGTTGGGGGGGAAGGCTGCATGGAATGCATATGGCAGTCTTGAAATTCACATGAAGAAGCAGTCAATCAAAAAGACAGCCTGGGAGCTGCCCACACCCCCTGGAACTCTTAACTCAGCATCTGATTGGCTACACCACCCCTCACTCCCACCTGGGAGACACTGAGTGGTCACTGCTGGATGTCCCGCCTGGAGGAGTGGCCACAGAGGACCAACACACATAAATATAGGAACACATGGGCTCCATCTTGCCTTTTCTTTCTGGACCTGCCCTTGCCATGTGGAACTGGATTTCCATAGGACTCTTAGTTGGTAGCTATTTAATAATTTACTCTTTTCTTACACTCTCTGTCTCTTCTCTATTTTTACTCCTTTTCCCTCTATTATCTTTCTTTCTTTACTCTTTTCTTAATCTCTTTTGGGTAACTTAAAACAAGTGGGTTGTATTTTTGCTAAGTTGTGTGAGTTAGCGTGTGCTGGGTCAGTGCTTTGCGAAATGCTCTAGTTGATTGTATTTAATTTTTTCCCAAAATCCTTATTTCCTCATAAAATTAAAAGTGTGTCCTGTGAAAAGTGTGTAGATTCTTCTCTTAAGGCTGTCTCAAGGTGTTAAGAACCAAAGACTCAAAACATTCAGGGGGCAATTTTTTTGGAGTTTTGTGTATTTTTTAAAGTAATGCTCCCAATTAAGCTTGTGGCTTTCGGACTGAGACAATTAAAATTATTACATAGAAAATAAAAAGAGGTTTTTTCAGATATATTAATGGCAGTAGGCAGTATAGAAATATCATCAGCCCATCACAGGATTAGGATGGTCACCTCACAAA
>JAWWMO010000001.1:72908759-72957661 GCA_035047845.1 Dendrocincla fuliginosa
TAGAAATATCATCAGCCCATCACAGGATTAGAATGGTCACCTCACAAACAGGGACAGAGACAAGGAAGAGGTGTTTAATGCTTTCTTTGTCTCTGTCTTCAATACAGCTGACAGACCAAGGGAGTCTCAGTGCCCTGAGATGGAGGACCCTGTCTGTGAGAATGATCAACTCCTAGTAGACCCTGAAATTTTGTGGGATCTGCTGCTCCAGCTGGATCCCAACAAATCTATGGGGCCTGATGGGATTCATCCCAGAATCCCCAAAGAGCTGCTTCATCTCATTACAAAACCTCTCACTGTGACTTGGCAGTCTGGGGAACCGGAGAGGTCCCAGCTGACTAGAAGCTGGCAAACATCCCAATTTTCAAGAAGGGCAAGAAGGAGTACCCTGGAAACTATAGGCCTGTCAGTCTCACTTCAGTGCCTGCTAAAGTTATGGAGAAGAATATTTTGAGAGGTATTGAAAAACACATTGAAAGACAGTGAAGTCACTGATCACAGCCAGCGTGACTTCATGAAGGTCCTCATTTATCAAACTTGATTTTCTTCTATGACAAGGTAACTCACCTACTTGATCAAGGGAAGACAGTTAATGTAATCTTTTTGGATTTCAGTAAAGCTCTTGATACTGTCATGGGATCCTTCTGGACAAACTGTCCATCTCAGCTGGATAAACATACCATGTGATGGGTGAGCAATTGGCTCATGGGTCGAGCACAGAGGGCAATAGTGAATGGGGGAACATCAGACTGGTGACCTGTCACTAGTGGGGTTCCACAGGGCTCCATCTTAGGCCCTGTGCTCTTCAAGATCTTCATAAATGATTTGTACACAGGACTAGAAGGGATGCGAAGTAAGTTTGCAGGTGACAAAAACTCAGAGGAGCTGTTGACTCCCTCAAAGGGAAGGAGGTCCTACAGAGAGACTCTGACAAGTTAGAGGCCTGTGCAGTCACCAACCGTAGGAAATTCAACAAAGGAAAGTGCCACATTCTGCTCCTGGGGTGGGGCAACCTGAGATGTTCATACAGAGACTGGCGGATGCGATGCTGGAAAGCAGTGCCATGGAAAAAAAACCTGAGGGTCCTGGTCAATGGCAGCCATGCCCTGGCAGCCAGGAGGGCCAACCATGTCCTGGGGGGCATCAGGCACAGCATTGCCAGCTGGTCAAGGGAAGGGATTATCCTGTTCTGCTCTGCACTGGTGTGGCCTCACCTTGAGTATTGTGTACAGTTTTGGGCACCACAATGTAAGAAAGATAACAGTTAGAGAGTGTCCAAAGGAGAACTATGAAGATGATGAAGGACCTTGAGGTAAAGTAGTTGAGGTCACTTGAGCTGTTCAGCTTGGAGAAGCGGAGACTGAGAGGAGACCTCACTGGAGTCTACAACTTCCTTGAGAGCGGATGAAAAGGGGCAGGCACTGATCTCTTCTCTGTGGTGACCAGTGACAGAACTTGACGGAATGGCCTGAAGTTGTGTCAGGGAAGGTTTAGGTTGGGTATTAGAAAAAGGGGCTTCATCCAGAAGGAGGATGGACACTGAAAGATGCTAGACAGCAATGCCACACAAAAAGAGAGTGTCCTGAAGATTCAGAACCTCATATGAGGCAGCATGACAGAGTTAAACCTGTTACATGAAGAAAATTTTGTGTGGAAATACAGGCCAGTAGCTCTTCTCCACGGCACCAAGGTATGAGGGCTGTCCTTTACCAGGAGGAGAACCTAAAGGTGAGTATGCCATGTGATAATGTTCTACAGCCCCCATCCCCAGGTCCAAGAGAACATCACTATGAAGCTGCACCTAAGGATATCTTTTTGTCCTATCCAAGGAAATAGGTGCCAGAACTAGGTGATCTCCAGGCATCCTTATCCCACATACCTACATGACTAAATGGGTTATTGTTCCCAAGTCTAAAGCCCCAAGCTTCATCTCAGTCCTGCTCAAGTTATCCATGCATATTGCCAAATATGAGAACACACAAATTTCCAGGTGAAAGAAAAGTATTATGTATTGCGCTTTTTTAATTTAAAATACATATGAACACCCCAAAATGCTTTTATTTTCATATCAGCAGTTTTAGTTTCTTATTTATATATATACTACTTAATTTTTAAATCTAGTTATATATTGTGTACTTGAAGCAGACAAGGCAGATATCTTTTTACATTAAAAAGATACATTTCTAACCTTAAAATGGTATAGATATACAGTAAATAAGAATTAATTGAATAAGAGTCTCAAGTAATTACACAAAAAAACCCAAAGAACATAATTTAATTCAAATCTATTTCTAGATTTCTTGGAATAAAATTCAAAACAAACCAAAACATATTAAAGAAACAAATGAGTACTTTTAATATTCCAGTATTTAGCAAGAAATTTCAAATCTTCATGACTCACTTAAAGATTAGCCTTCATGCTTTTCTCTTACTAATTAGACACATGAAAAATAATGGAAAGAAGATTTTTAAGTTAAAAAATTCAATATGTTAACACACTCTTCATTTCCAGGGGCTTTATAGTTGTATAAAAGTCACCACTTAGGAAACATAAGTCCAGCTTAGGTTGCTCTTCCCCCCCCCCCCCTCTTTTCTTCTCTTTTTGAAAACCTGATTTTTAGCTAGAGTTGCCAGTGATTAATAACTCTCCCTGACCATAAATGTACTCTCTATGTAATAAAAATAAAAAAAAAATAAGTAAAAATGCCCCTCCTTTTTGTGCAAAGTTAAATTAAAATACAAGGTATTTTATAGGTAAATATAGTAGGAAAACATTTATGAAATGGTTGTCTTAATTACAAAAGAAAAAGGAATGCAGAATTTAATTCACTTGACACAAGTAGTCATTGTGGTATTTCCTTTTGGATCTTATTAGACAAACTTCCTGGCTAATGTCCTCATAGTATATATATATTGGGAAAATGTTATTAAATTTGTCAACTTTGTCAAACTTATTTTTATATACAGAATGCATCTATTAAACCAAATAACAGTTTTATTCACATTTAAACAACTAACATTTGAACTTCAATTGTAATCCAGCCAATATCAGATATCAAAGAGAGACAGACAATTATTGGGTAGCAGGGAAATGGAAGTTTACTTGCCTTTTCTGTCTCTTTCTGTCAGAACAACCCTGTTGTAGTTTGAGGTTCTCAAAATGCTTTTACACAATGCCTTTTGATTGATAAACAGTCATTGAAGCCTGTGGAAAAAATTAAGAATATCATGTCAAGCTTTTTTTCTTCATGGCAATGTCACTTTATGTTTATTACAGTATTTTTCTTCTCAACCTATCTCTTCCTCTCATTCCATTAATGCATGCATGTTTGAAAAGTACATAGAAATTGTACAGAGTTTAAGAAATTAAGTATGTTGATGTATATACGTATGTTACTATTACATTTTATTTGTGCATTTGTATTGCTTGTTCTTCTAATCTTTCACTATGCACATTGGTATGCCACAATGTGCTGATTCAAACAATAGTCCTTTTTTGAGGACTTTAACTCTTAATAATGTCATATTTAACTCTGAATGATTTAGCACCAATGAAATAATTTATTCACAAGGGACACTGGAAGTAGTTGACAATCAATAAAGGCCCTTTTTGTAAGCATATATTAAATAGGTTTTCTGTATGTTTATCAGTATGTCACATACTTCACTTTGCAAATGAATATCAGTGATTCATTTCAAAGTTAATATTTAGCTGTTAATTTTCAGCAGTTCAAATAAAAATGAGCAAATCCAGCAGTGTGGACTAAGTAATGTTGCAGAATGGTTTGAAACTTCAGATCTTTTCCATATGCTGGAAATGGAATGTGACACCTCTTATGGTGTCTGCATCCAAAACAATATATAAGCATAGTAATTAAATTACTCCTTTTGGTCCTTTTCCTTTGAGCAACATCTAACTCTGAGGAACATAAAAAATTTACCAAATATGTTAAAAGTGATTGGAAAAATTGCTGATTAATTATTCTCTAGATTTTATTATAAATTACTTGTGTATTCAATATTTTTTACCTTAACCACTTTGTTTACTAGAATTTAAAAATACTATAAAATATAAATCTATGTAATAATAACTTTGAAAGCCTGAGTTATTAGAAGAAGCACCACAACTGCTTCTTGTTACTAAAAGTACTCTGAGAAAAACCATTTATAAATGCACAAATAGGCAGGAAGTTCACAAAACACTGCTGCATAGAGATGCACTTTCTAAAAATATAAACAAAAAGAATAATGTTTATGAAACTACAGACATGTCTATTATCACATAAGAACATGGTTCCCTTGCAGGACCAAAACTACAATTTCCTTTTAAAGACTGTTCTCTGTTATTACTTCAGTTCTAAATACCTTTAAGAATATATTTTTAGAGCAGTTATCTAAAATTATGCCACAGATTTGAGCACATGATCATTTGTTTAATGATCATGTTTATTGAATGCATGCTGCCCCAATTTTGCCTGTATCTTTACGGGCACTACCACGCAACTTGAATCAGATTCTCCATTGATTTTCCTCTCTGACTGTAAGTCAATTTCTGAAAGCAGCAAAATGATTTTCACTTAGTCTACTGATGTAATTTATAGAGCAATAAAAATAGGTTGTTAAAACTGGACATTTTTTTCCTCAGATTTGAATGTTTTTTAATCAACTGAGGCATCAGTGTTAAAATAGAGTCACTCTCTGTAATCAATGAAGAGAAATAGTTTTACTTAAGACAGTTCTACTGTCCCTGAGTGAATTGAATTTCCCACTCAAAGTGTCAGTCTGCTAAAAATTACATTGTGAACACCAAGGTAGTGTTAGAAAGCCATGTTCCACCAAGGGGAAAAAGAAATCTATTTTGTTTGTTTTCATATTGTTTGCATCAATATGTCTGTATGGCTATTCTGAATAATGCAAATTTCTTTAAAATTGAAAGTTCAATAACAAAATAATTCAAAAAGCAACTGCTACTGGCAGGCTTTGGTAATTAGTATGCGTCTGTTTTATGCAGGGCATCAAATTTAACACAGATGTGCCTTGCAAATTCAAATGATCCAACAGAAGCCTAATGTTTCAAGCATAGGAAATAAATGGAGGAAGCTTTTCTGTTTTCAGTGACCAAATTACCCTGTAATGTGTGGTGATTAGCTTTATAAATAGTTCCAGCCTTCCTTTAGCTTACAAAGCACTTTACACAGTCACCTGGACAGGTCCCAGAAGAACCTGTCCTAAAGAAAGACAACAGGAGTATTGGTTCAGCTCAAGGTGAAAGGTTGTCAGGCATATAAGGAAAACCAAATGCAGCTGTCAGTGTAAAATATTTTCTCTCCTGAGACAAAATAAATATGTGGGGGAATGTGTGTATATGCCTTGCTTTGGGCACAGTCACTGGCTTCAGGATCAGTTTTGTTGCTTTGAAAACTGTATGAAAACACTTCAAAAGAAAGCAGAGAATAGAGGGCCAGCCAGACCCACCCCATATTGTGAAAGTAACTTTGTCCTTGTCCACGAGCAGGAAGGAGTGTTACTGGTGAGTCCAGATGAGCACAGGCACACAGTATGTTAAAACAGTCTGTTTAAGGAAAATTCTCATCTCTTCACAACAGACTTTGTCACATGTAAGAAAGGATCACAGGAGGTACATAGCACACTGAATTAGAGGCTTGTGGTAACCAGACGCTTAGATGATGGGGACTATGGGGATTTTTCTTGTTCTTTTTGGTTGGTTTGTTAGTTAGCTGGTCTGCCCCAAAGAGGAATAAAGGGTACTGGAGCATCTGTCCTACAAGGAGATGCTGAGAGACTTGGGACTGTTCATCTTGGAGAAGAGAAGGCTCAGAGAGATCTTATCAAAGAGAGAGGTACAAGCAAAGCAGTGTCAAACTCTTCTCAGTGGTCCAGTGATGATGAGAGGCAATGCTTATACTCTGAAATACACACAATTCAGCTTAAACACACACACACACACACACACGCACACACACACACAGATAGACACACACACAGAATACTTGGTTACTTCGAGGATTTCAAATACAGAAACAGTTTGTCTGGGGAGCCAGTGAAGTATTTATCCCTAGACTAAATTTCAAAATCCAGCTAGCTGATCATGTCCCTGAGCAATCTGGTCTAAGCTATATGTATTAAAAATGGATGAGTAGTCATCTAGAATCATGACTATTAATCATATATTAATAATGAATAGATTTTTCAGAAGAAAACCAAAAATTTGACCAGTAGTGGGCTCATGGACTAAACTTTGTGATAGTTTAGGGTGTAACAGATCTTGTTCATTAAAGCTGTAGCCAGTACGCAGAAAATTGTCTGTTCTGTGCCACCAAATGGAACAAATCTGTAGAATTAGTACTGACATGAAGTTTCAACATGGCATCTAACATGGTAAAATACCCACACCTCTGAACTGGAGATTGATTCTGTATAGTTCATCTTTTGCTTACTCTTAACCCTTCATGGAGTACTTCAATAAACACTTTGAATAAGCAAATGTTGCACTTTATCTCCCAGGACCTTTTGAGAAACATAGAAAAGTCTTTGTGTCCTTTGAAGTTTTTGATGTATTTTAGCAAATCATTCCACACAACAGGTGAAAAATTATTTTATAAAACAAATCTGTCACAAATATATATGCTTCTTTAAATATTTTACTATTGTTTTATCCAACTATTTATTGAGTTACTTATTTTTAGTATATATGAAAAACTCCAAAGCATTTATATAATTTAGACTTCAGAGACCAAAGCAATATAGATAAATAAGAAAAAAAAATAGGAAAAAAAAAGTGATATATGATGACCACGTGTGTTCTACATGCAACAAGGCAGTTGCATTTGTGTGTTGCTGTTATGTGATATCTGTGTATTTCACTATAGATTTATTTTCCTGCAGTGAGTCAGCTATGATTTTGTTAAATGAGGTGTTTCTCATTAATAGCTTGAAAGAACAGATAAACAGTACATTGCTGGAATTTGCATGTGAAACATAACTGGGAGATTGAGAAAAAAATTAAAAAGAAGGTTGAAAAAGGAGAATAATAGGCAGAATATAATCAAACAATGTTAGACCAGGAAAACAAATTATAACTCCAAATAGAAGATGGCACCAAGAATAGATATAATTCAGGAGAATATAACAAATCACTTAGGCCTGACCCTTACAAAATGCAGACAAGTATTTAAATGTGCTTCTGTACTAGGATTAATCACATTCTTAACTGAAAATGCATTAACAGGTACTTTGCTTGATTTTGGTGTTTTCAAAGAAGGCAAAGTTATAGAAATACCAATTTAGGCAGCCATTTTAAATTTACAGACAAATTGCACAAAAATAGCTGGACTGAATAAGATGCACAGACAAAAGAGAAGCCAGTTGCCAGGAATAAATCAGCTCATCCCTCCCATCTCACCTTCGGGTAGAGCTGCTCATCAAGATATGCTTACGCACAGATGTCCAATTAGCAAAATATCTTGATAATTGAAAGGAACTCAAAACAGAATTATTAGTGATTAGAAACCTGGGACACTTCTCTATGCACATACAATGAAAAAAACCTAACCTTAGGGTTCAATCATTTTAATGAAGCAAACTCAGATTTTTTTCCATTGATTCAATCATGTTATGTACATATCTTGTAGGATATGACAGGCCTTAAGTACTAGAAAAACGTAAATTCTGAGTGAGGAGAAATAATTTTTAAGAGAACCACAAAAAATGAAAGTACATAATTTTAAAAATTGAAAATGTTATAGAATATGTAAGAGCCTTGTAACACTACTAGGGAAAAAATGTTAAAGAATAGTTACCTTTCTACAGGCAATAACTTTATTTACAATGTGGTCATTTAGATTTTTAATAAAATACGTTTGTTGATTTAAGCCATTAATCATTGTAGCCTTTCATTAACTCTTAGCAAGATATTAAGCAGGGAAACAAATGAAGAAAAAAAAAAGTCAAGCTTGTTTGTGGTTATGCTTTCCTTTTTTGCTAAATTTCTACAAAAGTTGCATTTTTGTGGGAAAGATAGAGGGCATACTCCAGATGTTTTAACGTGCTTGATAGACCTTGTCACTTCAGCATATGCATGTCACTTGAGATCATCGTGAAACTGGAATTTTTCAGGAGATTCTCATTCTTACATAACTTGAATTTCAGGTGGAACTTATCTGTCTTACCTATTTATCAATGGCTATATAACATAATTGACTTATTCTAGAAAGTATGCTGAGTTTCACGGATTGGTATGTGTTCACATCCTTGTTCAAAGAGACTCTGATTTTGAAAATTCCTCATTCCACAGAGAAGCAGTTATCTGCTCTATTTGCCAAAGATACACAGGAAGGAGAGTTTGATCAATATAGACATTACTGGTCTTGAAGGACGGTTTTCCTCAACAATACATGGCTTCAGTGAACTTCAGTAATATGACATCACATAACTAGTTTGTGTTGTGAGACTAAGTTCCTGGGAGGATGTTCTCTGGCTCAGAAACCAACTGGCATTTAATGGCAATTTTACTATAGTTAAACTCCTCCTTAGCTCTTTCCCATTGCTGTTTCTTTGAACTGTGACCAAATATTTTTTGAAAGAATATTAGAAGGAGCCAAAACAATTACAAGTTGTAACAAGTAAAAAATGTAGGCAACTGTAAACCAATACCTGAGATCATGTACAGGATCACTTTTTACTTTGAATATATAAGTTGTGTCTTGTTATACCCATGATGGTAAACTAATTATGAATGGAACATGAACTCAGTAACAGACTCCTAACCATCTTGATCCTCATTAGCTCACTACCTGATGATTCTGTTTTTAACCACTCTAGCAAGTTCTCTCCAGAAAAAAACTGATGATGAGTGACCTGGGAATAAGAAGCATGAGTTTGAGCCAGTCTGATACCTGGCTTCAGATTCAGGATAAATCCCTGGACTCTGTAGCTATACTTGAATATATATGTATAATCTATGAGCATTAAACTTATGAGTAAATTACGTTACCAGGTTAGGCAAATTAGATCTCGTTTCCATCTGTTCTTTCATCCTGCAAACACTCCAAAGGATGAAGTAAGTATTCATCATCTCTCACTACTCAATTCTCTAAATAGCCAAATCACAATTTTCTCTCAAAAGATGGATTCTTATGAAATCTAATCAAATACCCTCAATTCTGATCAAGTACCAAATTAAAATAGTTTGCCGCTTAAATCCTTCATGATAAAGGCTATTTTAAGCTACCCTTTCTGCAAGAAGATTTGAAGAAATGTGGGTGCATGTGATGGACTGTTTATGCACTGAATAAAATTTCACAAGCCCATACTCTTGACTTTTTCAATAATCTGGAAAGTCTTATGTGTTAGGCTTATGCAGTGAGGTTTTGGTAACAGGGTAAGGGGTGAAGGGGTGGCCTGTGAACAAAGGTGCTGGGACTGCCCTGTGCCTGACACAGCCAGCTCCAGAACATTACTTGCAGAGCACAGCCAAGCCAGTGATGTCTCAGAGAAAACATATTTAAGAAAGGGCAAACTGCTGCAAAGCAACAGAGAGTGAGGAAAAAAAGAAGTGTGAGAAAGAGACCAGAGCCAAAGAAAGAGAGGAGAAGGCACGTCAGGTGCCCGAGCAGAGATTCTCTTTCAGCTCATGGAAGATAACAAAGATTTATAATTATAAAGTGTAATGGAAAAAAAAAAAGCTACCAGAACATGTATTTAATCTTCTGACAATTGCTGCTACTACATATATAACTGCTAATGGTCTAAAAAAATCATTTGTTTACGATGATTTATGAAGTCTCACCTAAAAGTGTGTGTTTTCTCATAAAAGTATCTTAGTTTTGACCTCTATTGCTTAAATAAATATTAAGGAGAACATTGATTTATCATTTTAATGAAAGGAAAGCATAACAAGGTCTTTTGATATCCCCACTTCCCAGACCCTTTGTATCTACGAATATCTTTTAATGCACAAATTCTTTTGAATGTCTATTACCAGTCTACTGCTAATGTGCATTTAAATGGATTTGCAATGAAACAGTCTTAATCTGATTTTTCTACATAATCCAATCTTATATTCTTTTGCAGATTTTGTGTATCTGCTTAAGTTTCCTCACCTTGTGTATTGATCTATTCCTAAGAACACTTAGTAACATTTCAAAAATCTAAGTTTTTTGTTTTTTTTTCATTTGGCTTTTTTTTTTTTTTTTTTTTTTTTGTATTCTCATATCTTGTTCAATACCAGCAAGATTTTTAGGACTGTGTCTTCTGTGAATAAACATATGTCGTATGGGACATATGTCTCACTGCACTTAAAAACAGCCAGGCTGAAACACTGGGGTACAAAAGCCATATAGTTACATTTCTTTGGAATTATATTAAGGTGACATATAGCACTATGCAGAGTATTTTGTCCCTTCTGCCTAGAAGGAAGCATTTTATCTAGATGACAGGGCAATGCAATCAGTGGTTTCATTATTTCTACCTACTTTTATCCAGCTGGCCAGATATGTGTGCCCGTAATGGGCACATATCTGGTTGTAAATGATGTAGCCATATGCTCTTAACTATTGCATTAATAGTCCAAAGAATTTTAAAATATACTTCAAACGCAGTTTTACTTTCTGCAAACAGAAATATACATAGCATTCCAACCTCACTTTGAATTAATTTTAAATTCAGTAACAGAATCATAGAATGGTTTGGGCTGGAAGGGGCCTTTGAAGGTCATCTAGTATAACTAGGTCAGGTTGCTCAGAGACCTGTCCAACCTGACATTGAACGTTTTCAGGAATGGGTTTTTCTCTCCCACATTCCAAGACAGTTTGTGTAATCAATTGCTACAGATTGCACCAATCTCTCCTCTGGCTGTTAAAGACTAGAATCTCTACAATAAAAGATAACCCCTTGATCTCCATAAAATTATACTGATCTAAACCAGCCAAAGAACTGATCTGTCTCCTTCATTTATTTGTTGTTTCTCACACTGTCTTGAGAAGGGCAGTGTCTCATTCTTTCAGCATTCTCTGACTTAGAAAAATAATTGTAACTCAGCAACATAAAAAGCACAGATGACTGTTCTTTTTAAATATACTTCAAGATAGAGAAGCATTCAGAACAATTTCAGCTGAAACTATTAATTTAAATGGATCAAGCATTAAACTGCAAATGATGATATGGAAACAATACAAAAATTTGAGTATGCATATCCATTCTTTGACAGAAGCTGGGTTTTGTTTGTTTGTTTGCTTGCTTGTTTTCCCAGTTTTAGAACTAATTAGGTATGGACTAGAATTTTTTCTTAATGCTGTTGTGTCACAATGTCATTAGACCTTGGCTAGATTTTTGTTTTAAATGCACTCAGAATGATAGCTAGACAGCATGAAATAACAAATTGGGTTTAGTACTTTTTCCTGGGATTTCTTGTTTTTATTGTTGTTTGTGTGTTTTTTTTTTCTTTTCTATGGGTTGAAGTGAGACATGCATTTTGAAAGCTGTGAGTATGTAAGACAAAAAAATCTCACTGTCATATTTTTTAAGGGAATATTAAAGTGAGCGTTATATAGCAGAAAGGTTTCAAATCGGTTACGTTAGAGAGAGGATAGGTTTTGCCTATGCCTAAGCTGAGGTTATTCTACGTGATAAAAAGTCATACAATAAAAATGTAAAGAAATTCTAGCAGTGTGTAATCTCTGATCAGGAAATTACAGAATTGAACAAGCCTACTGAGACACCTTTGAGAAAAAGCTGTTTGAAAGCAATTTTGTTTGTCTCACATTTCTGACAAAGCAAAAGTTGCACATTCACATGAAAGTGGAAGAACTGTTTTGGAACAGTGGTCTTCCCTGTTCAGTCTATTTACATCCATTGCAGTAAGGTGAAAGGAGAATGGTTCAGAAGGAGGAGAGGAAAGCCTAAGTAAATATATGCTTGACACCTGAGTGTCACATTTCCTTGAGCAGCCTGTTCCAACGATTTATATCCTTTTCTGTGGAGAAAATTTTTCAAATATCCGAACAAAACCTCTTGTCCTCTTACTTGTTACTTGGCAACTTCAAGCAGTTGTAGACAGCAATAAGGTCTCCCCTCAGCTTCCTCGTTTTCAGGCTAAACAACCTCAGCTGCCCCAGCTGCTTCTCATAGGATTTACTCTCTACACCCTTCACCAGAATTGTTGCCTTTCTCTAGACACGCTCCAGCAACTCATTGTCTTTCTTGAAGTGAGGAGCTCAGAACTGGACACAGTAGTTTAGACACGGCCTCACCAATGCTGAGTACAGAGGAGCAATCACTGCCCCACTCCTGCACACCACATCATTTCTGATAAAAGTCAGGATGTCTTTGGCCTTCTTGGCCACCTGTGCACACTCCTGTTCAGGCACCTGCTGAACAACACTCCCAGGTCTTTTTCCACTGGACAACTTTCCAGAATCTCTTCCTCCAGCCTGCAGCACTGCATGGGGTTGCTGTGACCCAAGTGTAGGACCTGGCACTTGGCCTTGTTGGACCACATACCATTGGCCTTGGCCCATAAATCCAGCCTGTCCAGATCCCTCTGCAGAGCTTTCCTACACACTCCCACTCAACTTGGTGTCATCTGCAAGCTGACTGAGGGTTCACTTGATCTCCACTTCCAGGTCCTCGATAAGGTTATTAACAGGACTGGACCCAATACTGAGCCCTGAGAAAAGCCACTTGGGACTAACCATTGACTGGATGCAACTTCAATCACCACCACTTTTTGAGCTCGGTCCAGCAATCCAGCCAGTTTTTCACTCAGTGAAAAGTACATCCATCCAAACCATGAGCAGCCAGTTTCTCCAGAAGAGAGCTGTGAGAAATTGTTTTAAAAGCTTTACTAAAATCTAGGTTGACATCATTGTCCCTCTGGATGACATCCCTTCCATCTAGCATATTAACTGCACCACCCAGCTTGGTGTCATCTGAAGATTTGCTGAGGGTTGACTCAATCCCACTGTCTATGTCACTAATAAAGATATTGAATGCTATCAGTCACAGTATGACTCCTGAATGACACTACTTGCTACTGCTCTCCATTTCACAGAATTATTACTGTCTTTCTGAGGGACAATGCAGGAGACACATGAAAAGCATCCCCTTGAAGCCTTGGTAGACTTGATTTTGGCAGAGAATTATACAGCAACTATTAATTTTTTGCTACTGCATTATTTTGCATTCTGCTAACGCCACTCTTGTAAATAACTTCCCTTGTTTTCTTTGATGAAGCAAAATAAATAGAATTTTCTCTGTTAATCAGAAGGTAGAAATGAGGGATCTTTACTAAGGTTCCAGTCTTATTTTCTTGAGAAGGACAAGAAATTTTCTTCTTTGCTGTCCAAAACTGCCCTGTCAAACATTTAAAATAGTTTGTCGATTACTAGGTAGCATGTACATCCCTGACACGTACAAAACATAACTATAGCTTAGTATCTGTTGTGTAACAGAGAAGATCAATTAGAAATGTGAAAAGTAATCATCCTGCAGGATGCAGTTATATCTCTGGTTGTGTACATATATTAGAGTGAAAAAAGATTAGTGGTTTGTGTCCAAGATAAGTAAAAGTGATTGTGTCAGATCTGTGTCTGTAAAGACTAGCCCCATCCCAACAAATTTATTTTAAATAAATTGTTATTGTTCAGCAGGCCAAAAAGGATGTGAACTGAGAACTGATCTAGGAAAAAAGTATTTCAAATAGCCTGAGCTGTTGAACTTTTTTAGTGGTGCACACCTCCACATTTCTTAATATAGTAATGTGGATGTACTTTTGGAGCTGAATATATGTTTGGATAGGTAACACTAAATTTCCACAGATTGTAGGGAAAAGGTGTTGGAGAAAGGAGAAACATGATGATGAAATAATTAAAGGAAGAGAAAGGGAAGAAGAAATCTATGAGAAGTATTTAGATTACTTTTCTTTACAGTTCTGGAGATGAAGTATGATCTCTAATATAAACATTTTAAACTACATGATTAATTTAAACACATCATTTTATCACTGTTTTTAGTTATTTGTCAATCTAAATGGAAGAACACTTGACATACTGAAAGTATTATACACATAACATGTACGCTATATAAAAAGCACATTTGAGGAAGAGAAGATTATCATGGCTGAAAGTATTGATAATGACATCTGATGTTTATAATTACAAAGACTAATTCTAGCTTTCCAAAAATAATAAGACCACCACTATACCAAACAACTCATGAAACTCATCATTCCTGTGCAGCTTGCCTCCAGGCAACAGTTTTCTTTATTATAAGGATTAAGATACAAGTGAGATTAGATAAAGGTCAAAAGCACTCAGAATTTAATTATCTGGCTCAAATGTCACTGGTTTTAAAAGGATCAATGACCTTATTCCTTGTTGGATGTTATATATCATGCCACTCGGATAATCCCATGTAATTTTATGCACTCAGTTGAGGTTTTTGAGACCGGATACAAAGAGCATTATATTCTCTTTTTATTGAATGAGACTTCTTGAGGGAGTTATTCTATCCCACCTAAAATCTGAATTTCTCTCTGGCACATGTCACAGGATAACAAGGCACACCAGCCACTGTCCACAAATGAAAGGATAAGTGGGGACAAACCCTGTGTTCACACCAGCTTATTAATAAACACATACCTACAATGAGATACAATTAGATAGGTTGATGGCTTTTCTTAGCTTCCGTTTTTCCTTCCTCTGTGGGTAAACTTAATACTGAAATTGCTGTATTTGCAATGTATTGTTTTGAGAAAAATACAATACCCTTATAATTTTGATTTTATTTTTTACAACCAGGAGAGCTGATATATGCTTTCAGTCTTAATTTCATTATAATAATATTTTATGCTTGCATTATATTTAAATATGTACCTATATGTGCACATTTTCAATATATTTCCCATTATATTACAAATTTTTCAGCTTCTCAAGAAATACTGCAGCCAGCACTGACTTTCAGTGAGGTCAAGGAAGAAAAATACAATTTTTATATAAATCTGAATGACAAAGACTGTATTAGAGAATTATTTTGTAAAAGTGTGCACATTAAAGTCAAAATGCAAGTAGAAAAGTTTACAGTATTAAGAGTTGGATGAATAGTGAGCAACTATGTAAGCAAAATATAACACTCTAATTAGTTGTATTTTGAGTGTTTAATACAAAAATCAAGAGTATTATACCAAAATTATTCCTTCTCTTCTTGTCTTTAAATATAGTATTTCTTTTGTAGCAATGAGATAAACAGAAAAAATGTAGTTCAGAAATAAACTACATAGTACTGATTGTGCTATATTGATGCTTTATGAGAAATTGATTTGTATTCCAAGTAAAAATCTTCAGAGATACCTGTGACATAAAAGATAATAAAAATAGGAAGAAGGTTTTAAAAGTGACCAGCTTGGTGGAAATAGATTGCTGGTCCATAAGCTTGCCTCACTGACTTTGGTGTTTGGACCACTGCAGTCAGTACTCTATTTTCATTAAATCCTTCTTCTAACTATCCTCCCTATCAGTGCACTTTCTGTTCTGAGTGGCAAAAATGAACAAATTTCAAGCCAGACTAGAGAGCAAACAGGATTAGAGGTCTGAGTACTAGCAACAAGCATGAGATCACAAACCTGAGGGGCTTTTAGGTCTGGAAGCCAACAAGTGGAGTGGGACGAGGCCTGAGGCCAGTATCTGGACAGCTTGTGTGTCTAAACTACTTCAGTGAAAACTAACCACCGTCAGTGCTCAACAGGTGGATAGGAAGAAGAGGGTCAGGTTGAATCAGCTGCTGTCTTCTTGTAAGTGTTATGTATTTGTGTAGGTGCCAGTAAAGGCAATGTTTCCCATCTCTGTGGCTGGACGTTTCTGCCTTGTGTCTGTGCATCTGTCCTGGTGCTCAGTCTCTGGCTGGCTCATTGGATGGACCTGGGAACAAGGAATCACATCAGCCTCACATCTACTGGGCTGGGAACAGAGGAGCACCCTCTGGCCCACCAAATTCAACTGCATCTAATGTATTTCTGGTGGATATCACTGAGTTAAAACTAGGGATTTTTTCTTTAAAAAAAACATGTTGCCCTGAAAACATAAAATCTTTCCTCTTGGCACAAGTATACATTGGCTAATGCTTGTCACATAGAAACAGATTGCCTCTGTCTGTAGAAACATTGCCATTAGAGAAAGATGTTGGATAGGCATAACTAGTGTGTGAGTCTACTGCAAAAAAAATACTTCTTCACCAAACATGAATCTTTCTATTTGGAATAATCTCACTTACTTGCAGACTGAACTGAATTCTATGCAATATTCAGTAATATTCCACCAGACTGTCTATGATGGAGTTATTTTCAGAGATACATGGCATTGAATTTTTTTACTCAGCATTTAGTTTGTACTGTTACCTTACTGAAAGTTGGTAGAACAACCAGAAATGCATTTCTTCTCAGCATATCGGAAACAAAACAAACAAAACCCAGCAACAAACAAACAAACAAAACCCCCCAAACCAACAAAACAAAACAAAAAACCACAAACCTCAAAATTGAAAGGTTAGAGGATGAAGATCCTATATCCAGTAACTTCTGCTTTAGAAATTTCAGTGAATTTCACAATAGTATATCAATAAGAACATAACTGATTCTGAAAACTATTTTCTTATTCTCATTGAAATCCCTGTCAAAACCACCACAATTGGCATCTTCTACTTGGATTCACTGCTGTAGTGACATCTTTTATTCATTTAAATTGATTCATTTAAACATTGATAGGTTCATAACATCCCTTTGTCCTGAACAAACCAATGTGCTTCCAATCAGTTTTCAGGTGTGGTTTTGGAGATACCAGGAGCTAAAGACCATTCCAGTGGGTAATTTACACTGATCACATTCTTTCAGATGCTTGTAATCCCATGCCAGGAGGTATAAATGCCAGAGAACAGTTTGAAGCATGTTCATTAGGCTACTATAAGTTTAGCCCACGTCAGGAAATATTTATAATTTACAAAATATCAATAAGAATATTGAGTGATTTTTGAAAAATAAATAAATAGAAAATACAAATGTAATCAAACTAGAATAGAATAGAATAGAATAGAATAGAATAGAATAGAATAGAATAGAATTATTTCAGTTGAGAGGGACCTACAATAATCATCCAGTCCAACTGCCTGACCAGTTCAGGGCTGATCAAAAGTAAAAGCATATTATTAAATTCATTATCTAAATGTCTCTAAAACACTGACAGGTCTGGGTCATTGACCACCCTTCTGGGACACCTGTTCCAGTGTTTGGCCCCCTTCTTAGTAAAAAAAAAATTTCTTAATGTCAAGACTAAAACTCTTTTGTGCATCTTTGAACCGTTCCCAGCTATCGTATCACTGTATACCAGGAAATACCCTAAGTAAATAAATAAATATTTCATTCTCCAATAAATTATATTTGAATTCTAAGCAAAAAATATGAAGAAACTCTTCCAAGATGTAGCAGAAAAGTGCACTTCAGCAAAGCAAAAAAAAAAAAAGGAATCTGGTGATATCTTTTCTAGCCTCAGCATTATATTTTTGTTCTGAAAGCTTACTGCTTTCTTGGCAGTAAGCTTCCAGAACAGTGTAACTTAGAGGCTTTTGACTTCTTTTTATATTTATATTTTTATCTTTATACCATGTCCTAAAGAGAGGAGAATTTCAGCAAAGGAAGTAAACACTAAAGCTGGCAAATTACGCTAGGGAATTAAGAATGAAGTTACCACATACCTACAGACCTTATTATTTAAACATTTATGCACTTCATTTACTTGACTTCTTCATTTTAAATATACAACCCTGCTACAAAGTATTTTCCTAAATATGACCTTCTGTACTCCTAGGGACAAATTTTAAACTGTTTTAAAATCTTCTTTTGTAGAATTGTAGAATAATTAAAGTTGAAAAAGATCTCTAAGATCATGGAGTCCAATCATTAATGTAGCACTGCCATATTCACCACTAAACCATGTCCCCAAGTGCTACTTCCATGTATTTTTTAAACACCTCCAGGGATAACGATTCCACAGCTTCCCTGGGCAGCTTGTTCCAATAGTTCATGCCACATGGAATAATTAGCAGTTATCATTATCATTACTATTATTGCTCTCCATACTAACAATGGAGAATCTTGAAAAGACATTATATTCTAATGGCAGTTAGAGCAGTGAAATAGAAAATGACTGTCACTCTGACAAAATCAATACATGAAATTTGGTATCCGACAATATCCTAATCAATATCTGTGCAACCCCATAGGTGTATGCAACATGTGATAGGCAAATAGATATGACAACAGCATTAACAACACACAAAGTATGCACCTGGAGAGCAGAAGGTTATCAGCTGTTTTTCCAGACACTGACACAGATCCCTAATGATCCAATTCTACATCTCCATGCCTTGCTGTCACTTGAAATAACAGACAGCTTGATAGACAAGGCATCTAAAATCCAAACAGTATAACACTAGGAATTATGGGGTTTGTTTGTATGTTTGGTTTGGTTTGGTTTTGGTTTGGTTTGGTTTATTTGTTTGTTTGTCTTATTTGTTTAAATATTTTATTACGTGCCCTGGAAACTGCTTTGAATAGTCATGTTTCTCATTGCAGTTTGGAGACCATGACTTCAGTTCTCCAAAATAAGGAAAACTCTATTCAGAACAATAGTTCCAATGACTGAACTAAGGACTGAATTAGTTATAAAATGTGGACATACGTATCTGGTATATTTTGAAAACATTTTTGATGATACTTAATGATCCTCCTAGTACACTTGACTGATCCTTTTGACTTTTTTGCTGGAGATTTTAAAGGAGGAATCTGAGAAAGTCATCATTAGACTTTGAAAATATATCCATTTGATTCTTTGATCTTGGCTTTAACAGGAGTTATCTATCACTTAAACTGAAGCTTACCTTCAGTAGAAAAGAGGTAACCCAAGAATCTGTGACTAGTCAAGCAAGACTGACTTAAAGTTTTTTATTAAAGTTAAAGTTTTTATTTCTGTTTTGGAACTAAAACCTAACAGCTTATTAAATTTCTTTAGTGGAGCTGTCTCTAGTTAAAATAGACTGCATTAGTGGGAAGACATATATACATGTCTGTATTTCTGGATATGTGATGAGTGTGTGTGTAGATATAAATGCAAATAATTTCTAATTGAACTTTGCTTATGTTGAGATGCATTGGTTGTGGATACTTTCATTCATTAAAAAAAAGGCAAAAACTTAGGTCTAAGTTCTTAAATCTTTCAGATAGTTTATATTTATGAAGGATGTAGAAATAGAAACAGAAAGGTTTGGACTTGTATTCTGCAAACCGGGAAAATTTGTACAGTAACTGTTTTGGTAGTTTCAAACATGATCACTGGCATGGGTAGTCATGCTCTTCCTTTAGAAAGACATTGTATATTAAATGTATACTGATTTACAAAACTATATGAAGTCTTTTTCCTTACTAGAATTAATGAAAAAAGTCACATATTATAACATTTATGGAACAGATGAGCAAACCTAGTGGTCTTGATAGTGGATTTGCAACCTTTTTTTGTTTGTTTGGTAAGTTAACTGCAAAAATAGTTTTGCTCAGCCATGTTATAAAACAATTTTGTGTTTTTATCATAACAGAAACTGCCACTCTATGCAGTTGTGAGCATGAGTATGAAAGAAGAAAGTTAAACTGATAGCCCTTAAGAAGCACTAAGCTGTATCAGTGAATAATTCATAAACATTTTCTGAAATTAAATACTTAGCATTTGGTATTTTGCTTGGGCAGTGATTAATATGAGCTTGTTTGAGTATTGGATTTGTCCTGAATTTCTTGTAAAATGCTGACACTATAAGACTATATGAAACATTTGATCAGATATGGGGCTCAGGAAAAGCTTAGGTTTGCTTTTAAAATACTCAGCTTGCCCTAGTTATGGTCTGCTTTGTTTGTTCTCTGATTTTTTATCTGCATGTTTCTACCTAAAACTGTATTGATCAACTTTTTACTAAAGAAAAGTAGTCTATTTTCGCTCCTGTAATTAATGGGGAAAAGTTGGAAATCTGTGTTAATTAGTTCTTGTCTTTCTTATTAACCTTGAAAAAAGAATTTTAAAGCAGTCATTTTCCTTGTAAGATTCATAAAATAATATTCTTTAATTTTACTTACTAAAGAAAATAGTTTCTTTTGAATAAGCACTTTAATGTTTCAGTTCTCTTTATACTTCTGGGTTTACTAGAGTAAATCTTTCAAGTTTTTCTTATTTATAGACTAGGAAATAAACACACCTTCTACCATTCAGCAAAAATTGTGAAAGTTTATGATACCTAAATGCAGTTAACAATTGTAGAAAATACTTCTGTGAGTAGTGAAATAACATAAATATAAGAACACATAATCCTTATGTCAAAGAGCCTTTTGTAAAATCCATCACTAACTCCAACTCAGTGTGGAGAAATGGGGAGCTTTCCTGAGGACACACAGTCCAATATATGTTTACATATTTATTTATGCTTTTGATAATGATCACTGACTATCAGTGATCAGTGAAATAAAGCACTGTCAGATGCATGAAAATCTAATTCAAGTTACAATCAAACCTTTTTTTTTGAGAAAAATAAAGTCAAAGACAAAATGCAAGAAGTATGAATTCCTTTGGCAATGGCATCTCCTTGAAAGAGTGTTGAATACAACTTGAAATGTCTTTTCTCATTAAGTATAAATACTGGAAATATTACAATACCAAATATTTTTTCTAAATTGTCAAAAAACCCTATGGAATACAAAAATATTTAATTTTGTTTCATTATTTTTGATTCATATTTTCCAGTCAGCAAAATATTACTAAACTCAGTTAGTTATTTCTCACTGTGAGCAACTGAATCTCTCCTTCCCTTTTTCCTTGCCTTGCCATACTTCATCTCACCTTTTTAAGACTCACCTCACCTCTCCTTATCTCACCTCACCTCTTCTGCCCAAAATCACTGACATTTCACATCAGAAGTCTATAAAGATTGTCAATCAAATCTGTATCAATCAGTCTGTCTGTAGAGATGTGTACCAGAGTGTTGTAAGTGTAGTCTAATGGGTTTGGAGTGGAATTGGCATTCTGGTTCTCTTTGTCTGCAACAAGGTTGTCAATGACTCAATTGACTAGAAGTGTGGAAGCTTTTTAACTCATCTTTTATGACTTGAGCAGTCCATATCTGCAGTTGGACAGTAAATAACATTTCATTAGCAATTTAATCATATATATAAGGGCTTTCAATAAGTCATGAAACAACCTGATATGCTCCAGGAACCACAAATTTTATCTACTTGATTTTGTGAAAGAATGGAGGGGAGGAAAAAAAAAAAAAAAAAAGAGAGAGAGAAAAATATGATGGAAATATGTTTTCCTTTGCATTGCCCATGTAGGAGTCATTCTGTTTTACTGTTTCCTTTTAGCCTGTGTTTCCAGAATCTTTTTGACCTTTTTCTTTCCTCCCAATCTTTGTGAGTTTTATCTTTATTGCAACATGTGTTTATTGGGTCTCATCAGGATTCAGTGTAAGCCAGCTATACTTCCACTGCTTTTCCTATTTATGAGTCTATGGAAATCCTGATTAATACAACTGTTTAAAGATATATCCATTCTGGAAAATCAGAAAGCATCATGATCCTTTCCCTCTTTTCTATCTAAGTGGAACAGACTGATTCATGGTCATAATATTTTACCAGTTTTTGCTCTTTGAATAACTAATCTACAAATTTCTGTGAATTACATTTGCATTTCAACAATCCCTAATAGTACAATTTTTCTTTTTTGATATATTTTATGCCACCTGTCTTGTAATTGCAGAAAACTTCTTCATTGTGGTTTGGAGTTTTTTTGGTGGTTGTGTTTTGGGGTTTTTTTTGTTTTTGTTTTGGGTTTTTTTTTTGTTTTTGTTTTGGTTTTTTTTTGTTTAGTTTTGGATTTGGTTTGGGTTTTTTTTGTTTTGTTTGGTTTGGTTTGGTTTGGGTTGGGGTTTTTTTTGTTTGATTTGTGAGGGGTTTTTTGTTTGGTTTTGGGTTGTTTGGTTTGTTTTTGGTTTTTTTTGAGGGGGAGTGGGAGTGTTGAGGTTTTTTCTAATATTAAAATCTAAGTTTCTGATTCCTGCCTACAAGCAGTTCAAGATGTTTGTTAAAGTTTAGAAACATCTTCCCACTGGTTCATAAGTGTTGTAAAATTTGGATGTTTAAAGCATCTGCCTCTCCACTATCTCATTAACATTAAAAAAATAAGTGCAATAAATATGTTGTTTCCCAGAAGAAATTTCATTAATTCATTAAGGAGCTCTCATGCTCATTTTGAAAATGTATAAATACAGGAATAGAGTTTAAGTTAAATGGCTGAAAGGCACAAAATTAATTAAAAACAAAAACAAAACCAAAAACCAAACAAAGCCCCCCACTAAGCTCCCTTGCCTACATGACTCTGGTTTCCCATGGTTTCCTAGGAGAAATATGGATATCCAGATCTGGAGTCGATTCAACTCCCCGTCTCTGTTCAGAAGCACAAGAACAAAAAAAGCATGTGCAGGCTTTTACCTACATCGCACCATATTTTGCTTACTATCCTTCAGGATCACAAGGATACAGACTGCTGACTGAGTTTCAGGGACTTTCAAGATTAGGTGTACTGAACTGCCAAGAAAAATGCTATGCTATTCTTGAAATTTAGTCCAAAATCTTTCATTTTATCCCTTATTTTAAGTTGTACTGGTAGGTCATTCTTCTGCTCACCATCTCTGGGGCTCTCATCTTTCTCTATTTTATGCTTGAGTAACTGTATCAATTCCAACCGGCTGACTTCTAATTTAAACCTGAGTGAATCAAATGTCTCGCCTTATATTAACCACCATCAACAAAGTAGCTAGTGAATGCAGAAAGATTTCATTTAAATCTTTATGTACAACAGCCTATGTAGTGCATTACTGTCTTTCTGAGGACAACAGTATGCAGAGATTAAATGTAAAAATTATTAAAACTCTGAATGACAAAATATTTCAATATAAAGACTCTGTACTTTATTTACTATTAAATTTTTATTAAGAGGCAAACTTCCATTGCTATATAATCTACTATGGCTTTAGTACTGAGCAAGAATCCCTGCCCAACATCTTTCCTTTAATACCAATAAAGTCAAAATGAAATGAAAAATATGAAAATCCAAAAGAAACCTCAAAACCCCCAAACAAAACAAAACAAACCCAAACAAACAAACAAAACAACCCAAAACCACAAACATGCAAACAAAAAAATGAACAACACCCCCCCACCCTGCAAACAACAACAGGAAAAGAAAAAAAAAATACAGGGCACCTGAAATGTGATGTCTATAGAACTGATCAAAGTGGCATTCTTGCAAGAACAGATAGTTCATGTAAGAGGTAATTACTGTGGTGCACTACAAAAAGTTACTGATTGAACCATTCACCTGTGAAGCCTAGACCTGGGTACCCATAGGATTTAAGCCCATTAAATTCCAATCTGATAGATATCAAGGATTCAACCTCTCATAGTTCCGTTGTCAGCTTCTTTTTGGGGAAAGGAATAGGAGAGGGTATGTGGTGAAAAGTACTGTGTTTCCAAAAATATCTCAATTCAAAATTACAATTATAGTGCTAAACTATTAAAAGTTGAGAGTTAATAAACACTCCAAATTCAAGACTGTAGTGCATATATATATATATTACTGTAGATATGCTGAAAGTGTTTTAGTGAGTTAGGAGCATTAATTTCAATGATTTATAATAGCTGACCCCGTTTTGAAAGGGAATGAAATATTCCTGATTATTGAAATAATTTTATTTGTATTTTTTGGATTTCTTTACCACTCCTATACCCTTCAAATTGATCTTTAACTCTTCATATAGTGTTTACTGGTCTGTTATCTAAAATTTTCAATAGAAATTTGAACCTTACTTGTGTTGCTGGTTACTCACTTATGCAATAGTTCCCATAGATTGACATGAACATGAGGAGATATATGATACTGCCTGGTATCATATCAGCTTTGCTCTGATGATACTGCCTGGTATCATATCAGCTTTGCTCTGCATGAAAACAATAAATGCATTTGGAAGTATTATCAGAGTCTTCTCTCCATTAATCATCATTTTGTGGGGAAGATATGAGCTTTATGTAATCATCTTCTCAAATACATAGACACTTTAGTCAGCCTGTAGCAAACAATTGTGAACTTCAGTCAAAACCTGAATTACATAAGCTGTCCATTCAATATGGGAAAAAAAGACGTGCAATGAAGTAGAGCTATCAAGTAGAATAATGAAGTCTAAACTACATCAAATTGCATGGAAATCATCAGTAAATGGGGAATAAAGAGCAGGAAATGGAAAGGTCATGGTGATATCACAGTTCTCAGACAGCAGAATTACTGTGTTTGAATTGACGACAAATGACGGTCACAATACACTGCTTTAAATTATGTCTCAAGCAACCTCTGCTGTAGGTAATAGATGACTTTGAGAGGGCAAGATCCACATATAAAAGAAAGAAATCATGCTGTGTTAGTGGATAGTCAAGAAAATTGCCATTCATGTTAGACAATAGGAATATGAAACTGGAATTAATATTTGTTGTTGTATACAGAATTTAAAATGTTTAAATCTCTCTAGTCTTGGTTTTACTTGTTTTTATTTTTTTGCTCTTTCTTCTTCCCTACATGAAAGCATATAGGAGAAATCCCACACAATATGGAAAGCACAAAAAATACTTGAAGGAAAAATGCCACTGGATGGATTCTTTTAAAAATATTTTTGTGGTAGATGTTACTTTTTAATTAATTGTATGAAAGTGCTGAGTTATATGGGTTTTATAAGTATTTATGGGAAATCTATCACACTTAAAGACCAAGGGCCAAGGCCTGATCTTGAAAGTAACTTCTGAGCATGGAGCAAAAGGCCCAAATAAAGATTCTCTCATCAATTTGTCAGTCCTGCAGAATGATCCCAGGTCATCCCTTCTTGTCACTGTTTTTCTACTCTTAATTTATTTACCTTTTCCTTTTAAAAATGGAAGTATCATTATCCCTGGAAGTGGTCCAGAATTACATAATGTGATCAAAATCACAATGCAATTTAGACCAAAACCTAATGTCAAAATCACATCCTGTAAAATATGTGATCAACAGGCTTCAAAAATATGCTGTGATATAATATCTCACTCTATCACATTATTAACCTACCTCTGCTTTTAAGAAGTGTTCCTTTGGACTAGGAAATTGCAGAAGTTAATCTCTCTTTCAGATCCTGAAGTTGATCTGATTATAACTGTCTTCCCATCTTAAAGTTGGCAGTGGTTTTAAAAAATATTTTTTCCACTATACTTTTATATTTTTAATGTATACGTAGTACCAGAGAACACAGTTGATCAAACTCACTGGGAATGTTTTCAAGGGGTTTTCATGAAGGGGTTTTAACTTTCACATGCCACAAAAAACAACAACAACCAAAACCCAAAACCTACCAACCAACCAACCAACCAAAAACAAGCAAAAAGAGGCTTTACATCTCCCTGCCTTGTAGAATTGTTCATTTCACAGAGGTGCTTACATTATTTTAAGTGATGGAAGAGATTCTGTGAATTAAAGAATAAATATGAGAGTAGGAGATGCACTTTTTAGGCAGGCAGAGAGAATGCCAGTAATAAATAATATACTTGAATGTTAGGCAGATTGTACAGCTCTGTTAATAGTCTAAGAAATTTTATTACCATATTTGAATAAAGCATCAGCCCAAACTGCTCAATGACTGTCTTAGTCGAACATCTATAAGTACTTTTCCATTGATCAGGACCTTTAAATAAAGCTGAGAGAGAGCTCTGAAAATTTTTGAGGCATAAATTCCTGAACCAAACATCAAATATACTAAGGAAACACTAATTTTTCGGAGTCAGGAAGAAAGTGTAATGAATGACCCTGGCTTTTAATTCTTGAGAAATGAAGAATTGGTGATGCAATGAAGACCACAAAAAGGGAACTTTTGAGAGCCTCATTTCCTAAATGAATTCTTTGACTAATTTTTTTTTCTTCCCCTCTGATAGAATCTGATTATACCCTATAGTTTCACAGCATTGCTGCATTGTTTGGGTTTTTTTTTTTGTTGTTGTTGTTGTTTTTTGTTGTTGTTGATATTTGTTTGGTTTTTTGTTGTTTTTCTTTTTTTAATGAAGACAGCTTCTCAAAACTGTATTTTTGAAAGTGAGAAAAATGGAGGATTCTCACGTTCTACAATATTAATGTTTTTTTTCTCATATGTGACAGATGAAACAGAGGGGTACAAACTTGTTCAGCTTGATGTTCAGTTGGGTGTTGGTGGCTGACACAGGAAAGAGAGAAGCTGCAATTGCAGTGCCTCAGAAGAGACCCAGAGGCACACTGCTAGCTTGCAGATGTGATGGAGACACAATGACATGCCCTGAAGACCCAGGGAGGACTGAATGGAGTCTGTTGCAAAGAAAGGAGACAGTGCAAACTGGTGGACTAAAATCAAACCTGTTCTTGTGTACAGATTGTAGGAAAGGAAAATATTTGTTTACCAGTTATTCTTTAAAATATTTATTAGTCAGATGATTTGAATTTTCTCTGTATCAAAAGTTACCTTATTCCATTTCATACTGTGATAAAAGTCTGTAGAAATTCAAAGACTAGTTGATGTTACTGGAATACTCATTTTAAGGAAAGGGACAGATAAATCCACCTCAAGCATTTTACTGTTCAAAGAATTTCATCTCTATCCACAGAGACTTCCCTTCCTATGTAGATCACTTTTCATTTCAGATTCACCTCTAGACAAACAGTTTGTGTAATCCAAAACATTGTTTTGTGTATACTTCATCATTTACAAATCCAGCTTAGAACATTTAATGGAAAACTGAAGGTATTCATGTGGGAAAGCTGGACAAAGGACTGAGAAGGAATAACATGATTTCTAGGTGAAGGTGAAGAGGAAACCATTGGTGATTGTGACATTCATTGGTCTTTCAATTAGAAGAGTTTAAAAGTCTACGAGCTGCAAAAAAGGTAAAGCAGCAGGTGAGCTGCATGTGTGTTTATCTTGATGACTATATAAGATCACGAATATCTTGCTGGACTGACCTCTCAATGGGTGACAAAGTTCCTAATTTCGGAACTCTCTCAGGGTTTAGGAATAAAGTAAATGCTGAGTGACACAAATTGCCATTACTCAGTCACTTTGCACGTGTAAACAGATATGTACTTGCCTCAAGGGGTCTGTTTTTGAAAACGGATGCAACTGTAAAATACAGGTGGTTATATTTCACCCTGCATTCTTAAATTCCACTTGGTTCAAGATTCCTTTTTGTTTCCTACAATGTAAAGATACTTTTGTAATTCTACCTTAGCGTGCTGAAAAATTAATACCTACTAGACAGTCTTTTGTTGTTTCTCTCAGCTTTCTGACAATGACACTGTTCCCTTAATTATATAATTAAAATAAAATGTTTATTTTACCCAAGTCAAAGTCAGAAATCAAGGTACATGGAAGTTTCTAAAGATACCTTCAGGCATATTTCATTCTTCAAGAGTTTGGAAATTTCAAAGCTTACGTAGCTGTAACTGAACTAATAAAATCTCAGTAATTGTCCATTTTAATTGGCCTTCAGCATTTTTAGATTGAAAGCAATTATGTAGAGCTATAGAACTGAAGTACAGCGTGAGCCATGAATTATCTGTCTGTATAATTATATACAGAAATCTGCTGAATAATAACTCACTGGTAAGTAAAGTGCTGAGGAAAAAGCTAATCAAAAGCCCATATTATAAAGTCAGTAGTTTTACTTTAGCAAAACACACACATTTAATATTAGGAGTTCAGGAGCACTTTGTGCACTTGTGTGGTTGCCAGTGAACTAAAGGACAATGTATGGCTGAGGAAGTGACCGAAAACTAATGTGACCACCTTAGTATGCCAGAGTACAAAAACAGAGCAAAGTTTTTTTAGGGGCAATGATTTTTTTTTTTTTTTACTTTTTTTCTTATGCCTTACAAAGTTGTCTAGAAGGACAATGATGGAACATGGTATGCTGCAACAACTAACAGATTTCTTATGCCATAAATAATAAATTTATGTGTGTGTGTACAGATGTATGTACAGAACACTAAAACCACCTCCTAAAAAAGCCCCAAAGGTAGCCTAAGGTGGTTCCATGAATTGTTTCATTGCAGTTCCTGAAAGACTTGGATAGAAATAATTAATGCTTTTGACTCAGATCTCAACAAATGATCAGATCTCCTCTTTTTGCAAACCTATTCTGGTTAGCTATTTCTGTTTATTGCAAAGTCAGAGGTAGAAGTTCACAGACGTATAAGCACTAGGAAACAGATTTTTGACAGATTTGGAGGTTTAAACATGATGAATGAACACTCTGGATCAGTCCAGCATGGTTCAGATCTTCAGTTCATAAATTTTTCTATTCCACTGATTTCCTTAATTGGGAAACTGTTACTCAGGTGAATGCAAAATTACAGGATCACAGAATGGTGGACTAGGAAGAGTGTTCTTAGATCCTCTGATGCTCAGAACTGTGTCTGCTCAAGTGCTGAGTACCTCCAAGTATGGAGACTCCACGACCAACTGAAATAGTGTATTATTTAGCTATGTTTAACATATTTAGAAAAACGACCAAGGTAAGTGCTAAGGCACTGCCTAGAAATTATCATCTTCATAGGTCTTTAGCAGTTCCTTATAGACCAGTTCTGTTCTTAGATTTAACAAGTAAATCCTGACACCAACCACTCAGAACATAAATACCCTGTCTATTTAGAGGTCTTTGTAGCACTTTATTTTAATGGAGCAATGAAAAGCAGAGAAATAAGGCATGTCATAGTGTTTTGTCAAGTGAGTAGAAACATGTAATAAGTCACAAAAGTAAATTAAATTCAATGTCAATCACCATTGTAAACCTATTGTTTTCTGTCCTGTAGTCAGAAATTGCTGGTACTTTGAATTATACTTAGGGCTTTTTTAAAGAAGGATGCTTCAATCATTTTGATCTCATCTTTGTCAAAACCTAAGCTACATATTTGGGCTGCCTGAAGAAGCTGTCAATTGATAAAATTTAGGAGAAGACCTAGAGGGTAAACACTGCATTATGACTGTCTTATATAGTATATTGGGTCTTTTTTTTTTTTTTTTTTTGCTTTAAAATTATTATTTTTTAAATAAAAAGAGAATAAGTTTTTACTTTAAAAAATGTTGCATTTTTAAAATTAAATATGTATTAGAGCATCTATTTTGATTTTATGCTTACATTTCTCTAAGTGTTTGATAGTTTTGCACCTAGCAAGGGCAAGAAGAAACAATTTAATTTTAAATGTCATAGTATAGATATTTTAAGATTTTTTTTTTTACTAGCAAATCCTGTTAAGTCAGCAAACGTAGATCTCATTTAACAATGCAATTAATCACTGATCACCCTTCTGATGACCAGAAAAGGTTACTACAATACATCTCAGGGGAATGTTTGACTTTGAATAGAAGAAAGAAATGTCTGTTTTTCATTAATTCCAACAAGATTAGAAGATAATACTTTTTATTTTCAGAAACTTCGAGCTGACTTGTTTTTTTTTACTTGTTATATGGAGTTCTATAAACAGTAATTATAAACATATTTTGAACAAACCAAGTAGAACTTTCCACCATAATTTTAAGAGATTTTTTTTTTTAAGTTCATTTTGGAATAAAGAAATGTATTAAAGCTTTATGATACTTGAGATGAAAACTATAATAAAAATTGAGACCATGTTACTGTTTTATTAACTACAAAAAAAAAAAAAGTTTCACTACAGACATTTCCTAATTCTTAAAACCAGACCAAAGTTCTACTTAAGGTAATAGAATCCTCTTGCAATATTCATGGAATCTTGGATCAGATAAATATAAAACAGAGGAGATGGAACAGAGTAGAAATAAAATTTTGAAGTGTGTGAAAGTTTAACAACTTAAGATTATGATAAAAACAACTTCCCCCCTCTTCAAACTGATACTGCCATAGTTCTTCCGTTTCTGTAGTCTACTATGCAAGTAGTCTGCTTCTGATGTATCTGAACTGAATGGGATTTATGCTACAGGCCTCAACCTAACAAATATCAGCAAAAAAGTCACAGCCCTGACAAATCAAAATGAGACCAACACAACTGGATTATGAGCACTCTTTTAGAGATCAATTCCCACATGCTTTCTAGCAGTGGGCTACATGCATCAGTCAAAAATCATCCTTGAATGTATCTTAAAGATGATTCATTTATTATTAGAATTTTCAAATGGGATAGAACTGTTGTGAATTATTGAGAAGGATTGCTACAAGATCTGTCATATTTTATTTCAAAGAGAATGAGCAGCTTTCTTCATTTGGATAGCTTCTTCTTAGCAAATTGATACAACATTTCAACAATTCCTTTTCTGGGGAAACAGATTATTGCTATAAAATATGGTGCCATTATTTTCTGGGACATGTGTGTTGTAATGGAGGAGCTGTGTAGGTGTTTTTACTAAGCTCCTAGATGGCAAGCTGAGGTTTTGATTAGCAGCTTTATGGCCACAACAGATCCACCTACACTGTTCTACTGATCTACAAATCACAAAATTCCTGGGTCCTGATTCCTAAGTACCTTCACTGAATAAATGTATAAAAGAGAAACTGAATCTAGTGGACTTCTGGTGCCCAGAGTTTTCTCCTTCCCACCCTACCTGAGTATTGGCAATGTCTCTAAACTAAACTGATAACCAAGGCCAGATCCCGGGCCCTTTCTTTAGTCAGTGTCTCAGATATTGTGTACTTTCAGATGTTTGTCTCCTTTGAATAACAGCTTGAAATGACCCTGAGATTGGCTCTGTTGGTTAAAGCCAGGTGTTATTAATGCCAAGGTCACTGGTTTGATACCTGTACAGTTTACTGAGGAGTTGGATTTGATGATCCTTGTTAGTCTGTTTCAACTCAGAATATTCTGAAAGGAGCTCAAATGCACCAGAAAATTACACACACAGCTAGAAAATAGAGAGTACAGTCAGACAGAAAATATTTAAGGATATAGCTTCATAAGAAAATAGGAGAGACTGTGAAGTCCAAGGCTCAGTCTGACAAGGAGCTTGTTTAGAGGTGACCAGCTCCTTTTATTATTCTCTGTATTTTCTCATGGTTGTTCTTCCCTTACCTACACTGCCTTGCCTTCCTTCCTGATTCATCCCTTTTCATTTCTTATGTCACATCCAACAATGTCTTGTGGTCTCTCTAGTTAGCTAAATTTCAGGCCAGTGCCTCAGCATCTGTCTGTATATCCTAATACACACTGTTGCAAGGAGGCAGAAAAATCACAACCTGAATGAACAGATGGTGAAATAAAAGTAAAATTTATTGTTGATGAGTCCAAAACAATTCACATCAAAAAAATAGCTAACTATGTGCATAATCATAGCTATTAATGGAAACAACCATAAATCATGTAACAGATCTTGTAATTGTAGACAGTGCTTGGAAAACAGTAGCTCAGCACTGTCACAGTCTACAATTGAAGAGTATGTTCTAATATGTAATATTCTAATATGTACCACATCTGTGTGATTTTCAATGCTTCATTTTCAAGGGATGAAAGATAACGCCATAAAAGATGAACAAAGAAACTAAATTATCAGAAATTAAGTAAGAGTCAGTGATCAACAATTTCTGCTGTTGCTATTTCTACTTTTCAAAAGAATGGCCCACAAGAGCTGCAAGTATTTTATCTGGGGGCAACATGTATATTTTCCTTCCTTGTTTTCCCTCCAAGTCTTCTTTTGTTTTTCCTCCTTGTCCTTTCATTTCACTGGCAATGTTTTGGTTCTGTTTTTGTTTTTGTTTTTTTTTTTTTTTCTTTTTCCACCCCGGGCTTCCATATTTTCTTTCTCCTTTACAACTCCTCTACGATTCTCTTTAGAATACTTTTATGACGCAGACCTTTTAAGATTATTATGATTTTATTTTTTTTTTAAATTTTCTGTTTTCAGTCCAGTTTTAAATAATTTGCCATTATATAATTGCTGACTAAGAGCATATATGTTCTATCATATTACAGGAACTGTAATGGCAGGTCTCAGTAAAAGAAAACAAAAAAGCAAGTAAGCATGCAAATTATCTACTCTCTCCCTCCTCAACCACACAATTTACCAAGATGCAAGCTGTCAGATTGCTTGTCATTTCATGGGGTTAATTTTTCATCTCTTTAGTATCTTGTCTTCAGTCATATACAGAATAACTTTCATCTTGGATTTTTTTTTTAAAACATTAATGAATTAATGAACATTTCTGTTAACAAACAATCAGATTATGACACTTTTGAGTCATTTTTCCATCTGAATTTTCCATCCATATGGATCGGGCAGTATAAATTTGAGGATAGATATACAGCAGCTACAGGTTTGGTTCAGACTACTTTCTTTGCTGAAGAGAGAAGATGTAAAGGATAGGAAATCATAAGAAATATAAAAATAGAAAATCATAAAAATTTCCCATTATTTTCTACAGTGTTTTGTTCAAATACAAGTTGTTCTTTTTACAGCTAAGCCAAATTTAGGCAGTAGATGTGTCCAATTATTTTTTTCTGGCTTCAACAATTTACAGATTTTATGGTTCCAGATAGAAAGCTTACAAAAACACATTAACCAAAAAAAAAAATCTCTTGAAAATTTCAATATATATTTGTAAAAGAGACATTTTTTCTGTAAACAAGTTTGAAATGAACTAGGAATTTCAACATTGCGGTTCATCACTAAATAAGAATGTGAAATATTCTTATTTAAGAAGGGATTGAGTAGTGTTTTGCCTATATATTTTACAGCTTGAGAAAAAAAAAATTGAATTCTGTACATTTCAGCAGGTGAGAAAGAAATGAGATCCCATTTGTCAAACAGACTTACATTAAGCTTTTTACATCTGCTTCTCATCAATCACATCTCCGTCATAGGTGGTGCTGCAAAATTCAATAACTTTTTCTTTGTCATTGAAGGCTGCTTGAGGCAATCAAGAGACATTTCCAAATCCATGAATACGCATTCTACATATCACAAGAGGGTAAAATATACAATCCCAGAGACATTTTTTTTTCCTGTATAACAGCTCAGCTGTAATTTGTTTGATCAGCTGAACTTTGTAACAGGAAGAAAATAAAGGAGAAAAAGAAAAAATACTCAAAGAAACAAACAAAAAACCACCAGCAAAAAAAAAAGCAATATTGAAGCAGAAAAAAAATCTCAGCAGTAACAATACAGTTAAACTTGGTATAAACATGATTCTTAGTATCTATGTCCATGCTTCCATTGCTTCTTGGAATCCTAATATGTATTCAATAGTGACATGGGGAGGCATTAACATAATGCATAATATCAGCTTGGTGGTGATGATTTCTGCCTCCTCACTGTAAGATGGAATTGGAATTGGTAATTAATTTTTAATGTTTTACTTTTTGCTTTTTCCTCATGGATGTGAAACTTCACATTATGTTTGAATTTATTATATTTGTCTGATTTACATGTTAGAAACATTTTGTTTTCCTTGTTAACCCCAAACTTAATTTTGTTCAGTTCTTAGGTCTGCAGTTAACTGACCACTAATGGGGTGTTTTCATAGCTTTAGGAGTTTCAGTGTCAGGCTCTGCCCTCTCTCTTGTGCCCCTACACATGCACACTGTATCTTTCATTCCTACTTTTCTATATGCCTGTGTTTGTTATATACATCAGTTTGTCAGAGTCACAAATATTTCATTCTACACAAATGTTCCTTTATTGTGTGAATACACTATAGTGTGAGTACACTATACAAATATAAACAAAAATAGTCAGACATAGACACCTAGTCATTAGAAAAAAATGCTCTTACAGACAAACCAACTGAGAAAAAAAAAATTGCCCCTAGCAGGTCAAGTTCAGAAGAAACTTTACAAGGTTTAGTTCTGACACCCTGCAAACTCAGCACAAAGCTCATGGCCTCCAACCAGCAGCAACATTATTATTATTTACGGGACTAGCAAGAAAAACGTGAAACAGAAATGTCCTCTATGAAGGAAAAATTGTGGTTCATTTGCACCAGAGCTGTACAACCCTCAGTGAAATTCTCCAGAGCCTTTTTTCTCTTTGGTACTTAATCCCAGACTCAGAAAGAAAGAGAGCAGGAGGTGTGCAACACAGCAGGACATGTACAGTGTCTGTACCACGGCCCTTGTCTCTCACCAGAGTTACAGAGGTGGACATGTGATCATTTTGACTCAGTGGAAAAGGCAATGTACAGGAGAGAGTCAGAAATTGTCAGCACTCCTTCAAAACTCTGATTTTGCTGTGAAGTGAATGATGACAAATCATTATATAATTGCATTTCAAAAATTCAGAAAATTATAATGTTGGAGGTTTTGATTGATTTGGTTTCGGTGCACTCTGTGTTTTGGGGTTGTTTTGGTTGATTTTTGATTGATTGGTTGGTTGGTTTGGTTTGGGGTTTTTTGTTTGTTTTCCCAAAAATCTTACTCTCCTACTTCATTCTTTATAAAAAGCTTTGGATATCCCTACTTTTTTTTCTTTTTTAATAGAATTCATGATAGTTTGGTTTTGGTTTTTATAGACAGTAACACCCAACTCAAACTCAGTAAGATGTAAGTATCCTGTGACATATTTTGTTACTGTTCTTGTCCTTTAGTTATGTCTAAGCTACTGGAGTGTCACAGTGACAATAAGTAAAAGGGGAAGAAAGAATAGTCTTGTCTGAATAATCTATGCCTGTCATATCATTGAATTTCCATACAATCACAGATATTAGAGCCTTACATTAATGATACAATAGTCTCAGGTCTTTCTAAGTTTCCAGTCCCACCTAGTATATAAATGTGAAGGCTGAGAAAAGCTTTCAGAAATTTCTTATCTCAGCCTGATAGAATAAAATGGAACACTGTATCACATTAAAATTGATTTTGGTGTGCCCCATATCAAAGCAATAATCCCTTGCTAAAGAATTATGATAATGGCTTCTACAGAACACCAGGCAGAAGGTTAATTAGTTTTAATGCTAACAGTTTACTGACAAGCAAGACCTTTAAGTCTGCTACTCTCTTCAGAGCATTTGACTGTATTTGGAACAGGCTATCTTCCTAAGAGATCAAAGAAGACAACTTCAGTTGCTGGATGGAGTTTTCTCAACAGTATTGTAGCACTTACTAAGTGATAAATATGATTAATAGGATCAGTGGTAGGCCTTATTATTCAAATGGCATTGGAGACCTCAACAACCTCCTGTTTCTAAGCCTCCTGATTGTGAAATAAAAAATGAGGAACAAAATGATGGCTTGGTGTTACTTAATTTGATCCCAATTTGATGATAAATGTAAACACCTTGACATAAAAAAAACCCTTTCAAAAATATCCATTTCATATCACGTGTAATATATGAAACTTTTAGTTGCTTAGAATTTAAATATGTGTTTTAATTTAATCAGGATTATTCTACCAAAACTATATGATGATTCTTACACATAGGCTATGTTTGCATATTTATTTCATAATGAGGTTAAAGAAGTGAAAGTAGAATGGATTTCTGACATCAAAAGTTTTGATTTTGTTATATTATAAAGTGATAGAGCAAAATAGGAAAAATTTCACTGGACCATGAAAAATAAACATCATAAAATTCATAGTATTTGGAATACTCATTAAATGGCAACATAAGGCTGCCATCTCCAATATCTGAACTTGGATATTAATTTCATGGTGATTAATTACAATTCATAAGGGATGCCATAATCCACCAAATTGATTAGATGTGCAACAATCTGTAACCTACAATTTGAAAAGAGATGATCTATTTATTCAAACTCAGTGATTATAATCACATAAAAATCTGAAAACTTGAAGAAAGAAAATACCTTGCATCTCCTTTCTTTCCTTATATAAATATTTAGGTTGTTTATTATTTGCTATTTAGGAACTATATCATCTTCCTGGAAGCACTTAGATATTTTTAAGTATGCATGAACTGAGTTGTGCAAATGAGCTCTTTTCAACTAAAATTCAAGGCTGACTGGAAACTCTCAATCACTTTTGTCATTACCACAGCAGATTATCTGTCATCTCCAGAAAAATATACAGAAGCTAAAATATCAATGTATGTAGTGCTTCCACATTGTTCTGGTAGGGTATGAACATTGAGTAGGTCTCCATAAAACAATTTTGGTCAACTTTTCATGTTAAAATAGTAGTCAAGCACAAGGACCCAAAACTTAGACACTTTCAAGGAAAGTTTTAATGCAGAGTTATTTTTAATTGAAAAGTGTTAAAAGTCTGTTTCCTGTTCTTCCCATAACTGTAGCTATATGGAGACACCAGAAAGGGGTCATCTTTTTTTTATCCTCATGTATGTATTTCAGGTGTATTAATCAAAAGTTTATCAACATGCAAGGCTGATTGTGGAACAGAATACATAAACATCTTTAAAAGGACAAGAAACAATCTCAAGGAATGTTGGTCTGTTTCAAGATCTCTTATTCAACTTTATAAAAATCTCCAGGTCTCAGTTGAAGTGAGTGACATTTCACATCAACCTATAAATGTTCAATTTATTATAGGCTCAAACATAATGAGAAAGTTTCTCTTTTAATTAGATTTCATGACTGCCATGTAGGTCTTCACTGAATGATGAGGGCTCTTACCAAGAAAATTATATTTCCCTATGTATTTCAAAAGTATAAATGTTTTTCCTATGTGCATTTGTTTTCTTGCTTTGGTTCCCTACATTTATAATTCTAATATTCTTATTTAAAGTCTTAAAGATGGGAAGAGTTTCCTAATGCACAAATGGTTTATTTTTGTATTTCATGGATGACCCTATTATGCATGAAAAATATTACAATTAACAGATATATCTCTTTAGTGACCTTCAGGCAACCTACAGTTTTTCTTTGCATTTTGAGGGATGTTATGTCAGTAATGTTCTTTCATTGTTTCTGTACAGTACAAAGTAGAGTTATGGATAGGGTTACAAAATTGTACTAACCTGAAAGATCAGTTGTAATTCAGGAACACTGTGAACAATGTCACCACTATTACCTTAGGGAAAGACACAGGACCAAGGGTAAAAAAGTTAAATTGTATCAATATATAGGGAAATTGACATATTTTTCATTTGAAAAAGAAAAAAAAAAGAAGCTACAATTACTACAGAAATTAAAATACACCTAAAAAATAATGATAAGTTCAGATATAAAATATCATTATTTGTGAGTGTCATTAAAATTTTGTAGTTTGACCTGGCTGGCAAGTAAGCCTGGCACAGCCACCCATTCACTCCCCGACAGAGGTATGTGGGGAAGAATTAGAAGAGTAAAAGAGAGAAAATTCATTATTTGAATTACAAAGCCTTGAAGAATTAAAAGAAAAAAAACAAATTGCAAAACTACAAAGAGAGAGAAAAATAAAGATAAACAAACTATGCATAAACCTCCAGTTTCTTACCACTAATTAAGAGGTGGCCAGCCAGACCCTGAGCAACAGCAGCCCCCACTAACCTCCACTTCCCAAGGTTTTATTGGTGAGCATGATGTTATATTTTATGGAATAACCCTTTGGTCAGCTGGAGTTACCTGCCCCAGATGTTTCCCCTCCTAAACTTTTGCCTACCACCTGCCTACCACTGGCAGGTCAGTGTGAAAAGCAGAAAAGGCCTTGACGCTGTGTAAGCACTGCATAAGAATAACTAAAACATCAGTGTTAATTAAAACTATTTCCAGCACTAATCTAAAACCTAACCCTAACCCAATATTAGCTACCATGAAGAAACTTAATTCTACCCCAGCCAAAAGCAGCACAATAAGAAATTGAGATGATGCAACAGGAGAGGCAGACCCTTCTTACCTATTAGGCATCTAAAAGAATAACACCACAACATCACAACAAGTAAATCATGCTCTGTAGAGTGTAAATCCAAGACAGAGATATAAGATCTAGTCCTCCATGTGTTATTGGAGACAGGCAAAACATTTCTGAAAAAACATGCCTGAATGTCTCATACAGTCAGAATGGCCCCATATAGACTAAAATTAATTAACAAGATTTTCCTCTGGAGTCTGTTTCAAGTGTTGAAGATTTCTTTCTTCAGATTAGGCATTAAAAAAATGTAATGGAAGTTGAATATCTATTTTAAGGAAACAATTTTTATTAGGAAGCATTTCCATAATAAAAAGTTTGCCATTAATTTATTCACCACAAAATCTCATACATATTTTTTAAGATATAGATACAGAACCAGATTTTGAGGAACACAGGGACTGATTTTACCTTCTTTGACAGTATCATAGCTGCACTACTCTCCTTTTTAAAAAGCAGAAGCAGAATTCTCACATTATTTTATGAGTGTAATTCCTCTGTCTCACATCAAAACTTGGCCTTCTGTGGCAGAGGGCCTTCAGATGGCTCTTACATATAGTACATCTCTACAGAGATATTTCTTCTTGGTAGTGACACACTAACAGAAATACTTTTATCTCTTTTGATTAACAAACATGTCAGCTAAAATTAGCCAAAAATTAATTTGCTCCAAGTTACTGTGCTTTCACTTGAATCAGTGGAGAGACAATGGTAATCCAAGTTGCAACTCATTCCCTCTCTTAGAAAACTCTTTTAAAGTGAGATGAATTGTTTTAAGGAATTTTCTAATGGTATAAAAGCAACCAAACTTCTACCTCAGTTCTGGAGTGTGCTCCAGCTACTTAAACATAGCTTTTTAGTATCACTAAAAATATTTTTGAGTAATTTTCCTAGCCTCTAGCTCCAGCCCCAGAAGAACATATCTCTTCCATTCCTGTCTCTTTAAATTGTAAAGACTCAGAAAGACAGGTAAATTAATTTTTTAACATTGTACAGGAAATGCCTTGAACGAAAATTTCAGAACTAAATTCTCTGTGTCTTGATAGTATTGGCTTTAGCACATCTTGGTACTGAAAAATAAAGCTCTATGTTGGAATTAAGACACAGAAACACAGGTTTTAATCTTTCAGTATCCAGGGCATACTCATGCTGCTCATGTAATTAATTATGGGATGAAAGTTCAAGCTGTAATAAAATTTGAAGTGGCATGAATTAGTTCAACAAAATTGAAACTGGGGGACCCTGCTGATATTAGTGAAGTGCTGAGAGTTGGTTTTAATATTTGTGTCATTCAGCAGAGAGATTTTCATTACTTACAATTCCACAGAATTAATCCATTTGAAAGAGACAGACTTCTGAAAACTCATGACAGAAAATTCATCTAGGGGCGTTTAAAAAGAGATAAAACTTCAGTCACTCGAGTCCAGAATCATGGAATTTAGCAATGCTTACTGACTGCAATGACACAAAAAATCCTTGTGCATAACTGCAAAATGTGTAGAAGAAATAGAAAGTATGAGATTGATCCAACTGCTAGAGATGGTATATGTGTGACAAAATGCAGAACTCTAGAATGCAAATACCATGCTTGGAGTTGTCTCTGATATACCTTATGGAGAGAAATTGATATTGCATTGGCATGTCAGACATCAGGTGAGCCCAGTTCAAGAAGTATCTGCTTCCTTTCAATGGCTAGAAGTAAGCTGAATACAAAAAAGATGTTAAAAATCCCAATTAGCCATTTAAAATTCAGCGAGATTAAATATATCATAACAATTTATGATCATATATTCTTTCCTATTACTATATGCAAATATAGTATAATAACTCATATAATAATATAATATCTCATACATTCATGTATATATAGAAAGAATTAGAGAATGGTTTTAATTGAAAGGGACCATAAAGATCATGTAGTTCCAATCCCCCCTGCCATGTGCTGGGACACCTTCCACTAGATCAGGTTTCTCAAAGTCCCATCCTACCTGGCCTTCATCACTTCAGGGATGGTGCATCCACAACTTCTCAGTGCAACACATTCCAGTGCCACATCACTTTCACAGTAATTAATTTCTTCATAGCATTCAATCTAAACCCACCCTCTTTCATGTTAAAGCCATTCCCCCTTGTCTACATGCCCTTGTAAACATCCCTCTCCAGCTTTTTTGTAGACCCCTTTAGGTACTAAAAGATTGCTCGAAGGTCTCACCAGAGAGGTCTTGCCCAAACTCTCTCAGCCTGTCTTCCATCTTAAATCTATGGTATATAACATATTGATAATCATAGAATCACAGAATATGCTGAATTGGAAGGGACCCACAGGGTTCACTGAATCCAACCCTTAGCCCTGCACAGGACCATCTCCAAGAGTCACACCATGTGCATGATAGTATTGTCCAAATTCTTCTTGAACTCTGTCAGGCTTGGTGTTGGAGGAAGGAACTAATCTGGGGAGGAACTTCTGAAGGCAGGAACTTCTCTGGGGAGCCTGTTACAGTGCCCTATCACTCTCTGAGTGCTGAGAAAACCTCTTTCTAATTGTTATAGTTTCAAACTTTTGGGTGATTTTTTTCACACCAATACAAGGGGGAAAGCAAGTCTCTTCTAGGGAGAGATAAGCAAACATCAAGAGTTCATTCTTTTCGGTTCAGACTCTAATGTGGCTTTGGCTGAGACACCAGCAAAGAAGGTGAGGGAAATGGAATAAAACAAATCCAAGAAAACCGGGGGTGGGCTAGTTCAGGGATTTCATTTTGCTTTCTTTTGTTTTGTTTTCTTGGGGAGTGCTTCCCTTTTCTTTTTGATCCAGGACCAGGACTTCCTGGGCACACATGCTTTTGCAAGAGCTGTGCCATCTTGCTTTGGATTGTCTTTGCCCAGCTCAGCATGGCAGTAGGGTGTCATATCAACATCCTCACTCGCTGGTGACAGAAGGATTTCTTCCCCTTGCTGACTTGGATCTCGGTGGCTGTCTGTGCTGAAGCCAGCTGTCAGCAGTCTGAATTTGCAAGCACCCCCAAGGGAAGGACCACCCCCTTCTCCCTCTTCTCCCTGTGCCAGCAGTAGCTGAGAGAAACTCCTTTGGACACTCTCTAACAGCTTAATATCTTTCTTATATTACAGTGCCCAAAACTGTATACAATATTCAAGGTCAGGCCACCCCAGTGCAGAGTGGGACAATCCCCTCCCTCGACCGGCTGTTGATGCTTTGCCTGATGCCCCCCAGGACACTGTTGGCCCTCCTGGCTGCTGACTCATATTCAACTTGCCATTGACTGGGACACTCAGGTCCCTTTCCATGCTTTCCAGCATCTCATTCCCCACTCTGTATGTACATCTGCGGTTGCCCCATCCCAAGTGCAGAATTTGACACTTTCCCTTGTTGAAATTCATATGGTTGGCAATTGCACAGTTCTTTAATTTTTTGAAGTCTCTCTGCAGGACCCCCCCTGCCTTTAAAGGAGCTCTTCCCAGTTTTGTGTCATCTGCAAACTTGCTTAGTATCCCTTCCAGTCCTGTGTCCAAGTCATTTATGAAGATGTTGAAGAGCACAGGGCCCAAGATGGAGCCCTGAGGACCCCCACTAGTGACAGGTCACCAGTCTGATGATCCCCCATTCACTATTATCCTCTGTGCTTCACCAGTGAATCAATTGCTCACCCACCACTTGATGTGTTTATTCAGTTGTGTGCTAGACATTTTGTCCAGAAGAGACAGTACTGAAACCTTTACTGAAATACAAATGATTACATCAACTGCACTGTTATTTACAAAATATTATAAGATATATTGCAAATAATACTGGGTTTATGATTATTATGTTGGGAAGTATTCTTTTTTCAAGAAAATGTGGATTCTTTTTTTCCCCTGTTATTCCTTTTCTTGTTGTAGTGTCTTCCTGTTGTCTACATAAGGACATGAGGACAGGTTTCTACTAAAGAAAACAAAAGCCTTTATTGTATTACATTTTTAAAAATATGAAATTACCTAAAAGAAAATTGTATTTGGGAAATTATTTGTGAACCTAAATATAGATGTTGTGTATTATATTAGATACTTTACTTCTCTGCATCTGTCCTTCAGCTGCCATTCTAGAAAAGATTGCATCTCCAGATGCCTGGCATCATATCTATCAGGTCCAAGGACACTTATCATGGAAATTGATGTATCTGTTCAGATATTCAATTTTTATGTTGATTTCAATAATGCTTCACATTTTTCTATGAATTTCCTATTATAAAAGAGTGAACATATTTCTCCTATATTTATGGAATGTGGATTAAAAATACTTCATAATAACAAGATGTCTCCAGGAAAAAATAATAGGTTTTATCTATTTGCTTCTCTAAAGAATAGATTTGGCTACTCAACTGCTCCCTAAACTGTGGAGAACAAAAAGATCTTTTATCTCATGGAATTATAACAAACCCAATCTATTTATCAGATTTTAATCCAAGTTAAAATTATTGATGAGTTTTCCTAAAGTTCTATGGCTACCTTTTCACCAGTGAAAATTAATGGGATGTTTCTCATGGTGTCAATTGCAGTGGCAATCAGTGAGGGACAGGATTTCAAGTCAGGGACAAGATCAAGAAAGCAGAAATTTTTTTGAGAGTCCCATTTTCTAACTGCTTTTCTTAGGAACCAGGTATGAAATTGTTCAGGATATGACATTGTTTCAAAATGGTTGAAAAATAGTGTAAATTAAAAAGCTATTGATGCTCACAAACTAGACTTGAAGTATTGCTTAAGTTTCTTTCTACTATGTCAAGTATTTTCTATTATTATATACTTTAGTTTTGAAACGTGATTTTGGGCCACTGGACCTGTTCTTCTGGGACAGATTACCTTTTTGGCTTTTAACTCACTTACAAATCTGTATTTGAAAAGGAGGCTATTTTAAGGTCTGAAAAGCCCTTTCACAGGACAGTTCCAGAATTTCCTTAGTGGAAAAGAACATTCTGAGAATCTCCAACTTGTGTTGCTGTTTGGTTGATTTTTTTATTTGCCATAAGTTATTTCTATTTTTACCAAAGCTGTCCAACAATTCATAGAGTATTTTTATATTATTGTTAAGAACTGATATATACACAGGTAACCCCAGGTACCAAGCTACAGCTATTACGGAAAAGTTTATTCTGAACTCAAAAACCCTAAAAGACTGCTAAAATTACAGTGGGCAGAAAATGCTCACAGACCTGTGCCCTGGAGCTTTTAAAACAACACCTTTTGCATGTGCATTAACTTCAAGGCTGTGTTCTCCCCCTGTCCTTTTATGGTTTCCCACTTTCCCAGCAGAGGCCTCAGGCATGTCCAGGCAGTGAGTACTTTTATCTCTTCTTGCAACAGGAGAGTAAACTTCTCAAACAGACAGGAAGAGAAATATAAATATAGTGCTATTCATGGGAAAGACTCTTCTCCCATGTCGGGTCTTTCCTTGCAGTGAAAATTTCCTTGCTCAAAACTTCCTTATCCTCCACAAATAAATCTTCAGCATATTAATTTTCAGTCCCTACAATTACAGACAGCAATCACATTCTCTCTTAGCATTTGTTTTTCTGTTTGGAACAACCCAAAATGTTATTTTCTGATTGCAAAATTCCATTTCATACTATTAATCTTTCTTCGTATTAGCTAAGTTTGAGTTCATTCTTTATGAACTGTGGATGGCTAGAACTATATACTGTGATTTCCATAAGGGTCCAGCAAATCTTTGAACAGAGGCAACAATCCCAATTATCTATTTAATCTACCTTGCTGGGGAAAGAAATAATTACAGATTAATTCCTCATTCCTGAACTCCTTTGACACATGGTGAGGAAATTCCTAATTAGACATTTTTCTTTACCAGTAATTATCTAATAAGGTCATGGTTTGTATCTGACATTTTTGATATTAGATCCTTAGTCACCAATTTTACCACCTGCTTTGTTTCATTTAATTTTATGTTTGCTAAGTTTTTTTTAATCTCTGGTATATTAATCTTCTGTATTGATAAGTATTGACAATGAGTTTCAAGGCTGTCTGAGAAGCGAATTTCATTAGCACATATCCAAATCTTATTGCAAAATAATTCAGGGAAATAACTGTTCATTTTTCCTAGTTATTTCTCTTATATTTCTCCTATCAATATTACCTGTTTCTATCTTCCTATCAGAGAGTCATCAGTCACTCTGCAAGCTGAGCATTAATTCTTATCTTTTTAAATTCCATATGATACTATAACAAATATTGCACTATCTTGGAGGAAGAAGTGATCTACCATATTTCCTGCAGCTAGAAACATTTTGCTTATCACAGAAACATGTCATGTTAGTCCAGTATGATCAACACCTGCTAAACTCAACAGAATTTTGCAGCAAATTCTATTTATTAGACATCAGCCTTAGATTTTTTTTTCCTTAAATCCTAATATTGAATCCTTGTACTTTAATAAAAGGAGCAGAAAATTTTCTTATTTTGGTCTATTATTGTTTCTAATACCCTTGAGTAATGTGGCACTTCTCAGTCTTATAGTTGGGTCAAAAATTCTCTTTTAAACTTGTTAATGACGAAGGCACAATGCTACTCTATTATTGTTATGCTCCTTCTGAATCTCATCTAGCTCACATGCACCTCTTTTAGCTTTTGCCATTGCTTACCTCCTGTTTGTTCCTGCCTTTCATGCCCATAAGAAAATGTCTCAGCACCAAAGAAAAGAGGATGAGAGACCAAATTGTAGGACTAAAGCCAGTAGTTCATGCCAGTGTTGCTTAGGACTATCTCTCTCTATAGGAGACACATCTTTCAGATAGGTTGTCAGAGTGATCCAAAATGAGCAAGAATTTCACTAATACCTTAAATAATGAGAAAACAGAACCTGAGTATCTTTTAGTTAGCAGTGTAAAGTGTAAAAAATAGAAGAAAGGAAAGGAAGAGGCTTTTATACAACTCTCTTACCTTCGGCCAGCTCAGTGACTCTATGTAGCCTCCTTTTCTTTTTTTTGTTTGTTTGTTTGGTTTTTTGTTCCCCTTTCCCTAGGATATTGTTTCTTGAAGCCCTTCTGTGGTTCTGTTCCCTGTTCTTCTGAACTGGAAGTCCTTAATCTCCACTTCTGCCTGACAAAACCCCAAACCCCACAATCTTTTGAAATTTCCTCTCCCCTTCAATACCGAGCGTACTGCTTGCTCTTCCAGAAAATACACAAACTTCCCTTTCTCCAGAGATAGAGAGTATTAAAATGTTTACAACATTATAATCCATCAGACTTAATGTGAATTTCATGTGTTGGAAAATGTCATGGGGATTTATACTAAATCAGTGGAATGAAGTAGGTCAATGCAGTTAACATTGAAAATACTCACACTAATTATTTCCCATATGAAATATCACCTCTTGCACAGACATTTACAAGTTTTGGATAAAAATCAATAATTTATTGTGATCTTTACATAATTAAGACTTGCTGAGGGAATCACATTGCTCAGAAAGGATGATAGGTCACTACATAGATGGCAACAGAAAACTGTATTGCAGGCGTTGTTGCAACAGCATCTTCAGCTTGGTAAGGTGAAACTTCTTGAACTCCTGCTCTGATCAATTTGTACATACAGCTGTCCCATCTTCTTCAGTGATCACACCATCATATGCATGACCCATTGCAATTGATGTCCTAGCCAAGGACAGGGTTAATTTTTCATAGTAGCTGTCAGGAGGTGGAGCCTGGAGCCATGTGAGCATGTCTAGGTTGTCATTTGGGTTCAAAGTAAGGAATTCTCACTTCAGAGAAGGAGGGGGTCATGGCTTTCAGTTAGGAAGAAAGGTATGGGGGCTGAAGGTCTGTCAGCCATTTAGTTCACTGTCTCAGGATTGTACCACATCAGCTCAGGCTTATTGAGCATTCTTTGTGTGTAAATCACCCTCTTTTTGTGTACTTACGTAATTAATGCTGTTGCTGTTACTGTTCACTTTCTTATCTCGTTGTTTCCGGTAAGTTTTTCTTATCTCAAGCTGTTATTTCTGTCTTTTGTGCCCGCCACCTCTGGTGGGAGAGGGAAGCAGACTCTGGTTTGGGAGCGTCTCACTGTGTGTGTGGCACTAAATTAGGGAGAGCTGTTTCTAAACAATGGCAATTTATTATATTAAAACCTGTACAAAATATCTTCTAATTACCTTAGAAACAGAGATTGCAAATAATTTAAAAAAAAAATGCATAATCATTTTCTGCATCTGCAGGAAAAGTATCTATTGACTATTCAAAAATATCTATGATTCTGCAACAGGAACAACCTGGGAAAGTTTCAGTGATGGCCAGATTGTCCGTTATGACATTTAAGCAAAGAAATGGTGCCTATCAATTAGTCTATATACAGCAGGAACTGCCTTGGGGAATCTTTGGGACCATATGGATTTGACACGTGATGAGCTCTTGTTAGTTAGTCAACTGCTTTGCTATGAAAGCAGTTAAGAGCTCTAGACACAAAGTGGTTGTCCATTGTCTTCTCTTGGAATATGACTAGGAAGCTCTCAAACATCTTGAGAATTAACAAGATCTATGAATACACACACAGACACAGTCATGGTATGTAGACACTAACAGCTATAGAACAAGCTTTCATTTCAATATTGTATTTTTTCCATAAATACAATAGTTTTTGCAACATAGAAAATGTTTCCTCAATATTCATCAGTTATTTTCCTGATTTTTACATGAATGGAGTTATTTCAACTATGTTGAATATGAGTCAATGTTGCATTTGTGCTAAGGAAATATATATTCAAAAATATATGTTTGAATACACAACCGCATATATCCTAAGATCAATTAAAAACATGGAAAGTTATTTTAAATAAGTGTCTTCATTATCTACTATAGTTAATATCCCATGATATTTTAACAAATTAAAAATCAATTGAAAATGCTACTTCTTTGGGAACTTATATGAATATTTGAATTATTTATTTTTACACCTAAACTTGTCGAATTCAGTCAAAGAAATGCTGAAAGAAACTGCTTCTTTTGTTTTCTAAGAGCACAGCATAATGTGATGGGTTTGAAATATACACTGTACATTTTTTCTTTACATTGTAAGAACTCATGCAGATTTAATTGCTAATAGTCATAGATTTCATAACAGACATAATTTTTTTGTTGTTGTAAAAAAAAGCAAGTGAAGCAAATACTATTCTCACTTGACAAAATGTCTTTTTCTTGGCCTATCTTCTTTAAAGGTATGTGGAAAAACTTGGTGTATAGTGGAGGAAGTTTCAGCCTTTTACACTCAACAGTTTTACCCTTAAACAGCACAATAAATTACACATTTCATAAACACAAAGGCTACCTATTTTAACTTTTCCCAAAATCTCCTCTGGAAAATAAAGGTAACTGGAACATAAAATATCTACATGAGTAACCTAAAGACTTGTTGGTTGAGACTTTTGAGTTGAGAGACTTTTGGAGTTGGTTGAGACTTTGGAGTTTTGAGCCTGAGAATGGTGACCGATGATATTTTAATTACAAGAAGCAGGTTAGGACAACTCAGAGGAATAGACAGATTTTGGGCAAGGCTGTGTTTCAAGGGATCAGAAAATTAACTTCTCTTTAACACTTCTCACTTTATAGCACAGATTTCCTACATCTTTAGGATTGTCACCGATTAATATATTTCAGTCAGGCTTACCAACTATTTTTGATTATTGATGCCTTTGACCAATAGAACTTGAGAACTTTTGAATAGTCAATTCATTAATATTTTTCCCAGTGTGGAGTCTGTGTCTCTAATGATTTACTACAAGCCACAGGGCTCTCTTAATAAGAACAATTCAAAGAGGTGATACAAAAATTTTAACTCAGTTAACAAGTCAATAAAAAAGTATAAATACTTAGAAAGACAAACCTCATTTGTGGGAATGAAGATATAATAGAAAAACTTCTAGTAAGAGGACCAGAGGTCTATTTATGGTAAAATTGTATTTAGAAAAAAACAAAACATATAAATGCAGAAAAACCTATTACAATTATCAGGTGCCTCCTTCTGCATAAATTATCCATAGAACTATACCCTATTAGTCAGAATTTAAAATTTTCATTTTGGAAGATTCTAAAATGAGCCTTGCCAGTCTTTTTATTACTGGAAAATTGTATTTTTGCTTAAAATAAAAGAAAAAACTCTCTGCTACATTTAGAGTTGTGTAAGTTTATTTAACAGAGAGTTAAAGCAAGAAAGTTAAAGCAAGAACAGATTGTAGAAAAGTAGCTCTATAAATTCATCCTTCAACCATTAGGTATTATTACTTTGTTAATTATTTTTTTGTCCACTTTATTTCTTTTCTTTTATTTATGTTCCCTGTGAAGGTAATCAAGACAATGATCAAGTCGGTGCTTTAATCATGTTTTTGGTAATTCAACATAGCTCTTTAGCTGTAAAGTACACATTTCAGTCTTTCAGTGATCATAATAATTCTTTATAGTTATTCAGACACTGCCTGAACCGTGGATATCAGACACACAAGCCCAGATATCTCATCAGTTCCAAGCATAGAAGCTGTTTTCTCCTGTTCATACATTTATTAGTCTTTTGCTGAGTCTGATACTGCATCACACTTCACTAAATTTAAGACCATTTGCCAGACCCCATGGCCACCATCTGCACGTCTCTATGCTCTTCTTAGAGTCACTGCTTCATGGTTTAGATTCCATATATGTGATGCATAGTTGCATTTGATCATATAAGAATGCATATGTTTGTGATCTTTTAAACTTAGCTTTAGAATTCCATTTATCATAATTATTTAACATTCTTTTTCTGTATCCTGCAAATTTTATTTACAAGGCATTATCATTCATGGGACTGCATGAGAAGAAAAGAAAAAAGAGAAAAGGGAAAAGGGAAAAGGGAAAAGGGAAAGGGAAAGGGAAAGGGAAAGGAAAAGGAAAAGGAAAAGGAAAAGGAAAAGGAAAAGGAAA
>JAWWMO010000001.1:72969168-72982477 GCA_035047845.1 Dendrocincla fuliginosa
AGGATTATGGCTGATTATTATTACTACATAATAATAAATAGACCTAACATATAAGAGCTTGTTAATAATAGGGATGAGAAAGTAAATCAAACCTGAACAATTAAATAATGAACTTGTCCTGAAATAACAATTTGAGATCTTAACTTCAGACCAAAAACCAGCTCCTAGGTTAACAAATTTCAACAGCATTGTAGAATATCCTGTTTCCTATAAACATATTGATCACTTAATTGTATCCTTACTTTTTTATATTTTATTTCTATTGACATAAAAGAGAAAATATATATACTGGGGTTTTTTTTTACTCTGAATTTTTACTAGAATTACTTGTCCTCTTTTTATTTAATTTTTTTTCACCAAATATCAGTATTTCTCTTTTTTCTTTCTATAAATAGATCTTGAAGGTTGCTACATTTTTTACTTATTTATTAGTTTTAAGATATTCTTTAACAATTTGTTCTAAAATTTTGTATTATACTGAGATCAAATTAAGCTAGAAAATCTGTGATTTTCTCTTTATATAAGTTGCATTTACACCTCTGTGTTCTGCTCGCTGTTCCTGAGTCATTCACTATGGACAGATAGCATAAAGTAAGGCTAGTTGGCAACCGTATTAGCATAACTTTAATTAGACCTACAGGATAAGGACATAGTTTAGTCATAAGGACTGGGGCGTATTGCACATAAACAGCCTACTAAGCATTGGTATGAAAGATATAAGTATACCAATCATTTTGAATGTTCTGAACATGTCCAGAGTCTTCCAGAGGAACAAACTGTAACAGCTGGTTGTTAGGCATGGAGTGACTGTGAACAAGACACTCATGAAACAGAGATCCTCTGCCCAGTCCTGTAACCAGTGTTTTTTCCCAGGGTTACTCACAGAAGGCAGGTCCTGGCCCAGCACTACACAAAGTGTAGTGGATGGAGCCTCTACCACAACACGGTGAACTTCTGGACTACATTTTATCCCCTTCTGAACAATGAAGTCATGTAGTTCACAAAACTGCAGTAATTTATGACTAAAACCTTTTAGTACCCAAGTCCATTTTGTCCCTGCAATGCCATTTCATCTTAACTAGGAAACCATGCCACTGTCAAATTCATGTTTTGTTAAATCACCTCATCAACTAACTAAAGCATAGTTCTAGGAACTCTACTGTGAAAGGAAGTAAGACTTTGCAGTCAAAAATCTGCTACACAGTGCTCCTTTTATCTAACTTTTTTCTTAATAAAAATAGTCTTGAAAGTACTTTCAATAATAGCAAATATAAGTACCAAAATTATAGTTATCTTTAACCTCTCCTTTACTTAATCTCTTCAATTTTTTCCATCATGCCATATTCCACAGTATGATATTCTGTGCCTAATTTAAAATACCTTCTGGTGTTTGTCTGTGATGGGTGAGAGGAGATAGCTGTATCCAGTTTTATTCAGTAATTTCTTAGATTATTATTAAAAAAAAAAAAAATACAGTGCATTCACTCCAGTGATTCTTTCCCATGGGCAGCAGGGCACAGGGACAGTGTCTGCAGACCAGCAAACATTACTAAGATTCACACCAGGGTGGAGGAATTCAGAACCCCTTTCAGGTGCCTGTTAAATGCTAAAATAGATTTGTCATTCCATGCAAATACAGGTGGATTAAACTTCCTCCTATGATTGCCTATCCTACCAAGTGACTAGAACATATCACAATCACAGAATATGATGTGTTAAAAGGAACCCATAGTAATCATCTAGTCCAACTCCTGGCCCTCCACAGGACCATTCCCAACAGTCATACCATATGCCTGAGAGTATCATCCAAAAACTTATTGAACTCCATCAGGCTTCACTCAAAACCTCACCACCCTGAACTTCCCTCACACAAGTGGTCTCCTTTCTTCATCACCCTGGGCTTCCCTCGGTGGATTCAGACTGCAACCATCACTTTGACAAGACTGGGACACTCACCACCACCGAGACCGCCACAGGAGGATCCATGGGATGCTGTAGGAATCCACAGAGTGGTGATATTTTTTCAACTTAATCTGTCTCTCTATCACTCTCTTTCTCTCCCCACACATCTCTCTTTCTTCTTTCTTTCTGTCTTTCTCTACCTAACATTCACTATTAAATAAAAATCTCTACTATTGATTTTGACACATGGTCTTTCTTGCACCATAATTCAGGCAGAGGAATCTCTCTAATAATTTTAAGAGCCTAATCATAACACCAGAACTCAATCAAAGTACTCACAGTGCTTATTGCTGCCAGTATTATTCTTTTCAATTTGTATACAGAACAATAGTGATGGAAGTGATTATTCTCCTAACATGTAATGCAATTACTATTGAAAAATTTATAAGCTGGCCTTCAGGTAAGAGAACAGTCTATTTCCCTCCAATATCAGATAGTTTCAACACTGGCAACCATTCAGAATAGCACTCTACCAATGAAGCAGTTAGTTTTCATTGTTCTGGGACTGATTTATTTTCAGAAATCATAAATAGGTTGTCCTGAATAAAACACAGAATTTGTGCTGATTTTGTCTCAAGTGATATATGAAAATTATGTGATTAGATAGAAATGTTTTTGCAAAACAAAAAAAAGTATTGAAGTTTATCTAAATAGGTTTTGAATAACCTTAGAGCTCACAAAACACAAATGAGATTGAATACATGTGCCTAAGAGAGATACAGAAAACCTCATCTAGATACTATGATTGAAGTGGGGCTTTCTTCGCCTCTTTTTTTTTTTTTTTTCCTATAACTCAATATATCAAAGCATCTAATGTAATAGTGAGCAGCAATAAGGAAAACAGGCTGCTGTATTCTAATTATGTAACCTAATGTGGGGAGTTAGACTTTGACAGCTGCCAGACCCCCACCCCATTTTAATTATTCCCCTTCTTCAAGAGGACAAAATAAAATGAAAAAGGCAATAGGTCAAGATAAAGACAGTGTGATTGTTTATCAGTTATCTTCGCACGTAAAACATGTTTAAGTTAGGGAAAATTAATTTGAATTATGTCAGTTAAAATAAATCAAAACCAAAATTTGAAACAATTTCCCCACCTCAGCCTCAAGTTCAACTATGCTTCTTTTCTTTATTTTTTTTTTTTCCCATGTGCTTAATTATCTTCCCAGAGATTTTGTTTTCATTATACGAAGTTATAACCTCTCATTTCAACTTGTGGCCATTGCCTCTTGTTCTCTCACTGTGCACTTCAGCAAAGAGCCTGATGTTGTTAGTGACCTTCTTTCACGCACTGGAAAACTACTCTTCAGTTCTCTCAAATCTTTCTCCAGTCTTGTGAATTATGCACAAGTCTTGTACACTAACATTGTATACTGTGTAAATGTTCCAGCTCCTAACCATGTGTGTGGCTCTTCAATAAACTCAGTCCAGGTAATCAACTTCTTTCTTGTACTGGTAAATTCAAAGCTAGATTGAGTTTTGTTGATGTAGCCAATGAGTACCAGATCCTAAAGTGCAAAATTGTGTAGAAACTGCCATCTGATAGCTTACTGAGTTCCTTATTGCTATTTTATACTTTGACAGCTTTCTCCTTATTGATATTTTATAAAAGACTGCAGGATAGATATTCATCACATCTCAGTTTGAAAATATAGAAGAGTAAGATTAGGCTCTGTTGCCTACACAGAGCTGTAGAGTTAGTGTGATTTGAGACGTTCAAGTTTCATATTATGGGAATTATATATTTCAGGATCTTTGGGCTTTCTTCAGAGTCTGTCATATCTTCCAACTCTATATAATTTTCTCGGATACTGCATAGTTTCTGAAACAGCATTAGAAATCTATATTTCAGATGCTGAATTGCATTTGGCTCCCTTTTCAGTCAGTGAAGAGAAAGGGACAGTTCTGGGAAAAAACTCTTCCAACCAAATGTGAACATTTACCTTAGAATGTTATGCATTATATTGTATTTCACAGCACAGATGATCACATCCTAGATAAAATAACTATGTTTAGTTAATAAAGTCTTGCACCTCAGGTGGATAATTCTTCAAATTTCGAGAATATAGATCAGGCAAATCCATATCATTAACTTCCCCTTTGGACCCATGCCAAGGCTGTAAACCTCAACATTTAAAGACAAGATGATTTAGGGATTGGAACAGCACATTAAACCTAATAGGAAACCTGAAAAGCAGCTGTATAGGTTATGGGTACATCAATTCTCCAGAGTTTCTTTCTCAGTTGTTTCTTTCACAAAGATTTTATCTCATTTGCTTGTTGGCTGGCTGTTTTAATTTTGTTTAGTTAAACACCAGAATTGCTGTAGATGAGGTTTAATCCTTAGAAAAAAAATATTAAGTTACATTACTAAAGGGGAAAAATACAAAGATCCAGAAAAGGTCAGGTAAACAATGGCAGGTGGAGAAACCTTAGTTTCTCTTTCTTCAAGGAGAGGGAACATATGGAATCAGTTAGTCTAAGACTTACATAAGAGAACAAGATTACTGTCCCTGATGTGAATCTCCAGAGATTTATGGTATACAGGAGGAAGAACTTTTGAGAACTGTATGGAAACATATGGGGGAATGTTTAAGAACATTGTGGGAAGGTGGTAGACTTATGGGATGTTTAGGGCAAAGAGTAAAGACAAGGAAAGGAAGAGACTGAGATGGACCAGGGACAAACAATATTGGGAAAATGGAGGGAGAAAGGTATTAAGGGAGTCTGGTTGGGTGTACATGTTGCCTGTTAGCATGCTTGTCTCAATGAGCCCTATATGTGTTAAACTGTGTTAATCCATGTAGGAGTGATGTATGAATATTTTTTGTGTATCCATACATGTCTATTGGGAATATGTGGTCAACCTTGCACTTGCTTAACCTGAGGACACAGGTACGGCAGCTTTATGTCTGTGAGGCTTAGTTTCAAAGGGATTATCCTGACAGTTGCAGAAAGGTGAAAGGTCTTTCAGGCAGCTTATGTGCAGCTAATTATCCTTTCAGCGAAGTTAAATGTTAGTGCTCTTGTTCTGCTACTTTAGAAGTATGGTAAGAAATTAGAAGTGTTTCCCAGTTACTTTTACCTAAAGAACTTTGTCCTGAAACTGTGAATAAAGGGTCTAGTGCATCTTTTTCGCTTTTAGGTAACAGTGCTATTCAGCTGTCTAGATTGCTTAAGGCCACGTTTTTTGCTGGATTGATTTTTACTGTGGGAGAATAACTGTCAATTTTCTGTGTCCTTCTCAGATATCATGGTTTTCCTAAATGCCATTGGTGTTTTAAATGGGAAATATCACAAAGTAAAACTATACAAAATAGTAAAAAAATAGTTATCATGTTGAACTTTTTGTTAATTTCAACAAAATATTAAAGCAGTCCCTGCATATGCATTGATAATTTGTTTTCTCAAATTGAGTTTTGAGAGTGTGTGTAGCTGCATTTTGGAAGTAGGCTGGGCATTCACAGAAAAAATCTGAAGATCATTTTGTCTCCTGTTTCAGCTTGTCACAAAGTTTCTGTTACAGCATTGAATCTATTTGAAGATCAGATTTCACAGGATAACTATGCATATTTATTTTTTCACCAGCTCATTTACATATTATAATGATGATGCCAGTTGCATTTTTATAGTGTTAAACAGGAAGAGCTTGATGCCCTGTAAAGAAATACCATGAACAAAAATAAAAGTTTAGGTAAGAAATCTAATAAATTCCTTTTTATTTTTCTTCCTTTTTTTTTTTCCTTTTCTATTTGAAAAAGTAAGTGATCCACTCCAAAAACATTATCAGGTCAGGACTTTATCTACACTCAGCTTTAGTGTATAGTTACAAGGAAGAGTTGGGGATCAGTCATAGTACCTTGATTACAATGCCAGAGTGATTAATTCACATTTGTGTCTGTCAGAAGTGGCTTAGTCCATTTTCCTAAGTAACACAGAGCCAGTGGAAAATCTTAATTACTAGATTAATATTTCTTTCACAACTTTTGCATTCTAGAAGACTTTTTGGCACGCATAGCCTTGTGTCAATTCACAAGTGACGTGTAACTAAAGCTTCTGAGGCAACAACTCAAAAGGTAGCCCTGGAGGGGGACTGTTTAAGACTGCACCAGATTTGGCTACTTCATCCCATACAGTGCTCCAGCACTGTTACAATCACCTCCACATATTTTCATGCCACATCCAAAAAAAAAAATACAATCAAAAATTTAAGGCAGTGTAAACATCATTCTGGCAAGAAGAAACTCCACTTTATCTCATATACCTCAAGTTGGAACAAATAACAAATGTGTCAAAAAATGATATATATTAGGACTGGTGAGCACCAAAAGAGTCACAGGAATGACGCATGACCAGAGCTTTTACAGCGTAAATGTGACCAGAGTAAAACTGACATACTTGGTCAGAAGCTAGTTATGAACTAGTAACTTTTATGTTATTTCATGTTTCTACAGTTTACTGTACAATGCAGTTTGGTGGAAGACACATTTAATACTGAAACACAGCAAGCAAACACCAAAGGCAAATAAACTTGTTTACACCTCATTGAAATACAGGTTTACTTATTAGTTACTTAGGTGCAGGTGATCACCTGTCCTGTTCAAACAAAAAGATGCAAACCAACATCTACTTTATCTATGGAAGTGGCACAACTAGAATAGAGGACATTTTAGATGAAAGACTGCATTTTTGAGGTCCCCCAGAAGATTTCAAAGGAGATATAGGCTGTAGAAAATTAACAAACTCTTCCAAAAATAATGGGAGAAAGGATATAAGATTCAATTCTACTTGAGGTGCCCTCTGAGAAGCAATTGTGAGCATGTTCTATGGCATCAACTCTTCAAGAAGGTCTGTATTCTATGAATTAGTCTATTGATAAATGTTGAAAACAGTTCAAATTGGAATATGCAAATGGAAATCCCAATTGCTACTTCATTAACAAGTAGTTAAAACAAGGAAGACTAAGAGATACCTGCTAAGTACTTCCTGCAGATGCAACAAGCAGATTTTCTTTCCTTTATGCACCATTTGTCTTTTACAAGTATTTATATAGATGTTTAAGGTCTTAATATTTTGAGTGTTATTAATAGACCATCTGAAAATTATTTTAATCTAGGTGTTTGGCTTTTTTTGTTTGGTTGGGTGGTTGGAGTTTTTTGTTGTTCTTTTCTTTGTGTGTAGTTCAGCAACCCTGACTAAAATGAAATTTTATTCTTATTAGAGTATGCTGAAATTGTAAAGCAGTCCTTGGGTCATCTTAAGCCATCAGTACTTTAACTGAAGCACAGTCTCAATGTTCTAAAGCTAAACCAGTACATTCCCTTGGAGAGTTTGTATTGCACAAGCCAGGCTGACAGAAAAGTCTTCCAATAGCCACTGATGATATTGAAGGCTTTCTGGCACACAGAGAGGTCTTAATATTCACACATAAATACATGCATATACATGTAAAGCAAAGGAAACTCCAACAGTTATTGAAATTTCCATATAGCTGTGTTAGCTTATTGTAACAGGCGACTGTAACTCCAGCTAACTTTGTTAGTTTGTTCTTTCAAGGATTCCTGTGAAAAAAGGTTTTTTTCTACTAACTTATGACTTCAAAAGGATAAAACACTGTTTATGCAGAAGGGTGAATAAGCAGACAGACCAGGTTAACGTTCTAGCTGTGAAAAAATATCTAATATTTTCATTTAAAATGGGACACTTTACATGTGATTCTGACTTTTGACCAAAACCTGGAGCAACTCAGATACATAACTCTCTCATTTTTCCAGTTAGTCTTCCCAGGCTTATAGCAGAACAATATTTAGAAAATTATGAAAGGAAGCTTGTAATGTTGTAGTTAACATGACTAAAGTGGCCATTATCTCTTCAGGTTCACTAATTTTTCAAATGTTTTAAAATTTCTCTTTTTTTCAGTTTGTCTAAATGTCACTATGTGGCAATATATAGATATATATACAATCTTAGTTGTAACTACAAGTGTAGTATCTCCTTTCCCTCAGGAGGAATTCCATTTAAGCAGTAAATACCTGGTTTATCTAAAGATGCCTATTTATCATTCATGAACAGAGCTTAAAAAAAAAAAATATTACCCAGGAGGGTGACAATTTTGTTCTACTGCATATCCTTAGGCAGTTGAGCTATATGCAAGTATTTAAGGGAATCTGAGGCTTTCTTATAAAATTCTATTTATAAATTCATTATAGACAAAATCTATCCAGTTTTGCCTTCCCCTTAGAATATTTTAAACAAACGCTTAAGGCTAAGCATAGGCTTTACTGATTCACTTTTCATTCTGGTTTTATTGACACTGACAATCTCTCATGTCTAGTCACCGTTTCAAAAACTAAGACTGGCACGGTCTTAAGAATGTGTAATTCCATTTTAAAATTATTATTTTTATTTTTACTTTCCATGTTTCAGTTTAAATTTTGGCAGTCTCTTACAAAAAATTTGTACACTGTACTTCTAATATCAGAATGGGTCTGTTTTGGATGTTTGTTATAATGTTAAATCATCTTAACCCCTATCTGAACCAAAATCAGCAGTTTTATGGGGGAGTAACTGAACAAAATTTAATTAAGTAAATGCATTAGAAATCAATTCATATCCAGCTAAATTTCTGGTAGCTTATGAATGACTGCATACTTAACTAATGGAAAATATTCCATCCTGCAAATTTTCTGCCAGACTTCTTATTTGAACTGAATGTACTCTATTACCTTTTGAGGTATCAAATTAATATAGTCTGACAGCCTTTTTATCCATCTGGGAAAGCCTACAGCTTTTGAAGGAAATCGTGGCACACAAGCAGTTACACTTCTGTCCCTTTATTTGACCTCTTTCTTTCTCTACCTTTTCCAGAAGCAATATTTGTATCTACACATCACCAACAAAATACTAGAAATGCAACTTTCAAAGGTATAATAGTTAAGTATCATAATTAAGATTTCCCATATAGTTAATTGCTTTTATCCGACTAACTTATTATTTACTAGGTAATTATCATAAACACTATACTACAGCTAGATAACTTCATAGAATCACAGAGTAACACAGGCTGATTCCTGTTGGGTTTGGTTTTGTTTTGTCTTGGTTAATTTTTGAAATTTTAACACTGCTTATGTGTTTAAACGACAACAACAAAAATTCTGTGTGTATTCCCATAAACCTGGTGGGAAAAATCTTTTAGTTTTTCCAGAGACTCAGTCAGTAGTGTTGACGGATATCTGCCTATCACAAACACTGATACCTATTACACCTACAAAGCTGAAATGAGTTTAGAGCAAAAAAAATGGAGAAACCACATCACAGAACCACAAGATCACAGAGTCATAGAATCACAGAATGGGTAAGGTTGGAAGGGACCACAGTGGTTCATCTCATCCAACCTCCCTGCTGTAGTAGGGTTGTCCTAGAGTGCATGGCACAGGATTGTGTCCAGATGGCTCTTGAATATCCCCAGTGAGGGAGACTCCACAACCTCCAGTCTTTGTAGCCCTCAGCTGGACCCACTCCAGGAGCTTCATGTCCCTCATGTACTGAGAGATGTCCTTTGAGATGAGGTGCTCCTTCATTTCACGAGGGATTGAAGTAAGGCTGACAGGCAGGTGGTTCCCAGCGTACTCCTTGCCCTTTTTGAAGACCAGTGTTTGAAAATCCATGGGATTGGATTAAACTAGTTTGCATGAGAAATTTAAGAATGCCGATAAAACATTTTAGAACATAACAGTAAATCTAATATCATACCTTAGAGTCTCAGCAGATTTTATGGTTACACTCAGAGCTAGATAAACAGAGCTCTTTGGCTTTCTGCCATCACTGCATGCATGTATTGAAGATACCTTCTATATTGCTTAGCAGTATAATCCTTCTAGATCTGATTTTGAAAGCTGTAGTATTTTTTCCGGTCTCAAATAGCTGTTCAGAATAATAAACCAAATTCAATCTTAATGTCATGTATTTGAAATTGACAGTCTGAACTTGGCATCAAAAACAGTGAAGGGATAAAGTTTGCAGTGTTTACTTTTATTATTTCATCAAAAGTAATTATAGTAAAATAGATAATCACCAAAGAGATGATTAATTTACAAGGTAGCATACTTCTGAATCAGATTTAAAAAACAGTAAATGTGCACATTAGATGTACCAAAGCAGAACTGAGAAAATTAATGACTACTTCTTTGTATGCAGATGCCATACCATCTCTCTCCCATTTCTCTTTTAAAATGAAATGTTTGTCACATCTAGAATAAAATGCTCAAAACAGTGGCTTAACAGACTCTACTTGATTACAGAAAGAAGCTAAACACTAGATTCAAAGGAAACATAGAGAAGAGAAAAGAAGACGTACAGGCAAAGTAGGAAAATATATCAGAGACAATAGGAGATTTGAATTAAATTAAACTTCTGTCAGTGAAAATTTGGACCATACAAGCATGGTAGAGACTTGTGTCATGAGATACTGTGTATTGGCTCTATAGTCTTAGCAGAAGAAGGTCTGGATTTGTTTTAGTTATCAAGTAACTCAACAGAACAGCATCTCTCTTGGAACAGTCTCACATCAATCTGGACTTGACCACAGATAGAGCTACAACTTGAAAATTACTGTAAAGTATGTATATATGAATTCTGAGTGTATGTAATCAGAGTATGTTTTTCTGATTAATTGTACCTTTCCAGCCTGTACTGATTTTGGTTGCGAAAAGTTAAATTTCTTCATAGTAGCTCATATAGTGCTATGTTTTTGATCTGTTACCAAAATACTATTGATAACACACTAATGATTTAGCTGCTGCTGAGCAGTGCTTACACAGCATCAAGGCCTATCCTGTTCCTCACAGTGCCTCACCAGTAAGGATTCTGGGAGTGCACAAGGAGTTGCAACGGGACACAGGTGGAACACAGATGGGAAAGGTGATCCCAAAGGAAAAAAAGGGATATTCCATATCATGCAATGTCAGGCTCAGCAATAAAAGCTACAAAAAAAGTTGGGGATGTTCAGAGTGACAGCATTGGTCTTCCCAAGTAAGTGTTATGCACGATGAAGCCCTTCTTTCCTGGAGATGGCTGAACACCTGCCTGTCAATGGGAAGGAGTGAATTACTTCCTTTTTTTTTTTTTTTTTTTACTTTACATGCATGCATAGTTTTGTTTTAATGCTTAAATTGCCTTTTTTTCTCAACCCACAAATTTTTGCAGTTTTACACTTCTCATTCTCTTCCTCTTCCTACTGTTGAGGAGTGAGAACCTCTGTGGTGCTTAGTGCCTACAGGGACTAAACCATAACAGACCCATGGCAGTTTTGTTATCAACTGTAATAGTCTCATGATGAATGCTTGTTTATACAAACCATATGTATAGTCTATGTAATCTTCCAAATATTCAATAAAAGGCACATTTGTTTTAGCTTCTGAAACCCTTGAAATCAATTCAATTTTTGACTCTTTTAGCTAAGACAGAGACCTTCTTTTCAACAGATACACAGTATATTGTTTCATCCTGTTTATGCTGCTATACTTATGTTATTCATCAGTGATTACATTTATAAAGCAAATATTATTTATATTACAGTTAGTGTCTCCCCAGGCTATATGAGATAGTGCAACTTCTTAATAGCTAAGTTTCATTTAAATGCATTAATACAGTAAGTACATTTCTTATTTGATTCTACATGTAAATATCCAAGACCAATTTTGACTTCTGAGCCTCTGGGCTGATTGATGTAGTATACATTAACAGTGTTTACTCATACAGTGCATTTTAAAACATGTATGCCATAGCTAAAATCCAGATGTAACAGAATGGATCTTCTTTTTCTGCTCACCACAGGTAATCTTAGTTTCTAAGAAAACTCATCGTAAAGTAGTTTATACTGGAAGAGATACCAATCACAGTTCAACACCATACAGCTGTCTTCCTCTTGACTTTCTTTTGGTGCTTGACTACCTCATTTTCCTCAGAGAAAATTGTTGGAATCAAAGCACTTCTTTTGCAACTGAACTTCAGAAATAGCCTAATGGAAGCAGCAGGCTAATTTCTAGTCCTGGCAGTGTCTACAGTTTTTTCTTCTTTTTCTGGTCGGCGGTTCAGCACCATTTTTAGAGGTTACTAACTATATTTATCAGAGCCCTTTCAAATTTATTTTTTTACCCTTAAAAACAACTTGTGCATTCTCACAACAGTTTATGGCAGACCATGTATTTCATCTGCTTGTTCCTATTTTATCTGGTTTTTTTCACTGAAGTTGTTTTTGAATTCTTTTCTTTTCCTATATATATCTTTCAAGACAGAAGTCAACATCCATTTGGCATCCTTTGTTATGACTTGCCCCTGAAGGTGAAGGTAACTGAGGTTCTTTTTAATAAATCCCTTGGGGTAGGTTAGAGTGAAATGATACTAAATGACCATAGTTTATATACATGTGTATATATATATATATATGTATATGTAAGGTTTAGTTTAGAACAATTTGGTTGCAATTGAAAGGAGATATGCAGCCATTTTAGTTCTTATCTATAGAAGTGAAACAATATAAAAGTATAAAGATATCACTTTAAAAATATATAAGGAAAAGAAAAAGAGAGAAATTATAAGAGTGGGTAGTGGAGAGGAAAGAGATCATTACCCATGGAACCAGTGATGAGACTTGATTGCTGCAATTTACATGTCCATTGGTCAAAGTGATGGTCACAGTTTAGATCCATTGGTGGTGAGGGAAGCCCACAAACATATTCAATGGGTTAATATATGTTCAGGTTAGGGTAGGAACACCCAGGTGCCTCCCCTCAGGGCAGCAAATTTTACATTGTCTGATAAAACACTGTGGATCTGTTGCAACACTGTGAATCATGCCCAGTTCTCTGGCGGAAAGCCCCAGAAATTAGTCTGGAGGCACTTCAGGGGTCTTTGATGGTTTGTAACATGTTCTAAGACATTCTCATGTCAGCTTAGTTAAGCCACTTACGTCCCATCAGAAGGGATGAATACCTCCTACATGTGAATATGAATGTCCCAATACCTCCCCTGGAGGGAAGGAATTTTATAACTGAGCCAGTTGTGTAAGGGAGGAAATTGGCATAATAAAAAACTATCCCCCCTGGCAGGGCCTGCTTCTTATTGACTTCTTCCCTTCTCTGACTCAAACCCCATCTTGCTACTAAACAAATGTTGGTTTATCATGTTCATCCTCTGGTGATCGGTACTCACCCTCTCTGCACCTCGGCAGATCAGAGGTTTCACTGTTGTCTAAAATCAAGAAAAAAACCCCCAAAACTTTCAAGACAAATTTCAAAACAATAGATGGACAGCAGTTCTTTAACAAAAGCTTTCAGGTGCATGGAAT
>JAWWMO010000001.1:72982577-72994008 GCA_035047845.1 Dendrocincla fuliginosa
TGGAGGCACTTCAGGGGTCTTTGATGGTTTGTAACATGTTCTAAGACATTCTCATGTCAGCTTAGTTAAGCCACTTATGTCCCATCAGAAGGGATGAATACCTCTTACATGTGAATATGAATGTCCCAATACCTCCTCTGGAGGGAAGGAATTTTATAACTGAGCCAGTTGTGTAAGGAAGGAAATTGGCATAATAAAAAACATTATCCCCCCTGGCAAGGCCTGCTTCTTATTGACTTCTTCCCTTCTCTGACTCAAACCCCATCTTGCTACTAAACAAATGTTGGTTTATCGTGTTCATCCTCTGGTGATCGGTACTCACCCTCTCTGCACCTGGGCAGATCAGAGGTTTCACTGTTGCCTAAAATCAAGAAAAAAAAACCCAAAACTTTCAAGACAAATTTCAAAACAATAGATGGACAGCAGTTCTTTAACAAAAGCTTTCAGGTGCATGGAATATATAGGCCCACATCCAGTATAGGGTTCTTAGGAATTTATAACATACTTAATTATCACATCTCATTATCATATCTATGGGTACATCCAACCCAAAACCCTGTAGTCCCTAGTACCACCCTCAGAACTGCTGTGTTGCAGTGCCTCTGAGGGTCCTGGGAGGCACTTTACTGTAATGTATTTTATTATTCCGGTCCAGGTGAAGGTGTCCCAAACAAGATGTCCTTGCTGAAATCTCTTCTTTGAAAAGACCATTAAACAGAAATTCAGGAATGTGGCACAAACCCTGAGAAACTTAGAAACTGTTAGCTGCTACTCAAGTGTGAGAAACTATACAGCTATATAAAAATCTACAAATATATAAAAATCTTAAGGCATCATCATGACCACACATCCAAAATCTCTACTCCTTCCCTTTGGCTGAGGGGTACAAACAAATGGGTGCTCAGCACCCTGCTGTTTTTGCAATTGCTGATTGTTTCAGTCATTAGTCTTTGACATTTCAGTCTCTCACACGATTCCTGTATTTTTTTCTTGTGCCACACCTAAACCAATGTCAAGAAAATCTATATTGCTATTTATGCGCATGGTCGTATTTTCTGATTTGATCTTGAAAAGTATTTTTGAGCATTCTACAAGTATCAGTAAACAATATAAAATGCATTTTTGGAATGCAGTTTATACTAAATGAGTAAATACAGTAAATAAAAATATTATATTTGCAAAATTCCCAGCAAGAACAAAAAACTTCTGTACAAACTTTTTTTTTCTTCCTTCTCAGATGAAAATATTAATTTCACACTACCTTTGAGTATTTTACAATACAAATAACATAACTATATGAGATATCTAGAAGGATGAGACATCCTGATATTGAAGCAGGATCTCAAAATCTTCTTCATTATAGAATCTTTATTGTTGGGTTTTTTGTTTGGTTGTTTTTTAATTTTTTAAGACTTCTAAAAGTGACTGTCTTGTTCTGCTGTAGAATTCACAATGGGAGACTGAGAAAAAATGTAATTTACACCAAAGACTAACAGCCGTGATGCGAATGGCTCCTCCACTCCACAAAGCCTCTCGGGGTCTGGAGAGGATTGCAAAATCCCCACTTGGGCAGGAGTAAAGTGATGCAGCACTCCCAAAGTGCTGCCAAAGAAAAAGCCTTTAATGACACGTGGAAAGGGTTTTTAAGCCCTTCGGGGGTGGGCTTTAGGAGGTAGGGTGTGATTGGGTAAGGGTTTGGGGGGAGGGGAGTGGCTTGGGGGGCACAGGGAGCAATAAGGGAGCAGGAGGACCAAAACCTGGTGGGAATGGGGAATGACAGGTGAGACATCCAATGAGGTCAGGAGAGGGGTGGGGCTGGATAACTGAGAAGACCCTATCTCTCCAAAGAAAGTCACATGTGTGCTGGATACTGTAGGGAATGCAATCTAATAAGGGGCTGACCCATACATTAAAAGGCGCAGGTAATGTTGAATTCTAAAGTCTCTGCTCCTTTGGAAGTTGTCACAGTGACAGTCGTGTTTCTAGGGGTATCTTTTTCCACAATGATCCTGTTTCTCTGTCTTCCACATGCTGTAGCAGGAATTTCTCCCAACAAAAGACAAATTATCTGTTGATATAACTCCATTTTTATCAGTCTCACTCACGTATTTCTGAGTGCCATGTATTGGTAGCACAAGAGCCACACTTCCAATGCAAATAATATAACATCATTAGTTTCTTTTGTTTGTCTCACTGTGAGGTAACCAAGAGACATAATTTAAACTGCCCTTTAAAGGAGCCTTTCTCTATTCCCAGTACAGGAGACTAGGGCTTGTAACTCACAGAGAGATTTTTTACTTTTAACCAACCAAAGCAAAGAAAATACACTGCTCAAATGGTTTGTTCTCAAGGCATGGTCAACTTGTGATAAAACAATTTCAGATTTTGTTAGTTACTTACAGGTAAGTGATAAATGCCATTGATTTTGATATGGGAGTTGGTGTTTCCCAGCCCCTTATAATTATTTTTTTTTCTGGTCTTCAGCCTAGTAATACAAAGAGAATTCAAGATGCATTGATCTTGAAATTTGTAATGGATAGGAAAGACAATTAGTGAGGGGTTTTTTTTGTCTTTTTTTTTTGGTTTGGTTTTTTTTTTTTTTTTTTCTCTTTCCTGGTCTCTCTTTTCAGGCAGTAAAGTGACATTTCTCATAGTCTAATCCATTTCCATATATTGCCTAGGTATTTTACTTCTAACTTTCAGATATGTGCTAACAGAATTACAGGGACAGATTTTTATGGGAGGTTTTCGTTTGTTTTTTGTTTCTTTGTTTTTTTCCAAGAACTTTTTTGGTAACTCTGAAGAGACAAATAAATGCCAGTGAAGCTGACTACATGTTGTCCTAGGGTAATGGTATTACCAGAATATAAAAAGTTGCAGTAGAAGTAAGTTTTAATAATCAAAGATGAAGGGGTATTATAATAGATAAGCCTTACTATAGGTAACAGAAATTTTTGACAGTGTGAATACAAACTGGTTTAAATCATATTATCTACAAGATGAAGTGGAATGCTATAATACAAACATGCTGTTGAAAATACTTTCCAAACATAAGGGTACGTAAAGAGGTTAAAGAATACCTGTCAGTGGAGATTTTAAAGAGCAGGTCAAACATAAAGATTAGTTTAAACATATACTATTTACCTTTGGAAAAGACAATGCCTTCATGACCTTTTAAGAATGCTTCGTGTCTTATGTGGTGTTATGATTTTTGCAACTAATACTCCACCCTAAATACTCATTTAAGCAAACCAATTTTGTCTTGATTCAGGAAGAAGATATTTGAAAAGTTAAAATTGGTAATGAAATAAAGCATTTAAAAGAGTTCAAATTAGATTTTGTATTCAATGACAATTTTTTTACAAAATAATGTTAACAAATCCCATAATTATTAAAGTGATGGAAACAGGGTCAAAGGCTTCAAACCTATTAAAATGGAAAATGCCAATGAAGATGTCAGTTGACTTTTGCCCTTGTGAAGAATCTTATTAATCCAATCCAAATATTTTTAATAGAATAAAAATATTTATTCAAATTTATTTTACTAAGATTTTGTACACTAGTCTTCATAATTAAAACAAGCAAGGTTATCAAGACATCTCAGAAAATCAAGAACCTGGGAAAGATTAACAAAGTTATAAATCTTGGGATATGAAATAATTTCTCTTAGTAACTATTTTTTTCACTCAACAATTAAAATAAAACAACAACAACCAAACAAGAAAAAGAATTGTAGGGTTTTTTTAATCTATCTTTTCATGGGACCAATAAGTGAAAGCTTACAGGCAATAGTTAACTATATAAAAGTTCTGTCCTGCTGATTCCTTTCTACAATATCATTCCAAGAACATCACTGTTCCCTTTATATGCAATTTCTGCATTGGAATGATGGGATTTGAGATGACATAAAAAGCTTGAAAGCAGAAGGCATCCAAAAGCTTGCATCTTAAAAGAAGAAATATTATCATTCCAGTTAAAATTGAAATTATCTGCTTTTACTGATTGAAGTATATATTTTACTTTGATTCAGCTTTTCATGAATAGCACATATGTATATACAGAGGTAGAAAAGCAGAGCACAATGTTACATGATTGTTACTCCTCAGAGTAGGAAAGACATAACGGGGCCTGTTTAGATGTATAGCAATGGACAGTAGGTAAAAGAAAATTATTTCAAAAGACTGAATTTTTTTTAATTGATCAGGTGTAACCACTGGTTCCTTATAAATCTATACAACACTATTATTGAATATTATGCCATACTATTTGTTGTTTACATCTCTAACCATTAGAGTATAGAAAGATAAACTGAATGAAACGGAGAAAAAAATCCACTAGTTTCAGTTTTATTTTAGGTAAAAACACAATGTGAATGAACACTGAGGAAGAAACCCTCGTGATCATGTATCTATTTAACTTCAGAATGATATTAGTATATTTTTTCAGTAATTCTATGGCATCATTTTTAAAATTAGCATGGAAAAATTAGGAAAAATAAGTATTGAGGGGAAAGAAACTGATAAGGACTCAATTTCATAAGTGAGAATCTTATAAACCTGAGATCTGAGGCAATCTCATTTATTAATGCATTTGGAGATCCAGATCTCTCACATTTCTTTCTGGAACAAGTCAACTGAAAGTCATCATGATTTTGATCAATATCATAAGTAAACAGCTCAGCACTGAAAGCTCTCAATGTGGAAAAGAGCTTTTTGTAGAAAAGCACTAGAAGTATCACATTTCTTCTAAGTAGCTAATTTTATTATTGTCATTATATATTATACTTCCTTTGTACTAACCTCATTTATGGTATAAAGATCAGATGTTAAGTACGTTAGTGTGGTTTATTTGCAGTATTTTAATATCCCCTGGGTTTCATTTTGCACTTGTAAAATTTTAATTAAATGGTACAGGAAAATAGATCTATGCATTATCTAAAAGTCAGCCTGTTCTTTTAAGGGTTTTTAATAACTGTGTATTGTTAAAAATAGAAATAAAATATTTAGGATCAGAGTCTATTGTTTTTTAGTTAAAAAAATATAATTATAATATTTTTCCAGATATTTTTCCTGAAACCTTATTTTGTGAAAAAGTCATGTTTTTACCTGACATTCTTTGTTTATAGGAGTTAACTATCTAACACGCCAACTCCTGCCCTCTGTCCTGAGATGAATGCTGAAAAATTTTTTGTGCTTTAAAGCAAAATGAATCCTTCTGCCTCATCTCTACAAAGGCTTATGTATCTCAGGACCTAGTCTTTTGTGCTGTTCTATGTAAACTGTATTAGAAAGTACTGAACAGCTCCCCCACTTGTATGTATAAAGTGTACCATTTCCAGACCACTGTGCTGATCATCTTTAAATCCGTGACTAGGTTTCCAAACAAACTACCTACTTTCAACTAACAGACTGGAAGATCCATTTCTTCAGTACACAGTGGGATGGACAAGTAACTTTCCAATATAAAACAGGTTAGAATGACATACAGTACAGTTGTACCTCTAACAACTTTTTGGAATACATGAACACAAGATCTGCAAGTTTTACCAGTACTTCCTCCCAACACGTGTCTTAATCAGTATACTTAATGAGTATGATTGTAAACAGAATCTGATTTGAAACACACAGCATGAAATCCTGATCCCCCAAATGGGATCTCAACCTTATTGAGTTATCATTTAGATATCCTTCCTTAAAAAACACAACTGCCTTTATAAGTCTATAAATACTCCTGCTGCCTCCTCTTCTAAAGTATTCTCCCACATGGAGCCTGTCTTGCATTTCAGCTGGAACTTCCTTCTTTTATATTCAGGCCTCTGATGCTTGTGTTCATTAATTTTCAACCTGGAAACAAAAGTTTGTGGTTTGTTTTTTTTTTTTTTTTTTGGTAACACTTTGTTTTTTTCTTTTGTTTTTGTTGGTTGTGGTTTTGGTTTGGGGGCTTTGTTGTGGGTTTTTTGTTCATTTGTTTTGCTTTTTATTATGCATCCTCTAGAAAAAAATATCCATGGGCTTTTGACTATACTGCAAAAACTATTTTAGTTTCTCCTAAGAAAAAATCTGCTATCTTCTCTTAAAACCAACTGCCAATGAACTAAATCTTCAAAGTTCTCTGCCTAACTTTAACTGTGTGTTTCAAAATGCCAAGCTGTTCACTTATGTGATCAGATACCGCTGATAAACAATACTAGGGAGTGTTGCCCAGCAGAGGAACTTAAGCATACACACACCCCTAAAAGGTTAGAAGAGTGTCTGTCAGAGATTTTGCTTAGGCTAATTCTCCCAGTCAATATTTTCCATGAGTTTAGAGTTAGCTTAAAGTAAGAAACGTTCCCAAAAGATGCTTGAGTAAATCCACCCTGTTTTGAAGAGTGTTTAACAGAATTAATTCAGGCTGTCCCACAATAATACATTTCAGTGATATTTAATTTGTCATCTAAGTATAGCTTATCAGCCCTTCTGTAACAGGAATGGAAAAGTTGTATGTCAAGAAGGTCATTATTTGAATAACAGCAAGATTTCAGAAGACTCTCTGTATTAAAATAAGCCTTGTAAAACACAATAAACAGGAGAATAGAGACACATTTTATAGGAGAATAGAAACACTTTACACCGTCTGAATACATCAGCTGCAGAAGGATGAAGGATTGACAACTGCTTTGGTATGTGTGGCAATGGGCCTGTGAAGAAAATGAAGAAACCAGCCATAATGCCTTAAAAACTAAACATTTTACTGTATTGTAAAATTGATTCCTTGCCTTTTTTCCCCTGAGCAACCCTTCTCCTTCCCAAGACCCCTTGAGAAAACTCTTATCTTCCTAGATTAGCATGCAGGCATTCGCCTTGGCCAGACTATGTGAAACCCTCCCTTACTGCTCCTTTGTTAACCCTTTCCCCATTGGTTGTCAGCCCTCGATTTCTATTGGTTGTGACCAACATCCCCTAAAGCCCTTTAAATACCCCTGAGCACGTGGATAAACCCTCTCTCTGCTTTCCCCTCCTGTGGTCTCTGTGTGTCTCTTTCCTGGGTCATCTTGGGGACCACGTGGCCGGGAGGGAATGGGAAGGGCGAGCGTTCCACCATGCTGTTGCCGGTATGGCTTAATAAGAAATGACCCACAGTCCAAAATATTGCTGTAAAGTAATATAGTTCATTTCATAATGTTTATTTCGCGAGTATGGCAGAGGTTTGTTTATAATAGACAGTCAAGGACAACTTTCAAGCCCTCAAGATATTATCAAGAAAGTATTTCCAACAAAATACTAATAACATCCAACTGAGAGGTACAATTGCAGTACAGAATGTAACAGACTGTTAAGTCCACTTGGAATTAGGTAATTGACATTTTACTAAGAAAACACTTTTTTTTTTGTAATAGGAAAGCTTTCTTTACCATCTTTTTTTTTTTTTTTCAGTTCTATAAAAGACAATGTTTTGAATGTGGGCAAATACTCTAAAAATAAAGAGATTTTGCTCACTAGAACCATACTTACAATATAGTATTTATATTGATGCTGAAGGAATGAGAAAGGCAGGATTTTTTGCAACTCTGCGGTGTCTCTTTGAACTTACTGCAATAATCACACCTGGGTGTCTGAAATTATAAAAATGGATCACAAATAATATTTGAAAATACAGAACCAATACAGAACTTTGTTTTCCATTTTGGAAAGGCTATTTCTCCTTACAAATTTTACACACTTCAAAAAAAATATATTAAAATACCTAAAGGTCTCTATGATATTGAATTTCCAAACAGTTTTAGGGATAATACAGAGGACTGTAAGAATTCACAGCAAATAATGCATGTAATACAATTTAGAAAACGAATTAAAAAAAAAAAAAACAAAACAGAGAAACTCCAACCTACATGTTTTAATATGCAATGTAAGTCCTAATTTCTAAAGCTTCCAGTCCATTCATGAGTTCATTATAATATATTGGATTTATTTGATGGTATTGAAGAAGGACTCCATGAATAGTTTTAAATGGTATATTTAGTACCAGGATGTTCTCATACAGGTACTTACAGAAGATTTAAAAACACTTCTCATAAGTCACAAACCATGATAAAATTCAGTGTCTCAGCAGATGTCCAGTGAGAGACATGCCATGCTGTCTGTATGAGAATTCTGCAGTTCTGCACTGTGAACTAAGAATGTTCATAATGTTCCCCACTTAATTAAGCAAGCTGCAAGATCTTCCACTGAGGTATGAATGTTTCACACAATTTCAGCACAAATGTTACTTTTACTAATAATGACTATACCACTTTCTTCAGCAGCTCATTTTAAAGTATGACCAGTTTATTCCAATAACTCTCTAAAATGCCATTTTTAGGGATAAAATAGATAGTTAACTTGAAATGGACATTCTTGGGAATTAATAATGCCACTTTCCAAAGGCTGTAGCCAAAAAAATATCAGGAAGTGTAGAAAAATTACAGAAAGTCTATCTATTTCACTTTTAAGGTAAAAACACTTTCATTGTTCATTGACTGAATAACCTTTCCTGATTTCTTAAATGTCCAGTTTCAAATTATATTAATTGCACATTTATAAGGAAGTGCTTCCAGTAGTATTTATCGCCTTTCATTTCTTAGGACTTCAGCAGCAGGGAAAAAAAATGTTTGTCCTTTTACTGTAAATAGTGTGCTGAGTCTGATGCTTTGATTTTAAGGTCTGCTAAATATTTTATATAGACTTATTTAATAGTATTTTTTGAAACTATCACATTACTTATTTATTCCACAAGTGTATTCTAGCTGTAGGGTCTAGGACTAAGGATGTCTAAGGACAATTGATGTTGGTAGAATTCAATTCTAAATAGGGATATGAAAATCATCTTTTAATTAGACTGGTCCAAAACTGGTTCTTGAGAAAGAGAACTGACAATTTGAATCATATTTGGAAGAGAATGTCTATGGATAGTGCAAAAAACTATACTAAATGGACACTGTTGCTAAAAAATAGTGTTATAATGAATTGCCATCAATGTTAATAAGGCCATGGAGATTACACAAAATTATATTTGGACAGACCTCAAAAACCCCACGTTTATCATTGCTGTTTGGCACCTAGGGATCACTGAAAAGACTCACTCATCCTGAAAAGTGTAACTATAACTTTGATCAACTGTCAGAACACCCACAGATGTTGTTGGTGTTACTCTAATTTAAGTGGCAGAAAGATTTGTGGTTCAAAAATTAAGCGTATGTGTGACCTCTTAAAAAAAAAATCATGTAAGAAGTAAAATGATTTTTTTTAATCAATTATTTTTCTCAATCAGCATCTTTGAAACATAAGGACGACACTTCACCCAGCCTGGAAAAATGTATTGAAGTTCTGAAAAATAAATATTATATCAACTGATGACAGCTTTAAAGATGAGAAAACAGAATTAGAAACCCTGGGCTAATAAAATATGACAAGGCATCAGATTGCAACCAGAGATCCTGCAGCACATTAAAAAGAGAAAGAAATGAAGCAAGGCAGTCTAATAAATATAATATGTTTTCTCTTCTTCTCTTTCTTCTCTGTGCACAGGTTTATCTCTTGTTATGAATATTTAAAGATGAAAGCAGTGAAAGTATCCCAGTTGCCCATGTTCAGAGTTCTGTCTTCTGAACACTGGTATACAAAAGATAAAACTCTTGAAGACTTAATGTGAAACACTGTTGCTTACACAACTTTAAGATGATTAAAAAAAAAAGAGTCAGCAACAAGGAATTGGTCTATAACTTGAGCACAGTTGAAGTGTTGGGTAGAAAGTAAGTATATTTTTATTTTAAATGATAAATATATGAGTATAATGACATTATGCTTACTTGTGAATCTTACTTAGAATTCTTGCCAAAAATTTGTGAAACTTTTAGTAGAAATGATTGGAAAGTACCTAACGGTCCCTCTCTATGCATTCTGTATCTTTTGGTGTCACTGTTTGCTAAATTATTTCTCTGCATTTCTTGGCTTTGCTTACAACTTATTCCTAGGGAGAACTTTTTTTCTTTCCTAAGTTTAGCAACTTTACTTTTCAACTCCTTTTCACCAAAATGCATGTTGATCTACAAATTAAAAAACCTGCTTCTTGGTATGCTACTGTTTAGCCTCTTGAGTTTTAAAATTTAAGGTTCAGATTTTGAAAAGTATTTAGGCTAATATGTTAATGGATGATTCACAACTTCGTTGTACATGAACTCAAAAACCTGTGACTTATTTTAATACAGTTTCTAATGCTAGATTTTTGTCTAGAATGTCTGCTAAAATTACTTATTTCTTATCAGGAAAGGACAAAATAACTAGAATAATGGAACACATTAAGAGCATTAAGATGCTCTTTCATGTTTCAAGTGTTCTGTTGATTTCGTGCCTTTAGCACTGAAAATTCTAAAGCAATAGGTCTTTCTTAGGGTCTTTTGAAAAAAACTGGCTTCAGTTAAAAAAAAAAAAAAGTAGAGATCCACATCATATGTTTTGTGATATATATATTGTGTTTTTTTTAAAAAAAACCTTATTCCAATCCAGTTTTGTTACAGTACTCTTTCATGGCTTAATTTTATATTATCCATGAAGCATGTCCTCCTCTCAGGTTTTTTTATGTGTATGTGTGTATATATTTACAGCTTAAATATTTATACAAACACACACCTGGATATCTGAAATTGAAGGATATCTGTGTTAGTGATACCTAATATTTTAGCATATACACTAAAATAAATTGATTATATATTTGAAGATGTTGGTTGGCTTAATTGCTGTGCGTATGCACTAAGTTATATCTTTAAGTGTTGCTTATGTAATGTATCCTTAATTTCTCTGATCAACCTTGCCAACCTTCTCCATTTAACCAAAGGGTATGGTTGATTAAGCTGTCCAGTTAGATGTATCTAAGACCTCTTTGTAGGATCAGTAGATGCAAAGAGATATTGAAAACTCAGATTTCCTGAGTCACAGATGTAACCACACAAAGTATTCTGGAATATCTGAAATGGTACCAGATTTTTGTAGGTGAGCACTTGAATCAAGGTCTGTTTCTTCATTAACTACAATGTGAAGGTATATGAACACCTTCCTTGTATATTGACACAGTCATTTCTACGTCTACATGTAAATATCGACAGCAGATGTATCTACAGTCCAGAACTGAACTACACTCATATGTTTTATGTCAACATTATAAAAAAATATATTAGACTGTAATTTTGAACACCATTCCTTGATAAACTTTATAGGAAACAACACTGTTGCCTTCCTCTGCAATCTCTTTCCTAACAAGTTAATTAGGCATTCAGAAAGTCAATATTAGAAGAGAATTATTTATTTACAAAACTTTCAAAGGTCTTATTATGCTTTAAATTAATTATACTATATTATGTTGTATTATATTGTATTATATTATATTATATTATATTATATTATATTATATTATATTA
>JAWWMO010000001.1:72994698-73005021 GCA_035047845.1 Dendrocincla fuliginosa
ATTATACTATATTATGTTGTATTATATTGTATTATATTATATTATATTATATTATATTATATTATATTATATTATATTATTATTCCCAAAATGAGGTTTAGGAAAAATTATAACCAAGCCTTTTAGTGGGAAATGGTAATAAATGTAATAAGCAGCAATAAATAGCAGAGCTATCTGTACCCGACCATACAAGCAATAACTGTCACAGTCATAATTTTGCCATCTTTAAAAAAAAAATAAAATTGGCTTTAGACCATTCATAATGCCTCCACCTTTAGATTTTATAGGAGTTCAAAGCAGTTGTAATTTTCTTTTTTTTTTTGCATCTCAACTGTGTTAGTTCATGCTATGGCATCCAGTGAAAATGTCAATTGATTACAAAGACAGTGATATTCCTAGAACTGAGCCTGAAGTTTTTAAACTAACAGATTACCCCCTCAAGGCTAAAGATAAAAGTCAATATATTGCTGCTAATATAATGTTTATCAGCAATTTTTAACAGTAAAATCCTTTCTCACATTCTACATCCCTTTCAAAATTCTGATTTTCTCATAGCTTAGTTATAGAAGATATCTGAAGACATGACAGATATATCTTCCACAGCAAACACAACTGATGGATAATGGAAACTCACTGGCAGATAGACTTTAATGAAAGAGAGGAAAAACCTTCATGTGATTATGTGCCCAGACTAGGCATATTATTGGATGAAATACTTGTTTCTAAAAATTCGATTCAGTAATGAAGTTACAAATAGAATTCTATTTCCCTTCAAGACCAATAAATTGTATAATATGTCAGAGATTTGACTGTTATGGAATATTGTCAAAATTCATAAAGTCGATTTGAAACTTCCAGTGTTATCCCAAATGCATCCATGGAAATTATTTTTTCTGTGAAATTCAGTAGTTAATATTTTTATAATAACCTACTTTTCAGCCACTGAAAAAATCCACAAAGAAATCACATTAACATGAAAGTCCAAGACCACTGGACACTATATCATGTGCACCTACAAAGTTGAATAAAGACAAAAGCATCAGAAAGCTTTAAGTGCAAAAGTCACTATAAGATTCTTCTCAATATCAGCAAAAAAAATATCATTATGAAGTATTGGATGACTGTAGCCATGATATCCAATTTTAAATAGCCAAATTTTAATTAAAATGCTAAATTACATTATGGGCTAAAAATTAAAATATTCAACAAAAGCTCCATGTAATTGAAAAAAAAAAAAAGAAAAGGTTACGGGGTCAGTATTTCAACTTCTGGTTATCTTGATATCTGCTGGAAGGGTAACACAGAATGGCACAAACAATCCAGGAAGGCTTTTTCAAATACACTGACAACCACTTCCTGGTACAGGACATCAAAGAGTCAATAAGACAACTTGGTCTCCTGGACTACATACTTGCAAATGAGGAAGAACTAGTTAGGGATGTGAAAGTTTGGAGGCAGCCTTTCTGCAGTGACTATGAGCTGGTGCAGTTCAGAACTCTGAGGGAAAGGAAAATAAGAGGAAATCAGAAAATAAACAATCACAATTCTGGTCTCCAGCCTGTTCAGGGACCTGGTGGAAGAATCCCAGGGGATATGGCCTTGGAAAATATTGAGTTCCTAGTGACATGTTTGCCTTTCATGCATTGCTTCCTCCAAACTCAAAAATGATCCACCCCAAAATGAGGAAAGTCAAGTAAACATGGCAGAAGACCTGCACAGGCAAACAAGGATCTCTTGGCAACACTCAGATATAAAAGGAAGCATACAGGAGGTCAGTGAAGGGTTAGCTCACCCAGGAATGATACAGAGACACTGAATGATCAGGTATGGGGGCAGGGTAAAATCTGGCAAGTTACGTGAAGGGCAAGAAGAGCACCTTTGACAGATAGGTGTATCAGAAGCAAAACACGAGGGAAAATGTGGACTGACTGCTGAATGACACACAAGATTAATTACAGAAAAGGACAAAGTACTCAATGCCTTCTTCATATTGGTCTTATTCTTGGAGTGATTGTTATTGTAGAATATATGATCTCTTTAGAATTTTATTGTTTTCCCAATAGTTATACAGAAAAAAACCTACATGACAGACTAATTCCTCAACTTATAAGTAAATTACTGTAAGGTAAAATAAGACACCCATATGTCATGTAAGATAATTCTCAGAATTAGGAAATTCAGCACCCACCTTTTTGTAAGTCTAGAAATTACATGAAGGGACCTGATTTGCTTCTGAAGGTGTACATTTGTGACACACAGATAATATAGAAATATAAATAATGTTTCACCATTGTTTCTGCCTGTCAGAACTTCCTACCAAAAAATTCTCTGCCAGCCTTCTGCCGGAAGTTTTCATAAGAGCGTCCTGTTGGAGTATTCTTGCCAAAAGATCCTGCTATTGGGATCTTTAAAAAAACATCTGAATAGAGCTATGTGCTGAGAAGCCACATACACCCTCCATTAAATACTATAAAAGTGACGAAAAAATTTGGAAAATCAGAGGGTGAGCAAAGAGAGAGAACTGGTTATCGTAGCCAAGAATCTCTTTCCACCTCCTCCCTCACCTTCTCACTTTTTCCAATGCCACCACCTGCTGCCTACCTGCCACCGGAGACTGAAACTCTGCCAGCCTGGAGGGAACTGAGACCCACCATGCCATATGCATGTTATATCTTATCCTTCTACCTTTATCATATTTTTGAAGGCTGCTAGATCGGGACCCTACATGGTCGGTGAACACAGCTCTTCATAAGCGACAAAACCCACATCCTGGCTGCACTCCAGAGAACTGAAGCAGTTAAGATCCCCTGCTGCTAAAGAGATAACATTGGAAAAGCAGCAGAGAGAGAGAGAGAGAAAAAAAAAAAAAAGGCAGAAACTGCTTCTCTTCCCCCCTACACACCAACTTGGCAAAAAGGTAGTTTTTTGGTGGTAACTTTTCTCTGCTTCTAAAAGTAATCTTAGCTTTTTCTAAAGTTTTCTTGTTTCTTCTCTTTGCATCTCTTAACAATTAATAAAAATCAGTTTTTGGTATCAATAGATAACATGTGAGTTTTAATTTTGCTCAGGGGAATATTGGAATCTGAAGTTCTTTCTGCAATATTTAAGTAGATTGTAACAATATTATATTATTAAAGCAAGAACAATAACCAGTCTTTAGAATTCACCACTACACCATCTCAGATCCTTAGAGACTGTAACCTTTAACCTTTCCACAGGTAATTGTTAGAGCTAAGGAGTTTAAAAGCATGTTCCTAGTCATTAATTAAAGGATAAAAGCAGTAAGAAAATAATTTTAGCTAACTAATATGTTTTAATAGAAGTCTTAGTGCTCGTAATTAGTAGCAAATTAAACATTTTTAAATACAATATTTAGTATAAAAATACACATGCTGGAATGTTGAGATACACAGCACAAAATTCAGTACTACATCACCCCTAACAGAAAAAAACAAACAAGCAACATGGCAGAGTGTAATCAAGAAAACAAACATTACTATCTATAAATGTACTTTGCATTGAGCTCATGTTATAAAGAAGTTCTTAAATTCAAAACAGAACTTTTTGTTGCTTCAGAATGATAACACATCTCTAAACAGTATTCAGTTCTGTGCTGATAGGGTGCAAACTCAACTAGTGAGGGCAGAGGAAGTAAATGGGGATTGTACATTTCAGAAATATATTTTCTGTCATTGTCCACTTTTAGAAGTATATAAAGAAAATTGTATATTATACAGTTCCAGCCTAATGTGTGACCTATGAAAGTCTAAATTTTGCTCATACTAGAGATTTGTTGTAAGACCTACATGAAATTTATTGAAAATTCTCATTCAGTTGTTTTCTTCTGCACACTTTTTGTGCCTTCTTTTTACAGGGTTCTATTCTAATTCTCCAGAACTAAACAAAATAAAAGAATCACCTTAGTTCTGAGGCTAGTTTGATAAACATTTTTCGCAACTGAAAACAAGACTATATTTTATTATATTACCTATCCCTTTGATATTTATTCTATTGTAGCCTAACTGAAATGAAACTATGAAATCTACAGTTTCATACACAAACTAAGGACATAGTTTCTGATGTAGAAGAAGAGACTGAATACTCACCAGAATCAAATTATGGTCAGAAGTATCCTCCTTGACAGGTAGATTATAATTATTGATATTTTTATATTTTCTATCTTGATGTGTTTGAGAAGTGGAGAAGAAAAAGGAGAAAGAATATTTTCACTATCTAAAACCTAAAGGTGACTTTTATTTTAGAAAATTTCTTTCTATTTATTACTTAATAGAATTTTGGTATACCACTAAATAATATGTAATCTGCATATGAAAAGGAGGTGTTTAAAATAATCAGCAATCACTGCATAAACGGGTTCAAGCTTTTGAAGCTTGAGTACCTCAAAATGAAAGACTGGTGTAGTGAAGTCTTAGAGTCCTTTAAAAAGAAATATTGTTAGTGTAATACTATAAGTAAAAGTTCACAAAATGTGAGTTCTTCAAAAGACACAATTAGACAATGTTTTTTCTGATTTTTTTTTTTTTAATCAGGAGTACAAGAGACACTGTAAAAAAATATGCATTGAATAGATTCTCCCAATAACTTGATGGAACTTCAGTGCTTATAGTGTAGAAGCCCACATTACATAAAACTTATTAAACTCCTATGCTAAATAAGAACCGATTCTGTATGACAGCCTTTGAGATCATGGTCACAGAAGTACAGCAAAAAAATATACAAATCAAAAAATATATACAATCAAAAAAAAGGAGACCACAAAATAGACATTAATGCAATTTGAATGGACCAGTCACCAAGGCAAGGAAGCATTCTCTTCTCAATCTTATAAATAAGAAACTAAGGAGAGACTCAACAGAAAATGTAGGAACAGGAGAATCTGAAAGATCCCACAACCCGTTCACAGGTCTACATATTGCATAGCTGGAATAGCTGTGCTGATGTATTTAACCTTTTTTCTGGATTATGACGTGTCTTCCACAGAAAGGGGAAGTAATGCAATCCATAAAATTTCATGCAGTTGTGATTGAAGTGTTTTGGTTTCCACACTCTTCACAGTATTTTGTCTTAAAGAACTGTGTAAGGCTGTTAAAAAGATTGATTACATGAATCCCACCATTGGTCTAAAGCATCCATTGCACTTTAAATTGGTGCTCATGTTTTACACAATCTAGAATTCTTTTTTTTTTCTTTTCTTAATGCAGTGTGGAGGTTCAACTGTTCTTTAGAACCAGGGATCCAGAAAACAAGAATCCATGACTCAAGTAAAATCTTAGCATCCAAAAACTAATTTCAGAATTTGAAGTACAGGTTTTGTTCTAAGCATGTGAATATCTTATAATTCATATAACTTCCTCTAATGAATAAAACAGCATCTGTAATGTTACATGTTGGCAGCTTTGTCTTCTGCTTCCAATAAGGAATAAAACATTTCCTGCCCTAAAGAAACTTACTGGGCAAGATGTCAGAATATTTATTAAAAGTGAAGAGTATTATGTCTTGATCCCTAACATGAAATATATCCCACTTACTCTCCTTAGTCATGCTAAAGATCATCATTATCAGTGATTGACTGTTTCACAACAGAACAGAACAATGAGACTATAAACATTGTCATTTAAATCATACCAGATTGAGCACATCGTAGTACTTTAATTATAACCAACATTTTTTTTCCAGATTGATTAATTTTAAAAGAAACATCACATTTCACATACATGAAATATTAAGTGCAGCAGAAAAGTGTAAATGGAATATTTAAAGAAAATCCAAAACATCTTCCTGAAATCTTGTTATCCAAGTAAAGTGCTCATACTTGTACAGGAATTGTGCCACTGCAACAGACACTGTGGACAAGAATCACTTAAGAGGCAGCTGCTCCTATTTAAACAGCAATCTTCTGACTTAACTGTGATAAGTGATCAGTCTAGATAATTAGCAATCTCACCTTTATGTAGAAAACTTACTAGTTCAAAGATGGAGTTTTTAAATTTTTCCAATAATAACTTGTTGCCTGTTTTTCAGTCAAGAAGAATGGTCTGTGATTAATACAGTGATGATTTTATGCTAATCATTCATCATTTATTCATAAACCTGCAGATGTTAGCTTTTTAGGAGTAATTTCATCCTTTCTGAAAAGCTGTAAAACTGCTACACACGTTACATGAATATTACAAGAATATGTTCTTACCAATGCTTTGTTTAATAACCATTAACAGGTTTTGTTAGTAGCTGCTGTTGGATGAGGTTATTGTCTTATATTGTTTCTCTGTCATTAGTAGTCTAAATCCTCTCTGTGATGATGTATGCCCTAATATATCCCTTAGTTGTCTAATTCAATGAGATATCTCTTAAATGGCACCATGTGATGCAGAAACTTGCAGAAACAAGTTATTTTTTGTTTGCATACAAAAACACTTAAGAAACCTTTAAGGGTAAAAGAAAAGAATTTGGAGAAAACCAGTAATTTAAATTCACATTAAGCTAATAGAAGCTCAAAATCATTTGCACCAGCTTTTTCAATATGCTTAATTTTTACTTAGGTACTTAGATAATCACAGCAGGAAAAGCAGGCCCTGACAGAGCAAGAACCAGCCTATTGGAAAAAAGTCTGGGAGCTGCCATTACTGGCAAGAGCTTCTGGAAACTTTCAGCAGCTGGCAGCTGGACCAATGGTCCAGATTTAACAAAAACAAACCCAAAACAAATAAGAAAACTAATAAGCCCACAAAAAAACCAACAAAAACCCAAACAAAAAACCCAAACAAAACCCCCCAAAAAACTCCAAAAACCAACCAACCAAAAAAAAAAACAATGCCCAAAATAAACAAAACAAACAAAAACAAACACAAACAAACAAACAAAAACAAAAGAGAGAGAAGAAGAGACTGAGGGGAGACCTCATTGCAGTTACAACTTCCTTGTGAGGGGAAGGGGAGGGGCAGGTGCTGATCTCTTCTCTGTGGTGACTATAACAGGACCTGAGGAAATGACCTAAAGTTGTGTCAGGCAAGGTTTAATTGGGTATTAAGATGTTGTTCCCCCAGTGGGTGGTTGGGCACTGGAACAGACTCCCCAGATAAGTGGTCACAGCACCAAGCCTGACACAGTTCAAGAAGCTCTTGGACAATAAATACTCTCAGGCACTCTTGGGAAAAGTCCTGTGCAGGGCCAAGAGTTGGACTCTATGATCCCTGTTCTCTCATGAAATGCTTTCTTGTTAAAGCTATACAAAAAAATATTCCCTAAAGAAAACCCAAAAAAAACCAACCAACCAACCAACCAACCAACCAACCAACCAACCAACCAACCAAAACCTTTATTTCTCATTTAGTGACTTTACTGATTTGTGTGCTACCTGGTATGCAAAAGAAAAATAGCTCTGTATCCTCTATCTTCTAGCACAGAATAATAAATTGCTTAATCTGTTTCTCTGTTTGCCTTTTTTTTTTTTTTCACCTCTTCTACTGAAAAGACATTGATTTGAAGACTGAATGTTTATATATAAGGAGAAGATGACTTACACCCCTACAGGACGGGACAAGACTTAACTAAATTTAGACTTCTGTAATATACATCCCTATATTCAGGCTAGGTCCCCTAGGCTCCTGTTGTCCTGACTGAAAAGAAATAGGCTCTTATAAAATTCACCTCACCAGGAAGTAGGTCAGATATATTTTTCTTTAGAAGTACCCATTTCCCTTCATTAATTATAAAGGAAGCCTTGGTGATTAATTCAGATGAAGATATTTAGGCTACCTGATGGCTAGTTCAGTTACCTAAACATAGATGTCTGGCAACGTTTAAGATGCCTTAGGTTATCCAAGGGCACATGCACAAGACTGAAAATTATGACACAAGGCTCATGAGAGAAGTCATCTGTTCTAAAGTGGGAGCTTGAAGCTCGTCCAGGTTTAGTAAGAAACATTGCACGAGCTACTTAGGAAAATTCACGAAGTCCTATGGATGTTTTCAGTTCCAGATTATTTCCCTGCATTTGAGTACCTATTGTATATTATGACTAACTATTGCACTATAACTAATCTACTCCAGTATACTTTATCAGCTCTATGGTTTTCCAGTCTTCACAGACTGTATAAACATATGCAAACAATAACTAAAGTTAAAAACATTTACATTTAAACACCGAAATTCACATGCTGGCAATCTAAAAGAAAATCTGAACTCTGAAGTATGATAAAATTAATCTTACTTGCAAGAGTGTTGATTGCAAATGTCATAGAATTATACAATGCTTTTATGGATCACCTAGTTCCAATCTCTCTGCTATGGTCAGGGACACTTTCCACTAGACCAGGTTGCTTAGAGCCCCATCCAACCTGACCTTGAACACTTCCAGGGATGGAACATCATCACCTTCTCTGGGCAACCTGTTGCAGTGCCTCACCACCCTCACAGTAAAGAATTTATTCCTGCTAATATCTACTTTAAACCTACTTTCTTTTTAGTTTATGGACATTTCCCCTTGTCCTCTCACTACATGCCCATGTCACAAGACCCTCTCCAGCTTTCTCTGAATATATCAAGTCTATGTAAATCCACAGATCTATCTTGCACACATTTCAAATATAGAAAAAATAAATGTTTTCCAAAATATCTCTGGAAAATATTGCAGGTATTTGCAAATTGAAAGGTATTTGCGCATTTGCATGCTTGAGCAGTAGACACAAATTCTTAGATTCAACCTCTGAACTAGAATCTCTTTAAGAAAGGTAGTGAAGATATGGCCCAATTGAGACATAAACTCTGAAAAATCACCTTTCTTAACCAGTGACAGCCAGGCCATTAAGAAAGTACAAATACAGGAGCTGAGAAGAAAGTAGGTGACTTCAATGAGCACTGGAAACTATATCAAGAATTATTTAATTAGGTTGGTAAACATTCTTAACTAATCATTATTTTCTTGCACAGTTTAAATCTCCTTCCTATAACTTTCTGCATTACCTTTAGTCCTTGTTCCAGTTCCTCCTTTGCTTTTGTAAATTCATTTTCTTCCTTTCCTCACTGGTCCTCCTTACATTACTATTATTTTCTCTTCCCTTATTCTGCTGCTGGAAGCTCCCATATACCTCTACATTTCAGTTTTTACTTTGTTTATTTTTGCACTGTATTGCAGTCTTATCCTCAAATATCCTACATTTCTTTTTATCCTGACTTCACAATAAGGGCTTGTGTTGCTCTTTCTCCTTTGCTTCTTGCAACTCTGCCAAATCCACTTCATTATTTAAAATGTTTTGCCTTTTATTCTTGAAAGCTTTCTGAGTTAATTTCATTCATTCTTTAGTAATACTTCATTTTAATAATCTGAATTTAATAATCCGATTTTTAAAATCTGATTTTAATTATCTGATCTTAACAGATTATACTGTTTGATGTGACTAAGCAAAACCTTCTCAGAAACACAGAGTGCCTTAGAATCTGGATCCAAACTGTAACTCTATTATCAAAATACAGTTCTTTCTTTGTTATACTGTTTTTGTCAAATTCTTTCACTATTGATAAATAGTTATTGATAACACAGCTATGTATACCTTTCTGGGGTTTGTTTTTGAAGATAAGGATAAAAAGTAGTTAGTCTTCAGTTTTCCTGATCTGGCAACTTACAGTTTCTTAATTTGTTTTTAATAAAGCAGTATTTATTGCTTTGTTTTGGTTGGTTTGTTTGTCTGTTTTTTCCTTTCTGTTACACACACATATGAATTTGAGTGAAAGAATTCATCAATTTAACTAAAGCAGTCTTTCAGTGAGGAATCTAAAACTATTGAAATAGCACATGCTTTAAATATAAGCAGCATCTCCCCTGATGACAATGCCATTCTTTAATATGTCTGATTTTTTTTTTCCTACTAAAACAATACTCTCAGAAGAACACTAAATGCAGGAAAAATGTTACAATATGAAAAAAATCTCTTTTAGCAGATAAGAATGCAAAGAAAATAATAGAAAAAGAGAAAGCTTCTTAAATTACAATGAGATTCATAGGCTTAAATGAATAGCTAGACAACTGTGTTATCTCTTGGGGCCAAATTGTATTCGGAGACACACTAACATCAATTTGAGTGAATCCCAAATGAATTCAACAGAGTAACTGCATTAAAAAATTGAACAAAACAAAATAAAACCATCTTAGTTCCTTAAGTTATTAATGCACTGTTTTTACCATAATGTCTTGTAATGAGTTTCTCCCCTAACTTCACACACATAACTTTGTTTTGCTTGTTTTTTTTTTTTTTTTGTGGGATTTTTTTTTTTGTTTTTTTTTTTTTTTTTTTTTTTCAAAAAACA
>JAWWMO010000001.1:73006540-73022347 GCA_035047845.1 Dendrocincla fuliginosa
GTGAATGGCTGACCCAACAACAACTGACTGTAAACCTTCCATTCCCCTGTCCCCCGCACCATCAGGGGAAGGAGGGGACATGGATAGACCAAGGGAGAGTGGTGGAAAAGTGTTTCTAACCTATTTTTCTTATTTTTAGTTTTTAGTTTGTTAGTAATAAATTTAAGCGTTGTTCTAAGTTCTGCTTTGCCCGCGGTATTAATCAAATCCTCTTTTGGTTGTTATCTCTAGCTGTAAATTCCTGGTTGTTTTTTTTTTCCCTTCCCTCTAGAAGGTGAAAAGGGCGGGGGAAGGCCTTGAAAGAGTTTTGCTGGACACCAGGCATTTATTCAGGGTTAAACCACCACTCTATCTATCTATCTATCTATCTATCTATCTATCTATCTATCTATCTATCTATCTATCTATCTATCTATCTATCTCTATATCTATCTATCTCTATATCTATCTATCTCTCTATCTCTCTATCTCTCTATCTCTCTATCTCTCTATCTATCTATCCACATATGTATATATGTGTATATAAACTCCAAAATCCCTGGGAAATATTTTGCTTGTTAATAAATGCCTACCTCTCACAAGTTGCTATAAATGAACAATATTATTGAGAACATATACTCTCCTTTATACACTTTAATATGACATTTACAAGGTAAAAAAGCTTTTTCAAACATTCCTGTGCTGGTATTGTTTTAGTTAACATGTCCAGTTGTTGCTTTTTAACCACAAGCTTAATTTTCATAGCTCCACAATAGGGTTAACATAAGGAACACTGATTCTGACTTTAACCTTGGTACACAACTGTAATATAAATATTAAGGACTGTAGTAGACATGAGTGAGAACTGCAAAAACCCCAAGGATTCCTGCTTCCTTCAGATATCCAGAGGGTATGTACTTCAAAATTCACAGCGCACAAGAGAGTAGAAAAATCTGATGCGGGTATATATTGCTTTGAAGAAGGGGGAGGAAGTGGATTTTTGTTGTTTACAAAAGAAATGTTGTTTCCTCCTTTGGAAGCTTGCAGAGAACAGGAAAATTTTGAAAAAAATGCTATTATAGGTATTTCTCAGATTATAGGTATTTCTCCTTTCTGTACACTGAAAGCACTTTGTTTCCAAAGTGACATTTTACAATGTAGCTCAGTACTCTGAGGACAAATCCCTTCATGACTGTGGTTGACCATAGAAGCAAAACTTAGCCCTATATGTAAAACAGAGTATCATTTGCATATATATATATATTTTTTTTTCTTGTCATCCAGAATTATTTTTTTTAATATGTTCAAAACCATTAAGAGATTAAAACATTTTGCCTTTTTTTTTTTTCACATACCCAGGCTTATTTTATTTTCACTCTACTTTTCTGCAAAAGTCTAATGATATAAAATAAAATAATTCAGACTTTGAGTGCATGGTAAGTAAAGCAATATATGCAATGAGTCCCAGACATTTGCAGGTAGTCATGTGATTTGATATTGCAAAAGAAAAATCATTAATAATGCATATCTGATATTTTGTGATTGTGGTATTTCACTTTACTAATCAGACTTCATTAACAATGTAGCCAAAAAGACAATTCTCTCATTGTGTTGCCCTGTAGTGTGCCATTTCAAGAATAAACACTAGATATTCTCCACAATAAAGAAAAATCTTATAATATTCATATAAATATTTTTCATTTGATTGTTAATAAAACAATTAATTTAAGTTATCTGTATTAAGTTAAAATTTACTGAAAAAATTACTAGTACTTTAGATGTTTGGATTTCAGGTAAGAAAGTAAAAAATCTTGAGTTTGAGTGACTTGGTTTTTCTAAGAGATAAGAAGTCATTATTGATTTCTTACTGCATACCTGAATAATGACAATTTGTATGCAAATATACATATCAATTGAATGACAATAATGTTTCTGCATTTCTGAGAGAGAAAGAAATATTTAGGCTATTTCATTTTGATACTCTGTTAAATCCTGGTTAATGTAAATGTGCAATAAATAATTTCTGTGAATATGTTTGCTTTAAATTATTTTTAGCAGGTAGTCCTTGTAAACAACTGTAGTATAAAGGGTGGTCTTAAAAATCATTGCACATTGAGAATATACTTAAGCTGTCTGCTGCTCTGACAGTTCATAAATGCAAAGGACTTTAAGATCCAATAAAACTACTGCATGACTACTGTGCATAGTAATCTATATAGCATTATGTTACCATTTTTATCTGATGAAAAGGTATATTGTCTTGAATAACCAAGTAGTTTTACCTCTGGTTGCTCCCGATTTCTCTGAAGACATGCAGGGAAGAACCTCAGCAGATTAAGATGGAAAACAACACAGTGGTGCCACTTTCGTAAATATCTCTTTCCCCAGCTTTTATTTTGCTTCCTGACATTTACTCTTGACTGTCAGGTAGAGATGATTCAAATTTTATAAGAAACCAGTTTTTCTCTGCACATATTTCTTATTTGTTATCATTGTCAATCAAGAGCAAATAAACAAATTCCAGGGCATCAAAAATATTTGTGTAGTTGTCCAAAATGTTATGATGTTCAATTGCTAAGAAATATTTTTTGAAAAAGTGTGTTTCGATATTGACTTCTAGTAGGTATACTTTTATAACACCTTTTCTAGAAGTTCTGCTGAGATTTAGTTTTTCTTGTAGTTACCTTTTAGACAAGAGTATTGTTTCTTGGCATTATACTGTCAGAACATCATCTTTAACATGAAAAAAAATTCTTACCTCCAGGAATTTATTTCTGTGATGTTTCTCCTCAATGCATCTCTCATGATTAAATAACTGATCTTATTTTTCAGATGTGAATTTTATGAATCAGATGCAACATTTCTATGTGGAAGGGACAGTATTCCTGTCTGTACTACTTTTGAAGATAATCCTAGAATTCACTCAGTTTTATCATCATAAAGAGTTAGTAGAGGCTGCTGATCTGAGGGGAAAGGTTTTGCACATTTGATGTGATGGGATATTAATTACCAGAATTTATTAATTCAATCTGTATCTTTTGTCTGCTGCTTAGCATCCAAAAACATTGATACATGCAAATGAATTCTGGAAGCATGACTTCTTTTCTTTATTACCTTTCTCAGGAAATAGTTGAGCTTCTTTTTATGTCTCCTGCCTATTGACAAGACTCCTTTAATAAAAAAGAAAAACATGGGAAAGGTCATCTGAATTTAAAATGCTCCCATTAAGACTTTTTTTCCCCTCTGATTTTATAAGGTGTAACAAAGAACATGAACAAAGAGTTTGAATCCTTTGTGTCTGTAATTTGGACTGGTGCTGTTCATGCACTTAGATACACAGCTGCTTTCCCTTTTCTGATTCAGATAAGAGTTGTCATTATCTTGTCCAAGTACTGAAAAAAAGTTTCTTTTAGAAAACTACTTCAAAAGTAGATGCATTTGTAGGGCAAATAAATTTATCTTAATTAAAAGCTTCTGTTACCATAGCAACTCCTTACTCCCTTCTGTACTCACACATGCACACACACACACACACACATTACATTGCTCTCTCAATGCATATTTAATTGCACATAAAATCAGGAATCTTTTAGTTCTGGAATATTTTATATGTATAGGCTCACAGGAGTCCATTCCCTCTGATACAGAAAAGCTTCTACACCTTGTCCTGTCCAGAGAAAAACTTACAGTAAAGGAAGTTTAGATGTCAATAAAGTAAAAATACTAGAATTTCACACTTTTAATTTCCTTTACAATAACAGTGAAAAAAATATGTAATTACAGCAGGGAATCAAGCATAACAACATTGAGCAATATAAGGTGAAAATTTCCTCTGTTCCTTAACTCCGTTAGTCGTATTTTGTAACTGACTAACATTAAAATGATCATTCTTCTGTGGCTGAAAACCAAAAAAGGAAATTAAGGATGTATATAACTGGAAAGGAAAAAAAAAAGGAAAAAAAAACCTAAACCAAAACAATAAACACACACAAACCCTCAACTTTTAAGCTGTTCTTTTTATTGTAAGAGAGGGTATATGACATACATTGAACAAAATATAAATCAGTGTTCCTGTGGTAAGGGAGACTAATAATTACTGAAGACACTATACTGTATGTGTACATACATGTGCATATATATATTCCTGTGAGAAAACAAGTTATGCATTTCATATTTTTAATCTATCTGAAAATCAGACAGATTTGGCAAATAGCTTATTTAATCTTTTCAGTGAATTTTAAATACAGAAAATTAGGGCAAGAGATGAATTGTTTTGAGTTGTCCAGTTCAGAAAACTGTCAACTGTGGTTTTATAGGTTAAGGAGACAACTTGAAGAGATTGGAATAGTATTAAACTCATGAAAAATATATAACTGATATAATACTGTAATGGTTGCCTTTTTTTGTATTTCATTTAGAGAGGTCAATTTCTGCTTTGGTATTTTAATTATTTCTATAATATCACCTTACAATGAAGAGAAACATTTTTCAAGTTCGCTTTTTGTTTGAAAAATGCTCAAACAGTTAGTTATAAAGTGGCCTGCAGAACTTAGAATTCAGAAAGAAAATATGTCACACTATATATTTATGTCTCAACCCAATGTAGTGATGTCTCACTTGTTATCTCTTTTTTTTCTTAAAGTGACATGTCTGAACAAATGACAGAGATAAATTGGTAACTTGTCTAAATTTGGTAGCAATAAAAAGCATTATATTGTGCAAGGATATTGTTTCTTAACATAGACTCTAATGAACTGTACTGTTAATGCATTTTGGACTTGGTTGGCTTCCAAGGTCAAAGCATCATTATTATCAGCAGCCATAGAATGTATTAGGCAGGCTGTGTCAGTCTGACATTAAAGGAAATCTTTCTTAAAGATAAATGCCTCAGCTGCTAAAATGCTCTCAAATATTTACTTAAATAGTACCTTTTAAAGACAAAAGTAAGTAAAAAAATAATAGGTCTCAGAACTATCCCTTCAACTCAGTTTCCGGAAACCTAGGAAAGGGAAAGTGCAGTCAGCAGTACTAACATGACTGAACAACTTTTCAAGAGATGGTCTCATGTAAAATCTTACATATAGGGGCAGTGACACATGGATCAGGCAGGATCAGTCTCATAAAAGTTAAAGTTGCTGAGCCAAAAAAATTACAATTAAAAGAAAATATTAAAAAATGATCTATTGGTTATGCGCTTCATGAAGTAGAGAGTCTCGTAATACACTTCTTGCTCTCCCTTCACCCCTGTTGCAGAGAAACCACCACTGACTCTCTTTATTGCTTGAATGTATTCTGCTGCCAGATGCCCTGGAAAGCACAGAGGAGAATCTGGACATGTGTGTGGTTAGATAATGCTGGGTCATAAAAGAAATGTAACTGCATATCTGCTCTCCTGTATTCTATAATAATTTTGGCATGTTGTTTTCAGTGATGATATATTAGTTATTATTTGGTGCAAGTAGACATATAGGAAGGATTTTGCAGTCACTTTTTGCTTCTTCTCTGCTTTTATGAGAAGTATACAAGTCAATTTATCATTCAGTACTTCTGTCTCTGACTGAGGAGTCTTATTTAGTCTCCAAGTTGAATAGTTTGTCAGCTGTTTGAATACTGACAGATCTTCAGATGTCATGGCAATGAAGACAATATAATAGACCAACTTCTGTTACAAGACAAATACATTGGTTAATAATAGTGATTGGTCATAGAAACCAGCACATTGCTGTATATTTCCTTTTACTGAGCTTTTTATTTTATGCTTGCATATACATATCTATATAAGCAATATATTATTTAGCCTTTCCATAAGTCTTGCATTTGATCTCATGCAGTTTCATGAAGAACAGGTCTCTATTAATTTTTCAAGTGTTATTAGACAACAGATTTCCTCTGACTGTAATGGTAACTTAGTCACATAATTCAGGTATGTGCTCTCACCTGAATATGAAGTATGTTCCCATCTGAGGACACCCCAATTCAGTTCTAAATGTTAATATCTACAGTCCATATCTACAGTGATTCTAATACTATATTGTCAGAGCAGTATAATAACTACAGATTGACTAAGAAATTTACCTGTGGTGATAGCTGACACTTTTGCTCACCAGAAGAATGGCATAATATGTAAAAGAACCACCTGGTCCTGGGTTATAGATCAGTATTTCTTCTTTTATGGTCCCATGCTTTATTCCTCTTCACCTTCCAGCCTACTTCAGCTAGAATGGTAAATTCATCTCCCTAACAGTGTGCTTGTTCTTGTTCTTCCTGTTCCTTCTCTGAAAAGAGGAGGACTGTCTGACCCTTAGGTTCTCATCCTTTCAGAAGTTTCACATGCAGTTCCGTCTACATGGTTGAAAAGTCAAAGATTGCTCTTGCAACTAAGTAATTACTGTAACAGAATTGAGTCTGAGTAAGCATGGCAAAGAAACAGAGCATTTTCTAATGACTTTTGAAAGCCAAACTTTAGAGGTCATTGATTTCTTACATAGTATATAGGTTTGAAAATTTATATATTTATAAAATTTATCAGGTATCATTTAAGGAAATACTCTTGAATTTAAAAAAAAATTATTGATTTAAAGTCATGTGATTAACTTCTCAAGAACAATCCATTCCTTTTGTTACTTTAGCAAAGGACAATAAGATATACTTGTAATAATTACCTGAAAAGCCATGTTGATTTACTACATTTTATAAGATACCCAAAATTAGAGTCACGTTTTAAATAAAAAAAAAGAGAAGAGTTCCAAATTTAAAGCTACAGTGTAGCGTTCCACAGTTAAATTTCCTAAGAAAAACAGATGGACTTGCCTTTTTTTTTTTTTTTTTTGTGCCTTTCTATAAAAAGTGCTGAATTTTCTGATCAGAGGAATAGTTTCCTTTAATTGTATTCACAGAGAATAGAATGACATTTTTGCTCAGTCCCACAGAATGCACTGCTCATTTGAGGCTCAGTGTTAATAAGACTTTGACCTTTGGTTAACACTTTGTATATATGCAACAACAGTTTCAGTGGAAAAAAATCTTCATACAAAAACCAGAATAAAATAACATATTCATTCCATTTTCCTTTTATTTCCTAATAATGGTGTAAAAATATCTGTTTTGTGTCAGAGACAAGTATTATACATTCTTTTATGTAATTAACCCTTTTTTAAAAAAGCTGTGTGTTAGATGCTGATATTGTTGAATTAGATATCTTTGGCAGTGATATTTCAAATGCATAAGTATGCTGCATGATGGTAATAATATTGAGAATGATCAAAAAGAAGAATAGCCAAAGTTCATATCTTAATTGGGGTTTTTTTTGTTATTTTTGTTACTTTTAAGAGAGAAAATGAAGCATTCAGTTGGTTTGAAATTAAAATTATCAACTACTTTGAATTTATCTTGTAAAATGAACAAGTGTCAAAAGCAAGTATAAAGATGCATCAATTGCTTGTCTTTTATTGTCATCATCCCTCTGCAGTTTACAGTTATTATTTTTGCATTCGTGTGGAATGAAAACAAAGGATTTGTGTGAAAAGATATCTGCTGTCAACTCAAATCCCATGGAAAGACTATTTTATATTTTACAGTTAATGATAGTATAAAAAACACTGTGAACGAAAGACAATTTTAGAAATATATGTACACTCATGCTTTGAAAAAGAGTCTTCCTTTTGATTCTTAAAGAATTACAAGTGGATTAACTACGTATGGAGGCATCTAGCAAGCTAAACAGATTAATGTTATTTGAAAAGAATTAATGTACCTGTCTTTCATTGCATCGTATTCCTTCATACTCTGTTGCAGAAAAGCAAGCTTCACAATATTTGCCTCTGACTTAGGGATACTGTATTTTAGTTTGGTTCAGCTTGATTGTTGAAAATTTCACTGCAGTTACTGCTAATTAGGTTCTCTTCAAGTCTTTCTGAGTTGTGTTTTCAAGAAGGAAATCTAAAATGTGTAAGTATCCTGATAAAGTTTAATTATTTGCAGAGTTGAAGTAATAGTTGATACGTATCAATGACATTATACTACTTAGAGTTCTAAATAGGTAATGTTATTTAATTTGCAAATATGACACACAATTTCTCCTTATCTGTATAAATTATACCTGGAAGTAAAGCAGACCGTATTGTAAAGAACATACTGCAATCTAAAGGCTTCAGGTATTAGTATTCATTGGGCAGATGAACACAAAGTCCTTGACTGTGAAATGTTTAGAAAGCTTTATTACCGCCCACAGTTGAATACAGTAACTACCATCATGTCAACAGAATGAATCAAGATGTTAATAGCCCTTTTGTTTACGCTTTTGCCATCTGGAATATTTAGCAGATTCAGATACTCAAAACAAGAAAGTAGTATGCTCAGGTGCTACTGTCCCTTTCAGCTGGACAGCTCTTTAAACACAGCTATTAGCCTGAATGTTCCCCATCTGGAGTGGCACAGTCACTTAGAACATATAAATTATTTAGAAAATTCATCCTTTCTCATTAGTTTTATGTCAAAAAGTAGTTTAGTTAGATAATTAAATTGCATGTAACATTAACATTGTGAAGTATGTTGGAGATGACTGCATCGAATTACTCAGTCTATTTTATTTGGCAGAGAGAAATGTAATACTAATAGTACATGCCATTCTGTACATATTGTAGCAAATTTTAAGTTGGTACTGAGGTGGTAAAAGCAAATATTCAGGAAGATAGAAGAAACAGTTACGTAAGTTTTGAGAACTTCATGGAGGTAATTTATTAATCATATTTGGGGTGATTTGTGGAAACACATATTAATATTAAGTTCTTTAGAGCAGCTGCAAAATTTAAGAGTTGCATTTTTTAATTCTAGATCACAATGCAAATGGAAATACAACTCTCCTACAATTGTTTAAATAAGTTTATAAGAAATATTCAGTGAAAAAAACCTAAATATAAAAATCATATATGACCAGTGGTGACTTACAGCAAGCATTTTTTTAACTCCCTTAGCATAATCTGGATGAGAAAAAGTTTGAGAAATGCAGCTATTGATTAACTGACACTATAGGGAACATTAGCTACTTTTGTGTATCTAACATTCCCTTGTTCAAATAGTTTAATGAAAATGAATATATTATGGTAGAAATGCAATGAATTAACTGATGATATCACTTGGACATTACAATGTTAAGAAAGCAAAAGGGGAAATAGCAAAGTTTTATTAAATTGATTTACATGAACATTGTTCCTTTTGACTTGATCAAAACAAGACAAAAGTTGTAAATGGATTCCATCTGCATATGTGCTGGATAAATATGGGATATCATTATTGCCTCCAATTCCTCTTTGCTTTTTATGTTCTAAAAATTTCATGTCAAATTAGTCCATTTAAGGCTAAAATTGTTCCTCAACCCTTCAGCGAGGTTCAGAGGATATTACTGTGTGAAAGAAAGAAAAAAAAAGTTTGTCTCAAATAAGTGATACTGGGTAAACTAGATAAAAATCAAGAATTGACTGAATTTAAAAAAAAATAAAATCTGATGCTTAAGTAACAGAACTATGCTATGGACAAAATAAGCTGAGGTCTTGCTTAAAACAGAAGGCTATGGCAGGAGGTCCCCAGGAGTTCCTTGGAAACTAGATTTCTCTATAATTTTCTGAAAACAGACTCTTTTTTAAAAATTATCTACGTTTCTTAGTGTATTTATGCACAACAACTAAAGGTCTACCAGTTCTCCATGTATTCTTTTTTTTCTTGATATTTTGGTTTCTAAGACTACTTAGTATATTATTTCTGAAAACAAGGAATGGTTCCCACTCCCACTTTTAATTTCAATTCATAGAGAAATGCTGTATGATTATAGTGGCTAGCAGCTTTGGTGCTGTCCTGGTGAGGCGAGGGCAGTTTCTGGTTGTGGCTGACACCGCAAAACAACTTTTTATCCATGGCAAACCCCTCTACCCCAGGGTCCCCTGTACCAGGTAGGCAGTGTGCACCCTTCAGATGATGTAATGGTATGAATATTCATCTCTATATCTTCCTTCCCTGGATAGTAACCATAACATTATGTCAATTTCTTACATCAACCGTATCTGAAGTAAACAATTTTGTGACCCATAAAAGATGTTCCTTACTACAGCGTTAGTTCATCTTTGAAATATCTAGGACAATTTACTTGTATCTTCCTGCTGTTGAAAACTTTGATTTTTCCTTGACTTCACTGTTTTAATCAAGTTGAATATAAACCATTGTGGCAACTAAATTGTTCTTACCATCAGTATTATCCAGCACCATCAGCTATCTTAAACTTTGTGTAAATATGTCATCCTTGCAGGCAAAGCCTTAACTTTGTCTTGTTTTCGGTCCATCTGATGTGTTTAGGTAAGTCCAGTGAACTTCATGAGAAAATTGAAAGAGAAAAGCTCTTAGTATTACTATCTGGAAATTAAAAAGTACTTCTCAGAAAGAATTGCAAAACCTACACATTGTGGACAAGTTAATATAATCTTCAGAACTGGGACTATGAAACTCAAGGACTTAAAGAAATGAATCTTCTACTAAGAAGTAAATACCAGCCATATGTAACACTTAAGCAAGCACTGTATTTATTCAATATGTAACCACAGATATAACACTTATGAAGTCTAAACAACAATAACATCTCTTGAAGGGATTTGACAACCATAATTGTTGCAATGTAAGAATCAGTTTTCAAATTTTGTTCCAGATTCGAGGGAGTACTAGATGTTCGAGTTGTCTGTGCAGACTGAAAGTTCTTTGAAGCTGGCACTTTAAATGTTACATTCATTATAGACATACATTATGGACAGTGCTTCTATCTCATGTAATGCAAATAAATGTGCTAATTGCAGTCAGATCCTTATTGTTCAACACTGTCTTATAATGGAAGAAAGAAGATTCTTGCAAACTGTGAACTGTTGGGATTTATAGAGTGGAATTATTTTTGATATCTCACAATGGACACTATCCTTATTGTGGCAGCATGTTAGCAAATTAATATTAAAACTAAGTAATAATTAGAGTCATATAAAAATTATTTCTACTTTTGAGGAACTTCAGGTTCAAAATAAGGAATTTTTCTGCCAAGAAATTCTCCATGTTGCGGTGGGGAGGTACTGAAGAAGGGACTTAAGGGTAACAGGAATAGATGAGGAATTGAAGATTTTGACTGTAGATAGGAGGGCTTCTTAAATGAACACAAAAGACTGTGTAGAATTGGAAGAATTTGCAGAAGCAGACTTTGTGAAAATCTCATACAGATTTTAATCTGAAACTCATATTGAGCTCTGCAAGGAAAATGAGTCTAAAGTAAGGCACACAGAATTCAGATATCCTTTGTTTTTTAATATACCAGATCACTGCTGAAAGTACAGTAAAGGTATGATAGATTTAATCCTAAAGTAACAGTATGAAATAGTTCAAATTATTTCTACTCTAATAAAAATTTATTTGTCTCTCTTAAATATGAAAGGATCATAGAACCTCCAACTCACATGTTGCAATTGTACATGATTCAAGCTGTGTAGATAGCTCCCATTGCCACTGACTGCTGCTCAACTCTGATGTTTTAGGGAACCCTCAAAAATAATTAGATGTTTACTCTTCTACTAAATTCAAAATGGTTTAGATTTTGCTTCTTTGGTAATAATTGCCATTTTAGTTGCCCTTTGCCTTTCACTCATAATTAACTTTATGTTTTAACCATTCTGGGATTATTTTATTCTGTTCTTGGTTAATTACATGTATTGCTATTCATTTACATACTTCAGTATTCATTTGTTTTACTTCACAGGTGTGGTGGGTTGACCTTGGCTGGATACCAGGTGTCCATCCAACCACTCTATCACTTCCCTTCCCAGCTGTAAAAGGGAGTGAATAAGATGAAAAACAACTCGTGGTTTGGGATAAGGCAGTTTACTAAGGCAAAGCAAAAGCTTGCTCACACAAAAGTAAAGCAAAAAATAGCAAGGTTTAGTCTCTTCTTTGCATCAGCAGCAATGTCCGACCAATTCCTAAGAAGCAGAGCTTCAGCAATATGTAATGGTTTCTTAGCCATTGAAAACAACAATTTTCCCCCTTCCTACTCTTTTTATATCTGAGCTGATGTCATATGGTATGGAAAATCATTTTGGTCAGTTTGGGTCAACTGGCCTACCTGTGTCCTCTTCCAGAATCTTGCCGTCAATTAGGGAAAAAATGTTACAGTGCTGATACTGTGATCAGCAGTAGCGATAACACTGGTGTGTTATCAACACCCTTCTAGCTACCGAAGCAAAGCACAGCACTGTAAGGGCTGCTATGGGGAAATGATCTCTGTCTCAGCCAGACCCAATACAACAGGTTTCCTTTCACCTGTAATTTTGTGACCTTTCATTTACCTTCTCCAAATGCTGACTTTCCAAGTGGTCTTATCTTCACTGCCCTTCACCTGCAATCAACAACTTAGCTGGATCACTGCTGTGCCTGTTTTGTCAGGTTTCTCTAGGGATACTATCACCTTTCATGTGTGAATCACCCTCCCTCTCTCCCTCCCTCCCTCCCTCCCTCCTTCTTCCCTTCCTCCCTTCCTTCCTTCCCCTTTCACACCTTGCCATGCAGCTTTTAATTTTTACTAGAGAAGTAGAGCTTCGTTGAAGACAAGTAGGTCTATAAGACACCCAGTAACTATTACTCAGTGCTGTACATGCAAAAATTTAACATTCAGTTACCATGTTCAACAATTCCATCTGATCAACTATGCACCAGTCAATATCATAATAATGAGTGAAAGCATAATATTGAATGATAACAGAGTTCAAAGCCTGAAGAAATTATAAACTTATTGTGAAATGAGTATTTTGAGGAAAAACTCAAAAGACTTAAAAGATTATCAAGCAAATTCCTAGGCATGGTGTGGGAACTGTTATTTGTCAGAAAACCTTTCCCATAAGTACTCTAATTTTTTCTGAAAACTTTAATACAGTTGTCATAATATTTTTCTCTGTCTTCAATCCCAGAGAGGAGTTCTTGACATGTTTAATTTCCTAGTCCAAACATAGCCCAGAATTCTTGTACACAGTGAGCAAAGAAAAAATGAAGCCTTGTGCTCACATAGTGATGACTGCACATCTGAGAAAGATTTGAGGTGACAGTCCATTCTATTGCTGTTTTATTTTGGCTTTTGTTTCAAATCCATTCATAAAGTAAGTAAAATGCTTCTCTGGAATACAGCCCATCTATCATGTTAGATGCAGACTTCTTCCAGCATTAGCATAACGTGAAAAAAAAAAGGAATTTAAAACGATGGCCAAAAGTAACTAGATAAGCTACTGGAGGAATTATGAATACATACATTTTCCAAACAGATGTTTCTTCTTTATGTCTTGACTGTAGCTAAGAACCTCCTCTGTCTGTTTACTTCCCTACCTGGATGGGTCAAATCTCCTGGACTATACCTGCACTCCAACTTTCCCCATCTATTTGAAGAGTCTATATTTGATGGACTATAGCCCACTAATTTACTTCATTCATTCTGTCCTTTATAAATTGATTCACTCCTAAAACTCTTGTCCTAGTTTTCTCCCTTGAAAATTTCATTGCAATCAGTCCCTTGCATACTTTACTGAGTAAAATGTGAAACAGTCTAAAGGGTTACTTTAATAAAAGTGTCTGGGGTAGTTATGGTTTTAAATTTGCCTCAACTTTTATCTATTTTTATTTAAAAGGAAATAAACATCCTTTATGTACTTCAAATTTTAGAAATCAACTACTGCATTGGGTTTCTGTGGCCAGGTTTTGGTAACAGAGGGGACTACGGAGGTGAGTTCTGTGAGAAGCTGCTGGAAACTTCCCCTATGTCTGGTATAGCCAATTCCAGCCAGCTCCAGAACAGACACACTGCTGGCCAAGACCAAGCCAATCGGGATTGATAATAATGCCTCTGTGATAACATAATTAAGAAAGTGAAAAAAGTTATTGTGCACATGAAACTTGCAGCAGAGAAAAGTGGTGTGAGAACATGTGAACAACTCTGCAGACACCAAGGTCAGCAGAGAAGGAGGGGCAGGAGGTGCTCCAGGCACCAGAGCTGAGGTTCCCCTGCAGCCCGTGGTGCAGACCATGGTGAAGCAGCTGTCCTCTGCAGGTCATAGAGGATCACAGGAGGGCAGAGATTCACCTGCAGCCCGTGGAGACGGCCCCATACCAGAGCAGGTGGATGCCTGAAGGAGGCTGTGACCCTGTAGGAGGTCCATGCTGGGTCAGTGTCCTGGCAGGGACCTGCTGACCTGTGGAGAGAGGAGCCTACACTGGAACAGGTTTTCCTGATAGAGCTTGTGACCATGTTGGGGACTTACGCTGGAGCAGCCTGTGCCTGAAGGACTGCAACCTGTGGAAAAACGACTCACATTGCAACAGTTTGTGAAGAACTGTTGCTGTGGGATGGACTCACAATGGAGAAGTTCATGAAGGCTTGTCTCCTGTGGGAGGGTGTTTTTAGGACTTATTTTACTTCTCATTATCCTGCCCTGATTTTGTCAGTAATAAATTTAAAGTCTTTGACAGTAACTAGTGAATGATCTCTCCCTGTCCTCATCTCAACTCATGAACCCTTTGTTCTGTTTTCTCTCCTCGGCAGAAGGGAGTGATAGAACAGCTTTAGGGGGCACCTGGTGTCCAGTCAGGGTCAACCCACTACAACTACTTATATTATTACATAGAACCATTTACTCTCCAGGTGATCCTTCCTTCATTTGTCTATTTTCCCACACAAATAATAAAATATGTAGGACTTACTTCAGTTAAAAGACATATCCATAAATGTTTACCAGACCACTTACCCCTGCAAGCATCTTTTTTTCTTTGCAGCAATCTAAACAAGATTCTTCATGTATCTCATAACAGAAAGTATACTCTGCTCCACCTCTGTGATCTGAGCATGCAGCTATGACATTTGACTTTTTTTTTTTTTTTTTTTTTTTTGGCACATGCTGATAACATGAAACAAGGCAGGGGATTCTCAGAGTTATGAGTATCTGAAGTGCATCTGCACATGTATGAAAGGAAAAGAAGGTTTCTCTCTGTCTGCCTTGCATATCTGTGAGCTGGAAAAAGAAATGTTAAACCGAAGGAAAAAAAAAACCAAATGTGTGCTAGGTCTTTACAGGGCTGAAGGATTAATTCTGAGGTTCCAGGCACAAATAGCTGAGGTTTTCCGTGTTGCAAGGAACTGGAAATATCAGACATCTGACATCTTAGATGTCTTTTTAAGTGAAAGCAGTTATGAGAAAAACATAAAATTGCTGAGTTTTCCTTCCTCTTACTATGTCTATAATTTTGTGGTTATTTTGGTTTCAGTTTTATATATATATATATATTTTTTTTTGTCATTGGAACCTTTACATCTTTAAATTATCGCTATGCCCATCCATTAATTTCTGAAAGAAAAAATTGAGGCAAGTCATACTCATTTGGGTCACACAAGTGAATAGAGTTATATTAAGTTGAATCAGTAGTATTGAGAAAAACCAATAAGATAGCCAAAGACCTGTGTGGTTTTCCATATTGAAATCTGTACTTTAATCTATTTTTATTAATATCTGGATCAGTTTAATCTGGTAAAACCTGCTTAAGAATAACTATCTGTACATAAAGAAGTCTAATATTCCTGTTCCTGATACCTAGTACTTACATTTTATTTTTTAAGGTCTTTTGCCCATACATAGGGCAAACATGTAAGTAGGATGAACAATCTACATAATTTCCTCAGAAGACTTTTTTAAAAAAAAAGGAGAGAAGAGGGGAGAGGAGAGGGGAGGGGAGAGGGGAGAGGAGAGGAGAGGGGAGAGGGGAGAGGGGAGAGGGGAG
>JAWWMO010000001.1:73030198-73094895 GCA_035047845.1 Dendrocincla fuliginosa
CCCTTTTTTTTTTCCCCTTTTTTTTTCCCCTTTTTTTTTTCCCCTTTTTTTTTTCCCCTTTTTTTTCTTTTTTTTTGGATCGTTTTATACCTTTTTCATGTCAGTGTTTTTGCTTTTCAATCCTTTACTTACCAGCTATGTACAGCTCAACATCCTTACTTCTATCTGAAATCCTGGGTTTGCAATTCTCTCTTGCGCGTTCTATTTTGATGTACTTTTTCCTATAGTTTACTAGAATTTAATGTTCTTCTCAAAAGTCAGACTGCAGAGTGCAGAAGTATGCAATACTAAAATGAGACACAGAATAGCAAATTGGACACTCCGGGGAAAGCACTGATAATAGTGATCAAGCCAGGAGGTAAAAGCATATTGCTACCTGGGTCTTCATTTCTTTCACTATTTTCTTCTGAAATAACTTAGAAAGCCAATGTCTTATTATTTTTTTGTGTCTACATCTAGCACTGCAAAAATTATGTATCTAGTGTAAGTTTTATAGTTCACCTCCCAAAAATGTGATTTATTCTCTATATTTTGTATATTCAAGGAGTGGGGGAGCTTTGATTTGTAAGTACAACTGTCTTTTTACTTATAACAGACATTGGTCAAGTATTTTAAACTAGACAACTAATTTAAACAATTAAATATTAATTATTAAACCATGTGAATCAGGCTCATGACAGTTGTGGTTTCCTCTGAAATATTAGACATCTTTTGTTTGAATTGTCTCATAAGAAACAGTTATTCCTGACATAAGATTTCTTTGATGCTTAGACAAGATAAGATTAATGAAAAGTAGTCAGAGAACTTTAAGATTGACCTTCATGTTTTGTTTTGTTTTGTTTTTTTTTCCATGACACTAGTACACTGGTTTGCTTCTTAGTTTACAAATGAAAGAAGTGTCTTCACATGGTTTATATTTTAATTAATAAGTGATTTTTCAGAGTTGTGTCTAAGGTTTTGACATTTTACTTAGTACATTCCTTGACAGGCAGATAAATTTGACCTGAAGATTTCTATCAAAGGTGTTCAATGTTTCTGAAAATGAACACTCAATGACTTGCAGTACTTTCTGTCATGACTCTGGCATTACATTCCTTCTTTTCTTGACTTCAGTATTTTTGTAGTTGATTCAAAATATTTGTGACTTCTTAGTCTTTGTGACTTCTGTCTTTGCATAAGAACACTTAAAATTCTGTTCTGGAATCTAATTAATATGATGTATTGAAAGTTTGTGATGTTTAAAAAAGCAATAAGAAAAGATGCCCTTGCAGGGAGACCATGTTCAGAAGGGTTTTGATTTTTCTTCAGAATTTGGAGTTCATGGCAAAGAGGAAAGTAAACACTGCCTGGCTTCACTTGTCTTGTGTAGGTTTATTCAGACAGACAAGTTCCTGGAGTATACTGTGAAGTAAATGCATGCTCATATTTCATTCTAAGGAACGCAACTTGCTAATATATTAATCATAAGTGAAATATTTTAAAACAATAATGCAAGTGAAAAAGAAAGTTAGTGGACTGTTGATGTTTATGTTATGTGATTTTTATAAGCTTTTTCTAACTTCTTGTTTAAGTGCATTGTAGTAAATATCTCAAAGTGCTCTGAGTGCCATAGCACCCATAACTGTATCTTCTGTCCAAGAAGGAAGAGCAGATAGTTTTATATTAGTGGAATGTAATAATGGAAATTACTTTTTGTAATATAGATGACACCAAGTGATGAAGTTGGGATAAAAATTAAAAGTTTGGAGAAATTATCCTTATTGTTTAAGTGGAAGCCTATGTTTTTGTTTATATGAAAATGACCATAAAACAATTCAAGTATTTCCATCAAAAAAGTTAGCTTAGCTTTTTAGGCTACTTCTGGGTTTTGTAACAAGTTCAATCCAAGTAGTTTGCTGGGCTGCTTCTACTTTATATATTTACCTTACCACTGTTGTCTCCTTATTAAATCCTTTTCTATTTTATTGATTTTTAATGAAAGAATTACAATCTATTTAGTACCCAAATATATGGAATGAGATATGATGAGTGCTGCATTCAGCTCTGGGGTCCCAAGTACAAGGTATGGACCTGTTAGAGAGGGTCCAGGGGAGAACCACTGAAATGGTCACACAACTGGAGCACATCTCCCATGAGGGTGGTGATACACTGGAACAGGTTGCCCAGAGAAGTTGTGGATACATCATCACTGGAAATGTTCAAGGTCAAGTTGAGTGGGGCTTTGAGCAACTTGAACTACTGAAAGGTGTCCCTTCTGCCCATGGCAGAGACGTTGAACTACACGATCTTTAAGGTTCCTTTAACCCAAATCATCCTGGTTCTTTCTCTTTTGAGAATGTCTTCAGACTAGGTCTGCTTCTAGTTAAAACCCTTCATCTTGTCTCAGCCAAGACTTGGACATTAGGTTTCCCTTTTCTTGAGAAGTCAGGTTGATATGGAGTATTTTATAATCCATGCCAAACAGGATAAATGAAACTGAAGTTTTTTTCTATTTATATTTGAAAGTACATTAACATCTAGGATGAAATTAAGCTAACTCAAAGTCAGAAATATGCACTATCTAGAATGCCAGCTGCCATAAGAGGGAATGTAAGAACAATATTTCGTCTCCCACACTGAAGCAACAAGCTAAAGTTATGTGACATAGCTGACAATTAGCACAGTAAACACTTAAAGTTGTAGGGAAGGTTGAATAGATGTAAATATTAAGTCAAAGTAATAGAACAATGAAATTCTCAAGCATTTTGACAAAATGCCAAGATTAAAAAAAAAAAAAAGAAGAATAGGTAAAAATTGCAATTAATTTGATTTGTTACTTTTTTTTTTTTGTTGTGGTTGGTTGGTTGGTTTCCTTGTTTTGTTCTGTTTTCTAAGGAAAAGAGATCTGCTTTTGGATGTTATGATTTCTGTGTTAGAAAGTCACAAATGATCAAAGCTGATATTTCACATACTGCTTTAAATTAGCCTGGATGCTTATACTATAACATAACCTTTAGCTGTTTTGTATGTCATTCTATTCACACATGCATTGTTAAACTTCTGCAGTTAACAAGTCCTTGAACACAGTGAACAGTACTTCTGACTCAGAAAAGGTATAATAAAATTAGAAAAACTAAAACAATGTCAAGGATGATTGAGAGCTGATGGCTGTATATGGAGAAATTAAACAAACGAGCACACTTCAGGTTAGAAAAAGAATGATTGGCAGGGGAAAAGAAACAAACAAACATGAGAAATAGGTAACAATTTTTCAGGTTTTCGACAGATCTTTTTTAACGAACTAGAATTGACCAACTTCCAAATGAAAATGAAAGCAGATTCTTCACAAAATGAAGTTAAAATATTAAAGTCCTTGAAAAAAAAATATACCAGTTCAAAATCACTAGATACAATTCATGAAACTAAAATGCAACTAGACCTACATAGCATGCCATCCTTTGTCCAAAAGGTTTCTGAGGTGTTATTAGATAGAACCTAAGAAGATATTCTGTACATGTATTTTTTTTTTTCCACAGTTTGCTCATTCATTTTTATTGCCATGCTGATGACTAGATGCCTATTGTGGGGGGTATTGGGCTTTTTTTTGTGTGTGGGGGAAGCTCTTTTTTTCTTTTTCCTTTTTTTTTTTATTTTTGTTGTTGTGGGAGGGGAGTAGTTTGGTGGTTTTCTCTTTTTTTGGTTGGTTGGTTTTCTTTGTTTTGTCTTTGGTTTGTTTTTTTTTTGTTTTGTTTTGTTTTGGGTTTTTTTTGGTTTTTTTTGGTTTTTTTTTTGTACAGAATTTACTACTTGGCAAAGATGCTGTATTCAGTATGCTATCAATATAGCACATTCTGTTATGTATTGCAGCCAAATCATGGCTGACATTTCTACTTTTCCTGTTCTTGTTTTTTTAGCTGCACGAAATTAGTGTTAAGGAACAGAAGTTGAGTTAGAATCAGTTATTTTGCAATGCTTAATTAATAAATGGTCAAGGACATCAGCAATACTCTTATTTATTATTTTCTATTATTATTTTGCATACATCAACATTATTGTTGAACTTCTTGGATTTCAAATCTGTAATTGTATCATCCTTACATTATTCTTCACTTGATCTTTGGAGTTTACTGCATTGTCTGCAAAAAAAGAATAGAAGAAATGAACAATAAATTACAATTTTAATGTAGCACAGTCAAAGAGATAAATTATTTTGGCATGTCATAGAAGCTAAATGAGTTTTGGAAGATAAACATGTGTTGGAATTTATGGTATAAACTTCATTTTTTATGACTGTTACAAATCACTGGACAAGAAACTGTAAAATACTTAAGATCATACTTTGTTCTACTCTACCACTGAGCATTTATATCCATCAAAGAAATTACAGTTCAGATAGGATTTAAGGTGTCATTTGTTTACAGGTGATGATAATGACAAACCTTTCGCACTGTGCAAGCTCAGCAGCAAAACTGAAAGACACAGTAAAACATGGTATCAACTCAATAAATGTGACTATTTTGTGATGCTTGGACATAATGAGTTCAATAGGATGTAGCAAAAATCTTGCTTCATATTATCAGTAATTTATTTTTTAACTTAGAATAATTAAATATGTCATATGAGGTGGCTGGTTCTGTGGACTTAAAAGATAACGAACACATTCAGAGTAGAGGGTTACAATACCTAGTCTGTGTGTTGGTGGACCTGGTTTGACCACAGAACATCAGCTGTTTCTAATGAGAAATTATTCTTAATAAGTTTAATCCTCAAACTCTCCTTGCCTCCATAGATGTGTGACCTTCTTTAGCCCACTTTTAGGGATGCCCTATGGATGTTTTGAAGTTCCATGAGAACTGCTTGGGTGCTCAATGTGTGGAACAAAAACATGCCAGAACCTTCACATTCCAGTAGAATTTAAATAACTAATACAGATAACCCAAAAATAACTGCAACTCTCTACCCAGTGTAAAGGAATTCTTCTGTACATGAGACACAGTTGTGCTTACTATAGCTGTTTGGTAGATAAATTCTGTTTTTAGTACAGGTAAGAAAGGCTGTCTTTCTTAATTCTTACATCATCTTCACACACATGGTTTTGTCCTCCATGACTGTTAACAAGTCTACGTTAATTTTTCTGGATTTATTTTTTTGCTTTTTTTTGGTTGGTTTTTTTTTTTTTGAGGGGTTGTGGGTTTCATTTGGGGTTTTATTTTTGGGAGGATGTTTTATTAATTATTTGGAATCTTGAAATCCTTCTATTATCCCTCACATCTTAAGACATATTCTGCAAGTTTAAATTTAATACATTATTCAATTTTTCCATGTCTCTCCTTGGAACATATGATGCTTCTTAGTTTATTACTAATTCTAGAAAAGAATGACTCTATTCTTGGTGAAATAGGTCATGAAAATGTTTAATTTTTACAATCAGTTATCAAAGTTACCATGTACACAGACACACAAATACTTAGACAAAGACAGCTTAGTATTTTCTTTTTTTTTTAAATGTTATAAAAGATTTTAAGATTACTTAAAACTAGCAAGTTATTCTAGAGTTAAGTTTCTGTACAGTTTTCTGACCATGTAGATTGCATAATACTAGGAAACATTTCAGTCATAATGGTTGAGAAGACTTCAGCAACTTATGTCTTGTTTTCATCCTCTAATGTCCATTTTGAAGTGTACTAATATACTGAATTAATGGGAAAGACAAAAGTAAATACTGCATGAAAGAGATAATTCAACTATTTTTTTTTTACCTTCATAATGATTTATAAACTAACAGCAATTAATTTTAACACACAAAAAGAATAATTCACGTTTTTCTGCCTCCTCTCATCTAAATTTTACTGTCCATAAAATGAGGAAATAAAATGTTTCTTAAAATTGTGTTTTGGAGACAATTTAAAATTGATTGTCAGAAATCTCAAGGGAGGTGTTTGCATACCAAGGTGATAAAAACTTTTCTTGTAACATCACAATTTATAGTGTAAATTTATAGATCATTAACTAGGATAATTGTAATGGATAGTAATTGTGGGATTACAGGGTATCATACCAAACACTCCAAGATCCTAGGGGCCCAATTCCAGTCTGCTACTATCAGAGCATTAGATAATGAACTTCTTTCCTCAAGAAACCAAATGAGAAAATATTTAATGAGAGATTTAAAATCTTTTTAATGTGTCCGCACATAAGTTTGAAGTGCTGTGACTTGTATGTTATGCAAAAGTCAGGAAAGCAAGAATAGATTAACTAATAGAAAACCAACATATTGAGGAACACAAGACAAAAGGAGGAGACAGAGGTAGAAAGAGGAAGAGGGAAGAACAGAATTACAGATAACAAAAATCTTTGAGGATAGGTCTCAGGATTTTCAACTGAGTTTTACTTTTTCTTTTTTTTTTTTTTAATAGAAATTTACTTGATAAACTACAGGGATTAGCGATCCAAAGAATAAATAAATTTAAGGGTTTTGAGGAGAGGGATTAAATGTGCAATTCTATACTTTTAAGGCATCTGGGCAAAAAAAATTAAGGTTGAAATATTCCTGACAGAAAGGAAGGTAAGTGAAACATAACATCAGAACTGACAAGTGTTCATTTAAAGTAGATAGTAGTTACTAGCACCACTGAACGGAAATATAAATTATTTCAAAATTCTATGTTCCTGTTCAATGGGTCCTTTTTTTAATTCTGTGCCTTTGAGTTATAGCAGTTATTTTTTTTCTTTATCATAGTTTAATGAAAATAATGATAATTATTCAAACTGAGGTATTTAAATTCATGAATATGTAGGATCCACTTCAACACACAGTGAGTTATGATTGAAAGAACAACAAATTTTCACAAAAATTGCAGTACAGGCAAATAAGTAAAGAAATTCTCACAAAACCTGTAGTTAGGACTTGCTTGTAATTGTGAAACCAAATCCTGAGAGGTATCAAAGATATCCCTGCACATGTATTTGAAATTATCCTTTTAAAATTGTTTATCCATTCGAATTTCTCTTGCCTATTAAATTGTCACATTATAATAAAAAAGGTACAAGGAGAACATCTTAATTACTATCCATTGAAATTAGAACTGTTAATGCATTCTCTCAGAAGGGCATTTCTAAATGTTCATGCCAGGATGATAGATAAAGAGACACTGTCTTCAGTTCGTATATCTGTCTCAAGGTTTCACTTTTTGCCTCGTGTCAAATATTTCTACGTTTTGAGCAGAGGCACTGAACCTGATTTTTCAAAATATATGTTGAAAAAATATTTCAGACTTTCATTAAGAAAATTTGCATACTATGGAGTTCCAGATTCATATTCAGGAAATCACATCTGGAAGCTGTGGCAAGCCACTCCTCAGGTGTGAGTGTCCAAGTCTAAATTGTTAGTATGGCCTGTAACACAGGTTTATTCTCTCCAGAGATCACTTTTCCCCTCTTAATTCTTGGTCACTTTTTCACAGACATCAAGAGTTAGAAGTCACTTGGAATAGATGGCGTGGACAAACCTTTTTTCTAAGAAGAAGAAAGTTTATTAAAATGGGTACAAACAGTGCTATGCCAATTTTCCAAGGCCTAAAGAATGGGTCTTGGCCTTATTTAATTTTCTATTATACACATATTATCCACACAGCCAAACTGGTATTACTGGGTATATTTAATTGAGGTATAGTATGCACCTTGTTCATAAAGTTAATTTTTAGTATAAATTAAGCTAACCTAAATTAGGTTAATGAGCCCCTGGGCCCCTTTACTGTTCAATCAAGAGGAAAAAAAAAAAAAAAAAAAGAAAAAGATTTAGATCAAGAATTCGGTTGTTCTTTTACGATAATTCACTGCCTTCCTTGACTACAGAAGCAGCCTAGGGACTTTTTAAAACTACACTTATTTTTAATTTAAGCATCTCAAATAATTGTTTTCTGTTACAAGGGATAAATCAAGTCCTTGATAACCACTTCTGCTATGTTCAGCTATTAGAACAAGCTCAAGTTTTCTTAATTTTCAAACAGTTCTGTTGATCCCAAAGACATTTCTGAGTTCTCAAGGAAGTTAAATGAGTAAAGTAAATATTTTTACTGTATCAGCTAATGCAGCATCAGCAGTCTTTGCATCTGGAGAATAAGAAAGTTAGACTACAAATCTGGAAAAAAACTAAGAGGACATAAAAACATATGAAGTTCATATATACATATATATATATAATGAAAATTGCAATTATTTTACAGCTGAAAAAAGCCCAAAAGTTTTTTTCCCTCCTTTTTGTTTGAAATACATGGCAGAACTCTCTACTAGTTTCATAAAGACTTCATCTTGTGCAAAAAGTTTTAAAAGCATGTGCTTCACCAAATGAGGAAAAAAAAAATGCAAACAAAGAACACTTTGCTTTGAGAAAGAAGCAAGTGTGTTCTATGAAGTTTTCTGGATGTTTCTTCCTTTTGCTTTTTCTGAACCTAGTCCAGGGCAACTAGCTGTAGGTGACCCTGCTTGAACAGGTAGTTGAATCAGATGACTGCCAGAAACTTGTTTCAGCCTCAACCATTCTGTGATTCTGTAACTCGTCTCAGATCATGATGTGACTTTATCTGTAGATTTATCCAAACAGCAAGATTTTCATTGTCTGATCATAATTTCACTAAATTCTTTCATAGCACAATAAAATAGTGATAATTTTGAGGGCAATTGAAAGTTGATACACCTAAAAAAGCCCATATATTAATATACAAAAGTTTATATATGAACATTATTCAGTTGAAATATTTGCTTCTTCAATGTCCAAAATAAGATAAAGTGACTACTTATGCCTGATATTTATGGAAAAAAACACTTAAAATATTGAGCATTCAAATCAATATGGAAATAAAAAATATACTGAAGAATAGAACTGAAAAGGAAGTTAATTATTTTAACATGGTTTAAAGCTATTTACTCAATTAATTTATTCTTTTTTTTTTTTTTCCAGAATAATTAGTTTTATGGAGACAAGTTATTGTGCCAAGAAACATCTGGATGCAGAACATTTAATTTCAGAGGAGAGTAGTTGTTCTATCAGTTAAAATGTAGAGGATACACAGGAATCCTTGCCCAATCAAGTCAGAGCAGTCTGAGATGAAAAACGCTGTTCTGCATTTTTCAAAAGAGCTTCAACACATTAGTCTATATTCACAGCTAGTGTCCTAATTTTGTGTACTAAGCAAATTGTCCCACTTTATGCAAACACCTTCACCTATCCAAAAGGCATGTCAGGTTCCCATACAAAAACAGAAATTATAAAAAGTCAATTTTCCCTTAAAAATGCAAACAAAGCAAAAATTGAAAACTTTTGGTTTTTTTTCTGTTGTGCCCATGTTGGATAAAATAAATGTCAAACAACAAAATCAGCTTAAATAAAACAGTTTTTAACTACTTGCATCTGCAAATATGTTTAGTATTAAATTATCAGTATTTTCTTATTAACTTTTGAACATTGCAACAGGAAGATTTCCAGTCGGAAAATTCCAAAATAAGATAAACCTGTACTCATATTCATCTGGTACTTACATAAGCTCCAAAGAATTTAGTCATCTTGCATGGGAAGGACATTCATAGATTCCTGGATTTAGACTCAGGTCCTATGCACCCCTCACAGATTTATTTTAGTGGAATGTTATTGGAATTTATAAACCTGCTTTCTTTCGTAACCAAAACCTACCTTTAAGTATTATATAGTTTGTATCACGGATATGCAATTATTGACTTCCTATTCAGTAACAAGGGTCAGTTTGAAGTGGTCTTGGTGCTCAGCTAAATCCTAAATAACCTGTAAGGCAGCTGAAATTCCTGAACTAGGTTTTTCACACTGTGGCCTTTACATGCTATATAAACACAGCTTAGTATTTTCTAATATTTTACAACTGGGGTTAAAGCACAACATAGAACTCTTTCTGTGTGAGCAAATAAAACTAAACATAATAAATGTAGACATATCTACCCCAAATTCTGTTTGTCAGATTATGATGACAGGAGCAAGGAGAAATAGAGACCTTTAGTGAATCACACCAAAGTTTTGAAACAGAAGAAAATCTGCGATTTTGAGGTTCAAGTATATATATCACCTCTATTATAAATTTTACCATAATGACACAGTATTTTTTTCTAATTGTGTTTTGAATGAGTGTCAGAAATACTACACCTGATGTAACGTTCCCATGCCACTATACCAGAGAAGGATCATGGGGATTCTCCAGTCTTGTGGCCAAGAGAAAGTGTCACAACCCATCAGTAGGGTAATAGTAGGGTGTAATGCTCATTATAAATTCTCATCAGGCTAAACAAAGACACCAGACAATGTGGCAGGAATTCGTGTTTTTATTGTACAGTACATTTCAATAAGTTCTCAACTCCCACTACAAACTCCTAATGTTCAGTACGAAGGATGGAGTAGAATACGAGAGCTGTGCTTTGCTCAGGCAAAGCAAGGGAAGAAGACAAAAAGTATCACTAGTCCTTAGATCCAGACTTTTGCAAGATCTATAGGTTTGCTTTCAAATAACAGAATCTCTTCAATTTTGATAATAGTTCACATCTGCTATGAATGTCCCTATTACTTTAGATGAAATGAAAATGAATTCTTAAATTTTAAAGGAATGAACAGATTGATCAAGTATTGCATATACAGTGTGTTATTCAGAAGGCTCTGAGTTAAAGTGGGTGTACCAATTTTTCCGTCATTAGTTCAGTGCAATGAAGTAACTCATAAATAGACATTTTATGAAGAAGGCATTGTATATCAATGAAACAATGTGTAAATGTCTTAAGCACTTGCCTTGAGACTATATCACTTTCAGGACAAGATGTTTACTAGTGATCACGATCACTAGGTTAGCAAAGATATAAGGCAATTATGAAAGAAAAAAAAAAAAAGATAAAGTGTTGAGGAGCAACAATTTTTTTTATACTGGAGACCAGTACAAGTTGACCAAGGCATTTTGTTTTCCACCAAAAGGTTTATAGCATGAGACCTTTCCAAGGTGCTTTTACAATGGGGTAATGCTTCTTGACACAATGACTAAAGTTACAGTGTGCTATATTAGCTATAAGTACACCTTTCAAAAAATTTTTAAGCCAATATTTTAGGGTTTTTTTTCAGTAACACTGGAGAACATTCATAGCCTTCAAATAAAAAATGGATAGATACTTTCATCTTTTAAATTGAAACTTGGTGTACCAAAATAAATAATAAAAAATGTGAAAATTCCACAAATAGTATCTAAATGTGAAATATTAATTTAGTTCTGAGCTCCCCACAATACACAGAAATGTTGTATACCCTTGTGGTACTATTTCTAAGAAAATGATATCCCATGGAAGTGTAGTCACTGATCAGACACAGGACTTCAAATAATATTCTTTGGGGTAAAATGGGAGAGCAGATGTAGAAATTATCATATAATTTTATGTTTATTAACATATTGGAGGTTGCATTTCCATATCTTTACTTCACTAGAATATTTAGCTCTATGGACACATTTTGTAAAGAAGATAGAAGATGAAGGGTTTTTATTTTTTTTTCTCTTTTGTTTTCAGCTAGTGGATAGCATTTAGCATTAAGACTGTGTGTAGAAGTGGAATGATACCAGACTATATGAATGAAGATAATAATAATAATTAAAAAATAATATATCACTCCCCACAAAAAGAAACACAAAATCACTCTCAGAATTATAAATATTTTATGAATATTTGTAATTATAAAAGAAACCCAACAAGACTTTTCTTAAATCCAGCAGAATACAAAAAAGTCCCATCGTTTGCATATGCAAGACTTCTATATTCATAAGCCTTTACAAACAGAATGAAGTATTAATTTCAAATTGTTTTTGTTGTTAATGTAACTCTGACTACATAAATATCCTAATACCATAATTAACTACTAGCTACTAAAATTAATTTGATATGTATCAAAGTATCATATTAACATAAATACCTTGTGCTTTAATTAAGAACATGAAAACCAGTACAAGATAGAGATGAAAGGAACCAACAACATACTCTAGCAACATTCCTGTTGAAAATCTAACAGCATTTTCTTTTGACCATTTAGGAGCATATTTTCCATAGCCATCATTCTAATTGCTTCAGAAAACTGAAAGCTAGCTTAAAAAATAAATTTGGCAAGGTCCTGCAACCTGTGCAAAATTCTGTGCATCAAAAGAAAAGGAAATCTCATATTTATATGAAATCTCTATTTCATCATATTTAGGACTTTACACATAGTTTTCAGTGTTTCACTGTCATTAATTACAGTAAGTGTTACTTTGCTTGGTTCTAAACATTTTTTTGCTCTTTTTTTTATGTTATTTGGAATATATTTTTGTCATGAATTGAAAAAACAGACACATAAGTGTGCACCCACATCTTCATGACCCTTTACTTACAAGTATTTTTACCATTTATTTTCTTCCTAGCATACAGCTTTCCAAGCATAGCTGTAAAGGCATTCAGCTAAAAGTGAAGCTAAAAAACCCTAGAAAATTATGAAGACAGGTGGTCAAGGTAGTGTACACATACACAGGAAAACTGTAAAAAAAATCTCACTTTAGAATTTTAAACAGCAGTAGGAAAGCTAATACATAGTGTTCAGTAAAACTAACCAGGGCAAGGGACTGAAAGTCATTAATACTTCAAATTGTTCTCAAGTTCAAACTCTAAAAGTTTTGGAAGCCAAAACTTAATTAGAAGGCAGTATCAGAAGACTGAGTAAGCTATCCCTTCTAGAAGTCCCAAGTCCTGATAGGCTTCTGTCATTACTTGCTCCTATTTTGCAAGACTGAAAAATTCATTTTAGTATAATACATTTTGAAAGTTGCCAAAAACGTTCCTGAAGATCGCCTCTTTAAGACAAATAAGCAAAACAAGGGAGAGAGTTTGATACAGGATCTTACAGAGAATTTAATTCTTAAGAGAATCTCTTGTCAAGTATCTTTTGTCACTTTGCTGTCTGGCATTTGTACAGACAAACACACTTAGACACATAGATATCCTTTTATCAAACTTTTGGTTATCTAGCTGCTTTAAAAATCTAGCTGTATAAAAACATTGTCTTCTAACTGGTCAAGAGAGATTAAATGCAATGTTCCTTTTATCTTTCTGCTTTCTCAGTTTCCAAAAATGCATTTTAATTTGCAACCTGTAGAAAATTTTGGACAGAAATTGCTTAATTCAAATTGGTACAGTGAAGTCTTACTTACCAATTTTAGTTATGGCACATATTCACAAGATATTTTGTCAATAACAAAGTTAATAACAAAGTTAAGATAATAAATTTAATAAAGCAAATAACAATAGTCATAACTCACTATAAATTGCCTAGAAATAAAATAAAGTTTGGTGTTGAAGGCCTTTCTGATTCTTTACAAGATAAATCTGGGCTTCATTTTAGTGAGAGGTTCCAAAAGAAAACACCTAAGAAAAATTTAGCAGACTAGTATTGGTCAGGTATGGCTTGAGTTTACAAAGTGACCAACTGTGCACAGGGAGGCTGGAAATACATGAGCCCATGTAACTTTTGGGGTTAAATATTTTGTAACTTGAGAACACTGGTATTATTCCAGTCCACCCAAGATGAATGAATTTGACCAATGGATCATTAAAGGGATTTTTTTTTGAAGGCTTCCTGAGGACTCAAAGTACACTTGGCCAAGTGATTCTCACATAGTTTCCTGTCACCACCAGAACTATTTCTCTGTGTGTCAGTGAAAGGGATATGAAGTATTTTTGATCTTCAGAAAAATAGGAAAGGAGAAGAAAGCCTTTCAAGCCCTTTAAAAGTGTTACAGTTTAAAGCCTTTAGAAGTTAACAAATGTACATTAAGCAGAAAGTTCACTTGGATACCTCTCATTATTCTTAAGCCAAAGTACTTCTGTAGTGAAAGGTGTGTGGGTTACCTCCACAATATATTTAGCAGTTTCTTCTTCTTCCTTATGGTGCCTTCTCTAGTCCAATGAGTCAGTCATGGAGGATGCCAATCAATATTTCCTTTAAATATATTTCTCATTTTCAGTGCTTTACAAACAGCTCAAATTTAATGCGTTCTACTCATCCATATGAAAGCAAAATATCTATTTTATTATTTCAGAGCTTTTGTGTACTAATCCTACCAGCAACAACTTCATTCATAAATCTCGAGGTGTGGGATTTGTCTTTCTCTTATTGTTGTGCCATGTCCTCTAGCGGGAGGTCTTAATTAATAAGTTCTGCCACTACTTTTCCAAATTATTTTTCTTTTACTTTATATTTGTGGGCTAGATTATTTTTACAGTAAATTTTTGCATATAAATACTTCAGCCAAGAAACTCTTTAAACTATCGATATCTATTTTCAGCAAGACTAGAAGAACACTGAGGACCTGAGTAAAAAAAAAAAATATTTTTTTAGAAAAATTCTGACACTCTTGCAAAAGAAAGGTAGTTTTAGAACTGCCAGCCCAATATTTATTTCTCACAATATAAGGCAAATTTTAACTCAGAACTCAAAAAAGAAAATACAATAAATTATTATTAAACTTGTATCTGAAATAGCTCTAAAAAAATAAAAAATATGATATTTTTTATAAAATTGCAAGTTTAATTAAAATAGATGGAATTTTACTGGTTTTTTTTTTTTAACATAATATATGTCCATTTCAATTTGAGAAATAGAACTATTCTTAAGCAACAATGGGTCAAAATTACGCCTTTCCTGGATGCATATAGATTTCTTTTTGGGTTCTATATATGGACACACAGATACTGACAGGAATGGCAGGATTAATGGGGCCCTAAATTATTTCACTTCTAAAATCTGAAAATCTTAAGTGATTTTTGGTGTTAAAATGTGCTTGTCAATCTAGGTTACACACTAAAACCTGGTATCTCTATTCTTTATACACATCTCTGAAGAGAGGACTCACATGGAATATTATAAAAATCCTGTTTCAAGATTTCATTTTGACTGCCTGTATCAGGCATTTCACTCCAGGTCTTCTAAAACACATATTATAGTATATTCCTGAAGAATCTTTTCTAAACAGTTTTTTTTTTTTGCTTGTTTGTTAGACTGAAACTCTCCTACTTTATATAGAGTTTCAGTATTTATTCAAGGGGTTGTTTTTTATTTTTGTTTTTGTTTTTTTTTTTGAATTTGGGAATTACTATATATATTTATTACTACATATATATCACTATATATATAACCATGTATATTACCATTTATATTTTTTAGTGGGGAAATATTTTTATTGCCTGTACAAAATGTAACAATTGCCAGTGCAAAGTCCCTAGACCACTTATAGGGCACAAGTTTCTCCAAAATATTCTTACTGGGAGGGGGGACCTTTCACTCTTTTCAGAGGCATCTTCCCACAGTTCTCTCCTTATGTCAGGGGCCATGTGGAGAAACATTATTATACTATCTCTGATCCTATTTTATCCTGTCTTTATTGTACCTGGGATCCACTTGTACTGCCCTCCTACAGATTTCCAGCATCTGGCAACACTTGCAATCAGTCACCATAACAAGCCACTCAGACATTTTATTTTAGCACCTTCCTAAGAATGTACACCATGAGCTCCCTAGGCTCACTCCATCTGTCCAGAATCATAACTTTGTTTCTTTCTTCTTGAAAAAGGTTTTTAATTTATTCATGGTCACTGATGGCTTATCAAAGTTTATAAAAGTTGGGTATGAAAAAAGGGATCAGAACATTCATAAAGATTGTATCTTCATTAATGATGACAGAGAAATTTGGGAAAAAAATTTAGCTTAATTCAAAAGAAAAAAAGTTACAGACTCCATTGACTCAAAATTAGAAGTAGCAGCCTAATTCAGACTAGTATACATTCTTACTAGTGAAATTAATTAACCCAAATTAATGAACTTATTATGAAGAATCCCTCTTCAAATGATATTTTGAAATTGACACATTTTTCTCCCCAAAGTATTCTAATGAACTTTCATATCTTCTTGTATATAGTAAAATTGAGTTGTCCTGTTAAAAGGGTACTCCAAAATCAGATGTATGATGTAGTCTTGAAAAATGTACTCTTAATTAAGTTGGTTTGTGTTCCATGTGTAGATTTTACCAAACCATCTTAAAGGCAAACCTTATTAAATAAAATAAAAAAAAAATACCCCAACCAGCCAATAAAACAAACAAAAAAAAAACCCCAAAGCACAAACAAAACTCCCCAACAACACAAACAAAAACAAGGCACCATATATGGTTTGTAATTTTACTACTGTAAATTAAACAGCCTGCATGAAACAAAAGCAGACTGAAACACAAACTAACGCATGAGCTAATTAGTATGCAGGAATTTGCCTTGGCAGGACTATGTGAAGCCCGCCTTAGTTAACCCTTTCCCCATTGGTTGTTATCCCCTGATTTCTATTGGTTGTAACAAAAATTCCCTAAAAGCCTTTAAATACCCCTGGCCATGTGAATAAACTCTCTCTCTCCATCCTCCCTTAGTCTCTGTGTGTCTTTTTCTTGGGGCATCTCAGGGACCACGTGGCATGGGGGAACAGGAAGGGGGAGCGTTCCACCATGCTGTCACACAAATGGGATTAGATTCACAGTTATCAGCACACTGGACAGAGGATATCTAAACTAGGTGATAACAGACACTTCAAGAAGCTGTTTCTGAAGTCCCAGTGTTTTTTGATTCCTACTTCATTGCTTTCCTTTAGACACCCTTAATGCTGGTGTCTGTATCTGTCAGACATAAACTAGAAAATCTATATTTCTTCACTGATAATAAAAGGTAGTCATTCATATGTAAATATCCAGGTAGAGACCTAGAATTAGGTGATGTGAAATCCATCCCTAATTTCCAAATAAAAAGAGTTAGACATTTTTAATCCAATCTCCAGTACATGAATCTCAGCTGAGTGTGTTTCAGTCAAACAGTGATTCTGCCAAACGACTGGCAATTGTTGATATATTGAATAACAGGAAACTAAGTTTCTATACTAATAAAACCCAAACATTTTGTCTTCAAATCATTCCATGTTAAAATTTTAGAAAGTCCTTTTTTAGCCCTCTGAGTACTTTTGACCTTTCTTATTAAATGATTTAGGGTTCTAGACTGTGTAAGTTGGTCCCATATTTAGAGTCATCAGATCCACACTGTGTATGCCCATAAAGCTATTTCCTGGTTTCTCTCGTCAGTCACAGCTGAATGTGTCCAACAATCTACATTTGAGAGGACCCATTTGAAATGTGGAGGAACATTCTTTCCAACATTCCATTCTTCTCTTTCCAACAAAAAGCACTGTTTCTCTGTGATCCTCCAATGCAGACATGTCTCTGGAATTCTGGATGATATATGGAAATTCCGTGTAAAATTAAAGTCTTCAAATTAAAGGCTAGATTACTAACTAACTTCAGAGTATATAGGAAAAATGGTTTCAGTTCAGAGCCCTGGTTCTGTCAAAAAGCTAGATGCTCAGTTCCTTACAATGTCTTGGCAGATCAATAACTATGAGACATCTATTGAGGCGACCATATTCTCTCAACAGAGACCAACATTCACAAAACACATGACAAACAAAGCTGCAAAAGCCAGATTGGCCTAGATTCTAGGTGTGGCAGACTTAAGCTGTGTCTTCATATTCACCTATGTCATAACTATATAGGAAGAGGCCAGATAAAAAGATGAAAGCTTTTCTATCCAAAGGGCTATTAATCAGAAAATCTGACCATATTCTGTTTTGTTTTCAAAAATGCACATTTACCTCTCTTTCCAGGAGAGTTACAAACTAGGCTACGTGGTTGTTTTGGTAGAAATACAAAGGCGAAAGAAACTTTGTCTTCAAAATTGCATGTGAAGTACTTGAGTCAATGTTTAGACTATAAGGTGTATAGGAGTTTTGTATTCCAGTCCCTGTTCTTTGCACATTTTATGTATTTTTTTTGTTTGAAGAATAAAGAAATGGTGGGATTCCAATTCATAAACATAGCTGTCAACATTATTTTATAGCTATGAGATGGACTCAATGATCTTTGTGGGTCCCTTCCAACTCAGCATGTTTCATGATTCTGTGAACTGCCTCAGTCAGTGAGGCTCCAGCAGCCATGAGTGGTGTGGAGTACGGGGGTAAGAGCCAGCTATGCAGTGGGGTTTCTGAGACCAGGAATAACCAAGTAGCAGCCCCATGACCCAGAAGCTCTTGGCAGTCAATCAGAAGAGGAGGGGGTGGTGTTGAGAGTGACTGAGAGGCATTTAAACAGCTCCAGGAGGCTCGAGCATCCTGAAGTGCAGCAAACAGGAGTGAGCAAACAGGGGCAAGGCATAGCAGTGAGGGCATGGCACAACAGTTTGCAGAGGCATGGTGAACTGGAAGGGATCCTCTCTGAATATCCAGGAGCAAGGGACTTTCATAGGTCAAATGAGGCACATCACTGGGAAACCACTGGTGAGTGTTCTCTCAGGAAAACAGCACAGGATGCACAGACTCGGGGGATGGGGGGGAAAGAAGGGGGGAGCCAGGATGCCCCTCTCAGTACTGCCGCCAGCCCAGCAAGCGGTGGCTGGGCACCCAAGGAGACAGAGGATGAAGGTGTAGCAGCAAAAAAATGAGCACCAGGAAACCTCTCTCTCACCACCTCCCAAGCTAGGGGAAAAGTGAGGTCCTTCCCCCCTAAAAAGCAAAAAAGACTCCTCCAATCCTCTCTCCAGCCATCTGATTGGAATGCAAATGTTTTAGCTATCCATCTGTTTAGGCTTTAGACAGTTAGCTGTCTCTGGGAGCAGGTATTAGACAGCTGGGGTTCTACAAGCTTCTAAATCCCAAACCTGTGTTGATAAGGGACAAAGAAAAAAAAAAGTCCATGAAAGATTTTGAAACTATGACAGAAGTTTACAAGGAGTCACATGAAAATGATGAAGGATAATGAGTGCAAGTTACCTCTGGGAAGCTTCTGACTGGACACAGAAAAGAAAAAATTTTCACAATGAGAACAATCATTGAAATAATCCCCTCAGGAAAGTGGTGAATTCCCCAGTGTTGGAAACTTTTAAGACTCAGCTGGACAGGGTGCTGCGCCCTCTTGTCTAGATTATGCTTCTGCCAAGAAAGGTTGGACTAGATGATCCTTGAGGTTGCTTTCAACCTGGTATTGTATCATTTATCATTCTATGATTTGTTGCTACTAACTGCAAGTTGGCTCATACAAGAATATCCTGACACTATAAATCATGAATCATCTGCTTTTTCTGGCCAGAGAGTGTTCTTGCCATAGACTCACGTAATTTCATTGTGCTGAAACTGTAAAGTGTGGATGCCAGCTTTATAGAGGGAAAAATATTCTCTGAACATTCTTACAGAGCTTAGCTGAGTTTCTTTTCCAACGACAATAAAATGCAGTACTATCAACTCTTTGTTATAAATTACAGCTATGCCTCAGTCTTTTATTCCTGAATTAGAGTAGTTCAGAGGATCTGAATAGAAACGATACAACCTTATCCATAACTAATTCTAATAGTCGTGGTAATAAAATAAAATTATTGTTCAATATCACTTTGGGTGCTTCTTGAGAAAATTCTTACAGCTTGAGTCATAAATATTATAAAATAGACTTAAAATTCACTGTTAAAAAAGAGGATAAGATTCACCTCTTTATTGTCCCCCTCTTCCTTTTCCTTCTTCACAACTGAATTATATCTACCAGTCTTTTATACAGACATACTAACTCTAGTTGTGAGTTCTCTGGTTCTCTTTTTTGACCTCTTTTGCATTGTGGCATGTGCCTAAGAATGCTGTCTCAGCATTCTTGAGCTTTCTTACAAGACCAAGCAGTTAGCTGGGAAAAAGTGTATTAGTAAAATGGCTGCAGCATGCCAAGCAGGAGAAAGCAAGAGAGAGAATGAGGACAGATTTGCTTGCTCTGCAATTCTTTAGAAGATGATGAATTCTGTCCATCCCCTCTCTGGGGGGTTAAAACAACTTCATAATGGCTAAGGAGGTAGTTCCAGTTAATTAGGCCCTGAGGATCAGAAGGTAAGTTTTTGTAACTCTTTCAAAAAACTCCTTAGCTTCTGCCCAGATGAGAAAAAACCTTCTGTTGTCTTTCTGTTCCCTTTCCTTTGCAGTTCCTGTGAAAAGTGATCAATTTGTTATGTGACTCAGTTTCAGCCTGAAGTGCCCTATGATGAGAAGATAATACTTTTCTAGCTTGTAATAGCTTACACGTTCTGTTCCAAAGGAAAAAATTCCTACCTCCCACCCCAGATAAGAAAAATATGTACCTTTTCTACATAGCATGTTGTGCTTTTGGCTAAGATACAGTTAAATTTCCTCACAAGAGCTAGTATGGGGATATATTTTTTTTTATTATTTCTACTGAATACAGGATTGATAATACAGAGATGTTTCTGTTATTCTGAGCAGTTCTTGCACAGAACCAAGGCCTTTTATGCTTTTCATACTACCATGCTGGCAAGAAAATTGAGGATGCATGGGAGGCTGGGAGGAGACACAGCTGGGACAGGTGACTCCAATTAATCCAGCGGATATTCCATACCATATGACATCATGCTCAGTATAAACAGTGGAGAAGGAAGAAGATTGAAGAGGCGATGTTTGGAGTGATGACATTTGTCTTCCTGAGTAAGCATTATGTGAGTAAACATCCCCTGCTCTCTTGGGGATTACAGAACTGTAATCATGGACCTGTCAGTCCATGGGAAACAGCGAATTAATTCCTTGTTTTGCTTTGCTTGTAGGCGCAGCTTTTGCTTTTCTTATGAAACTGTCTTTACCTCAACCCATGAGTTTTGTGGCTTTGACCCTTCCAATTCTCTTTCTGATCCTGTTAGTGGGGGAGCCAGCGAGTAGCTGCATGGGGCTTGGTTGCTGGCTGGAGTGAAACCACAACAAAGCACAAGCTAATCATTCTGAGACATGCTGAAATGCCATGAAGTCTTACAGTCTGTGATTCCTTCTGTACCTCCCCACACAATACACTTACTAAGAAGGCACAGGGTCATGGAGAACGGTGAAATATTTGCATATAAATCAGAAATATATCAAAACTGTATAAAAAATTCAAAACTGCATTTACTGAGAAAGCCAAAGTCAGCTAGAACTTAGATAAACGTGATGGGAAAGGATCTAGAAGTGAATGAAAGAAGGAAGACATCAGAGGATATTTCAGGTGGTGTGAAATCTTCCAGCATTAAAAACTGCCATGAGTGGGTGAACAGGCGGAACAGGATCCCTTAGTGAACAGCAACTGAGAGACTTGCCAAAACGGACTTACTTTTGTTTCCCTCAGGACAGAGTAAATTTCTATGAAGGATCAATGGAGTGAAGCTCTGAAGAGAATGCACAGAGAATGCACTACTAGTTACTGTGAATAATAGGAATACCCAGGCTACCAGTGGGCTGCTAAACTTTCTTGTTTATGAACCTTACAACCACAGCATTAAGTGACGGCAGAATACTAGAGGTTCAATTGACATGTGTTTTGGATAAAAACTGGTGTCAAAATGAGATGGAAAAAAGAAAATGTGGGCTCAGATATTAATGTAATTTTTTTTTCTTGTGATATTTCCTGAATGGACAGACTAAGAAGAATTTCCTGCTCTTTCAACAGCCCAAGTGTATTGAATGAGTTCTTGACTATAGAAGAGCTGTTTTGTCAATATTTGCCATGATTCTCCCTCATGATATGCTAGTGATGATATTCATCATGTGATCATTGAATGATTTATGTTGTAAGGGAAATCCAGAGTTCATATAGTCATCATCTTCCTGTAGCACCAACAAATAACTTTATTCAAATTCTCTTCAAAAGTTCCCTGAATTTCAGACTAAAACACTAACATTCAAAGTCTGCTGGTATTAACATTCTTATTTGAGATCAGTTTCTCTTAATTTTGTAGAATGCTACAATAATGTTCTGAAGTTGAAGAGTATCTGTTTATTTTACTGCCTAACCCTTTGCACTGGTGCTATTGAGCTATTGACAGTATGCCAGAATTCTCAGAGACTGTGTACTCTTTCTGATTAATGCTATTACTAGCATTCTTCAGTCTTGCACATATATTAAAAAGAAAGATTGAAGAATTTCCCCCCCCTCCCTAAACCAAAACATATAAACATAGAGAGATGTTGCAGTGGGTTGATCCTGGTTGGATGCCAGGCACCCACCAAAGCTGCTCTGTCACTCCTATCCACATGTAGACAGGGGTGAGAAAATATAACTAAAGATTCATGAGTTGAAATGAGAACCAGGGTTTAGTGCACCCAGTTTTTAATCATAATTATCTTCAGAAAGGATGTTCTCCCCTTGTATTCTTAACATCAATGTAATATTACTATTCTCTTCTTCATTACTGAGAATGAGTGGCATTGAACTAATCACTTTTGTGCTGATTACAAAACATTCTGTTCATTCCTCATTAACCTCTATAAACCACTGTGAAATATTGAGCTGACCTGACATATTTTTATATACCCTTTGTGGCTTGTCAAGCATTAATCACTATAGTTCCATAGAAATTTCTTATAATTTTGCCAGTGTGTATTTTTATTTTCACACTGTTTTACCAAAGCCAAGATATTTGAAATGCTCACATGCAGGTCGAATAGAATACAATTTTTTTTTTTTTTTTTCAGAAATAAGGGTTGCAATATGGAGCAAACTACAATGACATTAAATTGAAAGAACAGAAAACCAGAAGGTTCACAAAGAAGCTCATCTTTTTTTTTAGATAAGGAAAATATTGACCGTGACAACATTGAAAATATTCCAAGGGTTATATGAGTTGCTTGGGTATAATTACATAAATCATAGTTAATTAGGGCTAACCATAGAAAGCTAACTCAGAAGACTTAATAAGGCTCAATTCATAGTGTTTGATTTACTCTCCTGAGCATGCTCTTGTTTCCTACCTTCTGGTAAGAGTTCATTTCACCAAGATTTATTGCCCACATCTGAACCAGACCCTTTGTTCATAGTCCATTGTGGTGGATTGACCCTGGTTGTATGCCAACAACTCAACAAAGCTGCTCTATCACTCCCATCTGCAACTGGACAGGGGGGGGAAGTATAAAAAACAGCTCATGAGTTGAGATAAGGACTAGGAGAGATCACTCACTGAATACTGTCATGGGCAAAACAGACTCAATTTGGCAATATTAAGTGAATTTATTGCTAACAAAATCAGAGCACAATAATGAGAAGCAAAATAAATCTTAAAATTACCTTCCTCTCACCCCTCCATCCTTCCTGAGTGCAGCCTCATCCTCCTCAGTGATACAGGGAGATGGGGAATGGAGGTTACAGTCAGTCTGTCACATGTTGTTCCAGCCACTACTCAGGGAGAAGAGTCCTTTTCCTACTCCAGCATGGGGTGTCTCCCACCTTCTTCCTGTCCCCTTGCTCTTTCTGTCCCCTTCATCTTTTATTGCTTAACACACCATCATTGGGTATATGATATCCCTTTGGTAAAATGAGGTCAGCTGTCCCAGCTGTGTCCCCTCCCAGCTTCTTTCCCACTGATGAGGAAGCGTGAGGAGCAGAAAAGGCCCTTGATGCCATGTAAGGACTGCTCAGCAACAGCTAAAGCATCAGTGTGTTATTGGCACTGTTTTCATCACAAAACCAAAGCACATGGTGCTATACCAGCTACTAAGACAAAAATTACTTTTTTTTCCAGCTAAAACCAATACACTACCTCAGATGTAAATGTATACTCTGCATCTGTCTACACTTGGCAAAAAATCCTATTCGTGTCTGAATGTATTTCCAACTTTATTACATCACTGAAAAGTTTTTTACTTATATAATTTCTTCCTAGTGTTAAATTTTTGAAAACTTTCTTTATATTTCTATTCAATTTGCTTGAAAAGTTACATTTCTATATGTATCTAACTGTATCTATTATTGTACAAAATATATATGAATAATATCATCTGTAGAAAGGTTATCTATATCTCCCTTTTTCATGCTGCCTTAGCTTCTCCAATATAAAATAATCTTTTGGAAATAATTGAATTATAGTGAGGGATGCTGCTTTCTGCCTCAAGATATACTACTGAACTCCTACAGATTGTTTATATTCAGCTATCTTGATTCAGCTGAGAACATGACACAGAAATATATTGAGTAGCAGTGATGAATGATTACAGGCAAGAAATATGTAAGGTTCTCTCCTTGCATATCAGCTGCACATGACATTGCTGATCATGAGACATCATTATCCTGACATGCAGGAAGACATACCAGAAGAATATACCAGTCTCCATTTTTCTGGATTATTCTTGGCTGAAGAGATAAGAGACATTTCTACTACAGGACCTTCCTTCTGGGACTCATTAAAAATCTGTTTTTTCTTTACACAAAGAAAATTCTTATTTTTCTTTAAGATGCAAAATGTTTAAATAGTTGCATCATTATGATATTTGGAAAAAACAAACAAACAAACAAAAAAAAACCATCCCAAAGTAATAACATTCTAGGTTTCCATACTTAATTCAAGAGAATATGAATTAACTAGGCAACAGTAAAAATAACTTACAGCTCTGGTAGGTTCCTTTAGCAGAAAGCCTCACACAATAAATTTTATCTGCAATTTGAGTATATTTCTGAATTCCATACTAGTACATAAAATGAGGTAACGCAGCAACAGCTGATAAATGTTTTATATAATCTGACTGGATAAACAGATTCAGATGCATCCCAATGCATGATGACTACCATTCGTCATAGTCACCTCTTTATGGCCTTAGCCTTCTGGAAAATTTATTTCATTTGTTATGCTCTGTGCATAACCTGACAACCATGAATATAACAGGCATTTGTTCTTTGCCTGCAACAGTCAGGTCACACTGTGCAAGTGTTCACGATGCACATTCAGTGTTATTGAGCAGAGAGCATCAGGTAGCACTGATGTCAGATAGGAGGTTGAGGTCATACAAGACAGGTAACTGGGATCAGTGAATGATGGACATACATATCCACAGAAGCTAAGGATCAGCACAGACACTTCTGAGTCTTAATATGAGCACATTTTGACCTTGCTTTCTTTAAGAGAGCAAAACACAGCAGATAGGTTACAAAAAACAAAAACAAGTGTACGAATAGGTCCACTCAATCCCTGATTGCTATGTAAACATACCCATAGCAAAAGAATAAGAAAGAGAAAAGGAAAATCCCAAAATTCACTGACTGTGTGTTCAAATCAATCAGGGGTTTAGATACTTTATTAATGCAAAAACTACGCAGATATTTTTAAATTTTGGAAATAACAACCAACCAGCAGTAAGAACAAAGCTTTATTCAGCTACAATGGGCAAAAGTTGAAGCAAGTATTTTCTTCATGAGAAAAATCAAAAGAAGAGACAGAATTAAAGGAGCAGATGGGAGAAAGAGCCTGTCTAAGGTATAGTGAGAGCATTCACCAAGTTCCAGGACTGGAATAAGTCCCTATATACTCAAGGATCTTCCACAAATTTAAAATCTTATTGACTCCCTTCCTTAAAAAGGAAAAAAAAAATAAAAATTAGAAGATAGCAGGGATACAGCCATGCACATTGTTCTTTAAGTACTTAAATATAATTTAGATTGAAGAAACAGAAACAGTTTAAGTAAAATCCTATTATAAGAATTTCCACACTTTCTGTAGTCAGAAAAAATCCTCAAAGCAGATAGCACTTTTTCAAAAACACCTTATGATCCTGCCTTAATGTGGACCAAAGATCATATAATTTGCAAATGTGAATTGTAGCTTTTTCTGTAAATAGACTCGTGCAATTCCAAGCGTCTTCACTTGGAATACAAGCGAAGGAACCATCTCTTTCTTCTCTGAAAGCAGCAGGACTGTTCTTTTGTGTTTTCTAATTACAATGTATGCTACCCCCTGCTCTTGTCTCAAGAAATTTCTCCTTATGTGTCACTTAAGGGACAGAAGGTTAAGATTCCACTGTGGTGCTGCGTCAGGTGTAGATGTAAAGGTTTTGGTATCTGGGGAGAGTTGCAGGGGTGGCTTCTGTGAGGAGCTACTGGGGCTGTTCCACTGCAAATACAGACATTTCTAGCGGACTTCAACAGACACACCATGGGGCGTGGCTTAGCCCACCAGCCATGATGGTGGCACCTCTAAGAAAGTATGTTTAAGAAAGGGTAAATATTCCACAAAAATGAAGGAGATTTTCTGTTATTTTTACATTTTATGAGGAATAGCAATATTCTAGGCATTGAAACACAGATGCAATAAAAACATGGATTTGAGGTAATGATAGAATTACAGCAGTCAGGAGTCTGCCAATATGCTTCTGCTTTAAGAATGAAGAAACAGTTACACAGATAGTCACTTGAGCGGAATAAGAAGACTAAGACTTAAAATGCCTTAAAAGCTGATTTACCAGTTGAACTGCCCCTTTTTTCCGCTTCATATAGTGAGTGGTTGGATACCTAACTCACAGTTAGGTACTGTGTAGCCCGTACTGCTCACACTTAAGGTGTTTAAATCTGGAACTGAATTCAAGTGGCACTTATCAGACATAGGCTAATTCCAAGGTTTTAAAATCAACTTAATTACAGGACACAAAGGATTTCTGTATAAACCAAAACAAAATAAAGCAAAACAAAACCTCAGAACTGCAGAAGCAGGTGCATATCCTACTGAGTTTATTCATGAGAGTGAACAGAGTGGACCAATAGACATACATAGAATGACATAAAAATATCTGCGCAAAGACATATTTCCAGGAAAAGTAAAAAAGACATGTGAGATAACCCCTTCATACTCAGTAAAATCACACATTTTATCAACTTTTTAAAAATTAGTGGCTTGGTTTAGCTTTTCTTTTATATGTATATAAAGCTGATAACTGTGTAATTTCAAAGTCTGGGTACTTCCTCAAAATGGGAGTAGACAATGCCTTCATCAGTAACAGAAGAATATATTTCTTTTTATTTTGCATCTAAAGTTGATACTTTTCAGCACATTATTTCTCACAACTTGTCTTTTATAATCATAATAAAGTTCAACTTGTAACGAATTTTTAGAGAAAGAGACCGGACTGTTTTATTAACCTAGTATACTGTAGCCAGATTACAAAAAGATCAGGGAAGGAATTATGGAAGATTGTACAATATTTTAATGACTCATAAAATTGTGGTTGTAGACTGACATAGCTATAATTGCAAAAACTAACTTTTCATATTCAATGCAGACATTACAGAAAAATTCCATTAAGCAATCTACAAAATAATGCAATATTTATATGCTCACACACACAAAAGGAAAAAAACAACTTGACAAGTGGCATTTGCATTTTGGCTTGTGTTCTATTCTCAGAATGAAATACAGGTCATAAAGAAGAAAATCCCAAATCAAGTACTCAGATTCTATACCACCTCATGTGATTGCTGGGGGTGTGGAAAAGGGACTCTCTTCCAGGAAGGCTGGGTTATATCCAGTCAAGAAAACATGTCAGAGGGAGACATCTGATATTGTCTATTATCAGGGACTTTTTATCTGTGTGAATAATTTGGGGTTTATGCCTTCTGATATTAATATTTTTTACTGTTTGTTTTCTTATTTCCTTGATGTTTACAGTATTTTTTTCTTATATCAAGCCATTATCTTTATCTTTTCTCCTCCACTTGCGGGTGGGGAGTAGTATGTGATTTTAGTGGGAGTACTAAACTGGAGAATACCATTCAACCATGACAGCCTTATTTGGCACCCTATGTGGAGTACATAGGGTTGAGATAATAACAGGTATGTCCAGAGTGGTATGGAAAGAAATTTTATCTAAGCATTTGTTGTATTAGGCATGGAGCCGCTGGTCACAGTGTTTCTTGGGCTCTTCAAGTAGTTGCGGTACCTCACCCTGTATATAATACTGCATGTGTATCTTGTGGTGTTCTTTTTCAGCGCAGGGAGAGGGATCAGGATTGCTTTGTTGATGTACTTTGTGATATCACTTTATGACATGATAACATCAAGAGTAATGAGGGTCATTGGGATGTGTATTCAGTGTTGCTCTCCTACCCTTACCTCCTGCACTACATTTGGGAGTCCATTAATAACTGTACCCGGTCTGTGGGGGAACAGGGAAAGATGATTTTCTCTGGCTCTTCACCCCCTTTTCCTATTTCAGACTTGTTAAAACTGTCTTTTAGGATTTTCACTTTCCTCTGGATGGTAAAGAAAACATGCTCTTGTTGTCATGTCTGCTATGTGTCCTCAGCATGATCCTCATCATGTTTAGAGTCAGGACAGAGATTTTTAGCGAGGTAATTCAGAGATCTGTCTAGAGGGGAAATAGTCATGAGTGTCATGAAATGTGGGAGAAAATGGACAGTTTTTGGAGAAATTCTCTGCTCCAATGGTTTCGGAGTTCATCCCTGAACATCCACAAGCCCCTACAAAGTCACAGAATTTTTGCAGGAAGAATGCTGTAGCAGCTCCAGAGATGAGGAACTTATTGCAGTGTGCTGGGTCTTGGCTACTATTTATTAGACACTGATCATTATTAGAGAACACCCTAAGGGGACAGAGGAGGAAAACAGAGCAACAGGCACTGTGGCCACTCCAACTGCAGCTGAACCAGAGGAACAATGTGTGCTGGTAGCAGTTGCCCCCATACAGAAGAAATACAAGACAAAACCAGCTCACCTAGTGAGGAATGAAGAGGAAGCAGGGCCCTCACAATAGGAGAAAGTGTCAGGGCCAGACAATCACCCAATCCTTATCCCTAAGTTAGCTGCAAGATGAGCGAAAAGATTTCAGCTGCCAGTAGGCTGAGCCCCTGGTGACCTGGCTGCTCTGGTGCTGGGATATTGAGGCTCATGATATGAAACTAGATGGTGGTGAAGCCATGCAACTGGGATCCCTGTCCCAGGGTGTGGGCACTGACAAGAGGATTGGGAAGACAACAGAAATTCTCAGCCTCTGGAAGCAACTCCTGTCAAGTGTGAGGGAAAGGTATTCTCTCAAGGATGATCTAGTAGTATGCCCATGTAAAGAAAGGTATCCAGTATCTGAGAGAATTAGCTGTACTGAAGATACTCTATAGGGATTCAAACAGTGAGCAGTCCCCTAAAGACCCTAATGAGGTCCAGTGTACACAATCCATGTGGTGGAAGATTGGATGGTGCAAGCCATCGTTGTATGTCATCTCACTGACATTGATGTCAATGAAAGATTGAGAACAAGCAGTGTTTCAGGTGACTACTCAACTCCAGCAATATCAAGGTCATCTTTTTTCATCCCAACTGACCTGAGTCTCAGCTGTGGAAAGACTGCCCAAAACTGCGGGCAGATTCGAAATGCTCAAGCAAATTAGAGAGGAAATGTCCTGAGCTCCACCAGTATGGATCAGAGTCTCTGCTATTAGAAGCAAATGCCTCCCCGCTCCAGAGAGAGAGTACACACCAGAACCTGTGTGTTTTACCTGCATGAACACAGAGAGGAAGTGGGATGGAAAACCCACCTGTGCCCTAGCAGCACAGCTAAGTGAGTTGAGAGGAAGAACAACCATCACAGGATATTCTTCTAGGGTAAATGCCACTTCAGTTCCCAGTGGGCAAGTCCTCAGACATGAGAACTGATGTTACTTATGATCCTCTTGAAGGGACTTGCAGTTCATATTTAAAAGAAGTGAGCAATATATACTACGACCAGAATTAGAAGGGCTCTGCCTCCAGCCAGGAGAGGGAAAGCGACAATCAGACTGTGGGTCCTATGGTTTGGCACATGAGCCCTACAAGAATATAAAGCTTTAGTTGGCACTAGCACAAAATATACCCTGAGGTCATCAAGATATGTGGGGACAGAATCCATCTCTATTTCTGGGCTAATAGGGGGATCCAAACAGTTGACTGTACTGAAAGCTGAAGTAAGTCTGACTGGGAATGAATGGCAAAAAAACACCCCCTTGTGACTGGCCCAGAGGTCCTCTGCATGCTTGGCATAGGTTACGTCAGGAGAGAGCATTGCAAGAACCGAAAAGGACATCACTTGGCGTTTGGGATAAGATGCTGTGGAGACAGAGGAAATGAGACAACTGAATACCTTGCCTTGTCTCTCAGAGGATCCTTCTTCTGCAGGACGGGTGTGGGTTGATGAACAACAGGTATGGATCACTACCACAGCAGTGCACTGTCAACAATATTGCACCAACCAGGACTGTGTGACCCACATACTTGAGAGGATTCCTGAACTGGAGAGCCAGGAAGTGATCAGCAAGACTCACTCACCCTTTCATGGTCCTCTATGGCCAGTGTGTGAGTCCAATGAAGAGCAGAATTTTGCCTGCACCAAGCTGCCAAGGCATTTCTCCAACCTCCATACTATAAAACACTTTTTTTTTTTACCACTTAAAAATATCTGATTTACAAGACTGATGAGACATTCAAGTTTCATGGAGTTTCTGGAACACCTGATGAATATACAGCATAGCAAATTCCAGAGTAAAGACAATTACTTATCACATAACTTTTGTAAAGTCTCTCTCTTCTGAAGCTTGAAGGGTGCTACACTGCTTTGCAGATTACATCTATTAGTAAAATATTACTTCCGTAAGATAATAGGAGGAGTTTTCTTAGCAATTTCTGTTTCATGTGTGTAATTACTGTTTTCTGTGTAATGCTAATGGGTCAGTTCTTCTCTAATAAAAAATTCGGAATATGCATTAGACTATGACTGCAATGGTAAATAAAAAGACCAGAGATCTGCTCCAAGGCCATGTGACACTGATTGCTTTATGTTTGCGCTGTTTGGGACTAGTCCCACCTATAGCAGACAATTTTTGGAGAAAGGTAGCTGTAGTAGTTCAGAACAAAGCAAGTGAGCTCATTTGCATTAGGCAGCATGAACTATCAGGGTCCTCTGTTTGAGTGATTTCGTTCAGGTTGAAAAACACGAGGAAAGCAGGATATGTTTAATTAAGAGACATTTTATAATTATGATTGTTTGGGTTTTTTAATTTTCTTTTTAAGGCAACAATAATATCAACTTTTCTTGGTAAAAATGAGTGTTAAAATACCCATAAAGAAGAATATGGAATTAGTCACCACTATGTTTCACAAGAATTAAAGGAAAAATTATATTTGTAGTAACAATGCACAAGTAGCTCTCAAACCCCTTTCTCCACCCAATCAAAATCCCTCAATGTTTGTTGCATCTCCAAAATTGCACTATTACTACAAATGAATGAATGAACACAAAAGAGTATTAAGTATAAAACTGAATATTTCTCCCACTATTACACATACATACCTGCTCTGTTGGCATTGCATAGTTTTATCATAAGTTATCTTCTGAAGTGCTCTAGAAAAGCTTTAGAAAAATTCTATCATCCAAAGACAATTTATTCACTGGCATGTATATTGTATTTCTGTGTTAGACTTGCAGTAAGGACAGAGATATTTATGCTGCAGTTTGTAAGTACTTCTGGCAACTTCTCAAAGCTGCTTTATTGTTACTGAACACTGTGAAATGCTTTTGCATTATGTTCCTGTGTTCTAGTTTTCCATTTTACTCAACTTTCATTTGCTGATACAGTTGCAAAGTCAAGCTATACTCTTGGTACACATTCATTTCTAGTACTTCAGAATAATGGTATATATCGTAGTAGGAGATCAAAGAATTTTTATGAGGCAAATAAAAGGAACATACTTCCTCCACAGTTCTTAGTTTATCATTTTAATAATTGACAAGAGTACATTGTCTCATGTTACCAGAAGAAAAAAGCACAAAATCTTATTTTAATTCCAGAAATTACTATGAAATATTCAAATTTCTACTTGTTGTTCAACTATCAGAAATTATGTTGTTTTATCTTATAAAAACTAATGATAGCAAATTTAAGGCCACAGAATTGACACCAATAAAATGGCACAATATAAAAGAGCCTATTGATATTTCAAAACTGTATCCAGTCTATCTTGATCTTATAGACCATTTGTTGCTGACATTTGGACAATCAGGTTAATTTTCTAACAGTGGTGACAGAGAATGAGGAACCATATGATTGAAAACAGGGGATGCTCCTTGGACTGTAAGAGTCTGTAAGGTGTAACTTCCTCCAAAATTCCCCCTCTATTTAGTTATTGGTTTAGTCAAACTAATAGTAATTATCACTTCAGTCTGAGATTCCTACATATCCACAGGGAGATGTAACAACAAGCATTGCCTTAAAGACATGACATGTACTGTAAGAGATGATCATAAAAAAGTTTAGGTATGGTTATTTTCTATGAAACAGTAGAAAAAGTATCTATATAATCAGGTAAAATGAAGACCTTTTTTTTTTTTTTTTTTTTTTTGAGTCTCAGTGCTTAAATGTATAACAGGGTGAAAAAACCTAAGAAATAAAAATTAGATTCTTATCTGTTTAGGCAGCAAAATCAAGAAAAGCAGGAATGTAATCTTAAATATTTGAAGCAGTAAATGCATGTTTATCTCACATAAAATGAGAGATAAAAATGTAAGACCTTGTCACCATTTTCTTCCCTCACTGACAGTCAAAACTATTAGATTTTGTAACACAATGGTGGACATTACAGTTCTGAATTTGAAAGGTTCTTTTTCAACCTTTCTGAAATGGAACATTGCTTTTAAACAACCTTTAAAAATCTTTATGTAAAAATAGGCAGCATGAATTTCTACAACTCTGAAGATTTACAAATTTTCAGTCACAAATTAAAAACTGGCCAGTATTTGCAGAGACTTGTGCTGGTCTTCAGTAATCACCAGCACTTTAAAGGGTTCAATGTTATTTATATGGATGCCTAAGAAAATGCTGCCTAAGCTGCATGTTATTGAAAATGCTGTGTCCGGAATTTCAACTCACTCCAAGCAATTCAGCATGTCACTCTAGTCTTGAGGGAGAGTCACAGTGCAACTACTTGTCAAATATCAGATTTACTTTAAAATTGCTTTAATGACTTCTATGACAGAGTTTTAGATTTACAACCAGAGCACAGGAGTGGCAGTGGAGGAGGGGGAAATGAGGAAGTAAAACATATGCTGTAACAGAAATAGACCAGTCTAATAATGAAGCTTGAGTCCTACATCACCTGTACAGCAAAATTAAAACCAGACTTTTTGAAGAGTTATTAATAACCTTAATCTTTTTATATAGCTGAACCATGAAAAGGATTCTGTACGAAGAATCCTTAATGGAGTTTCTGAGCATGATCCTAAGCAATAAGAGGTACCTTTGGTTGTATATCCCAGGATACTTTACTTCTTTACTAGAAACACTTCAAGGAACAGTTATGTTTTCTGAATAAACAGACAAATATAAGAAATTAACAAATACAATGAAATAGATAAACATGTAAATGATTGAACTATATTCTCAACAGAATATATGCAGACTGGATATACGTATGTGTACCTACATGTATGTGATCAAATAGACACACACACACACACACATATATACATACATAACAGCATGTACAAAAAACACACTCTATATAGATGTTGCATTTATTACAGTTTTCATTGATTTTATAGTGTCAGTTCTTCCTTAGTGTTTTTACTTTTTTGTTCTTTATTCTCTGTTCCTCTTTCCAATGACTACAGTGATACTGTATACCTAATGTACATCATTATCTGTGTTCTTCTTGATGTGCAGACACTGGTCTTCTTTCATTGAAGTCAATGTTATCTTGTCCATCTGCATTTGTTTTGTGTTCTTCTTTTTGATACTAAGGGCTTGGCTTAAAAGCCCTACAAAGTGATAATGATTCTACTCTGGAAAAAAAACAAACAAACCCAAGCACCAACTCGTAAGTTTAGACAAGATGTTTAAAAATGCCATAGTTGTATACCAACACTAAATTGTTTTGACATTTGAACTAAATGGACTAAATGACTAAGTGAGAATTTGTTTCCCCAGTACAACTGGGGGCCAGAAATAATTTTCTTTATATCTATTTTAAAATTTCAAGATTAAAAACATTTTATTTTATTTAGAAATGCAATTGAATATCTCTATTGCACTTTCTGAAAGGAACTAAAACTAAATTATGCCTTGAAAGCCAGCAGGTTTTCTGACAGCTGTAGCACTTTCTTCCCTTCTGGACTCATTAATCCCTTGACTTCCTTACTTTCTGAGGAAAAGAAACTTTTCTTTTATTTTCACCCTTTTTTTATAGGCTCCAGTCCAAAGAAATTCTGCCTCTATCATTCTTTTTTTAAAAAATTTTCTTACTTGTATAACTTTCTGTGCATTTATCTGGTTTATACAGCTTCCCTTAAGCTTGCTCATGAATAACTTATGGACCCATTTTGTCTTAATTTCCATATTTTTGTTTTTAATCATCGGCTTTATCGATGTTGAGGAATACATTTAGGCTATCTGTTACCACATTCCAAACTGTTCCAGTGTGAAGTGTGTGTTTCATCACTCTCTCAATTCTATTTTAATTTTAAAGTTAACACAATTTATATCTGTTTGAATGAGATTATGCAACTATTTAAATACAGTGTTCTACGAGCTGAAACCTAACTATTCATTCTAACATGGTCTTCAGCGATGTATAGGTTGTCTCTGTTAAGAGTGGGAAAACATAGATAAGCAAAATTACTTCACTAAAACCACAATCTGAGTCAGGGTTAGAATAAGCATTAAAGTTACTGTGCATTTTTTAGGTTGTTTCAATCATAAGGATTTACATTTATGTAATCACACAATTGTTAGGTGTGGGAATAGACTCACAATATCAGAAATGGAATTAATCCTGCAAGAGATGGGTCTCTGGGGAGGATGGAGAACCCAGCCAGAATGCCTCTTTTACTATATTGTAACATGAAGTTTTTGCCTTTTTCCCTGAGTTACCTCCCTCCTTCCCTGGACCCTTTGTCTTCCTAATTAGTATGCAAGCCTTGGCCAGGCTAGATGAAACCCCTGATTGGTCTGTTGTTAACCCTTCCCCTTGAATCCTATAGGCTGTGAAGCCCTATAAAAACCTTGGCCAGGTGAATAAATCTCTCTCTGCTTTCCTGCACCTGGTGTGTGTTTGTCTCTTTGCTGGGATGTCTGGAGGCTGTGTGGCTGCTGACCACGTGGCCTGGGAGGGGACGGGAAAGGGGGGAGAGAACCCCCCAGCTGCTGCAGTTAGGATTGAAAAGGACCTCTGCAGATCATCCAGTCCAACCCACTTGCCAAGGCAGCAGCACCTAGAGCAGGTTATATAGGAACATGTCCAGGTGGATTTTGAATGTCTTCACAGAGGAGACTCCATGACTATCGTGGGCAGCCTGTTCCAGTGCTCTGCCAATCTTAACGGAAAGAAGTTCTTTCTCATGCTGAGGTACAACTTCTTGTGTTTTGATTTATGGACATTAGGCCTTGTCCTCTCTTTGGGCACCGCTGAAAAGAGTCTGGCACCGCTGAAGAGCACCACTCTGACAGCTGCCTTTGAGATATCTGTATCTCTCAGTCTTCGTTTCTCTCAACTAAGCAGGCTCAGCTACCTCACTCTCTTCTCGCAAGAGAGATTATCCAGACCTCTAATAACCCTTGTGGTCATTTGCTGGATCCTCTCTCCCAAACTTATGTTGCTTTTGCATGGTCCTGTCCTAGTCTATGGTATTTTCTTTTAAATTTACACTAGCAAAGATGTCTTCATGTGAGTCCATATTAGTGCATAATATGATATGGCACAACCCCTGAACTATTTTCTGGAAAGCACTTTTCTACTGAACAGCTTTTCTGACAAGCAAAGTAAATTTGTTGTAACTAGTGATGAAACATCTTGGCGATATGGCAGATAAGGAGGTTTGAGGTCTCATGTGTTAAAGTGTTGTTAAAGAGTCTTCTTTTGTGATGTTTTTTCTGACTGGCGTTTGGTGAAAATTACTGAGTCACACATAAATACTGTACTAGCTATTCCTTTGCATATATTTTATTTCAGTACATACAGTCTTCCATTTTCTTTCTTGAAGAATTTTTAATGTTTATAAGTAGCAAAAATAGTATTTTGATGATAATGATGATGAACTGTAATTCTGGTTTTGTATTTCAGTAGCAAGTGCATGTTGTGTTTTGATCAGGTTCCCTTAGGTTATGCTTTTGATTCACAATTGTTTCAAAATCAAGGCATGTTGCTCAGACTCAAGATCAAATTTCATCACCAAGCTCAAAAGCCAAACTAAGTCAACTATCAGAAGGAATTGAAATCGATTGTGTACAGCTTATACTGCCTTAAGGAGATGTAAACCTTTCTGTGTCCCATCAAGTCCTGTATTATTTATACTCTGAATATTAATTTCATTGTATTTAACTTATTGTTTCACTCTCAAAATAAATAACTATACATAAGTTTGACACATTATCCACATCTAATATTTCAAATATTTGTGTTTTCTGTATTTCAGAATGCAAGTGACAACCACATGATAACGGGCAACTGATGGTTTCTCTGTTGCTGGGTTTTTTCCCCTCAATCAGTGCTACCCTAGTAACAATTGGTCTTATATTAAAGTCTGAGGCAAAGAAGGCATTAAGTACCTCAGCCTTTTCCCTCATCCTTTGTCACCATATTTTCCCCTCACATCTAATAAAGGATGGAGATTCTCCTTTATTACTAACGTATTTATAGATTTTTTTTTAATTATGATTTTCTTTCATGGCACAAGTCAGATTAAGTTCTAGCTTGGTTTTGGCCCTTCTAATTTTCTCTCTGTATAAACTCATTACATCCTTGTAGCATTCCTGAGTTGCCTGCCCATTCTTCCAGAGTTCATTAACTCTCTTTTTTCATTGAGCTCTCTGTTCAGCCAGGCCAGTCTTCTTCCCTGATGACTCATCTTTTGGCACATGGTAAGTCCTGCACCTGACTCATTCTTTAAGATTTGATTCTTCAGAATATTCAGCCTTCCCAGATTCCTTTGCCCTTCAGAACTGTTTCCCAAGGGAGTCTGCCAACCACGCTTTGAAAAAAGGCCAGTCTGCCCTCCAGAAGTCCAGTGTAGCAGTTCTACTGACTTCCCTCCTGACTTCTCTGAGAACTGGAAACTATATTTCATGACTGCTGCACCCAAGACACCCTTCAACCATCTTGTTACCCACAAGCCATTCTCCTTTTCTGAACAACAGCTCTAACAGGGCTCCTTCCCTTGTTGGTTCACTCACCAGCTTTGTCAGAAAGTTACCTTACACACACTCAGGGACCTTCTAGATTGTTTCCTCTCTGCTGTGTTGTATTTCCAGCAATCTATCTGGATTGAAGTCCTCCACAATAACAAGGTCTAGTGACTGTGATACTTCTCCCACGTGTTTATAGAGCATGTTATCTACCTCTTCAGCCTGGTTGGATGGTCTATAACAGGCTCCCATCAGGACATCCACTTTACTGGCCTTCCCCTTGATTCTTACCCGTGAATACTCAATTCTATCATCACTTTCATCAATCTCTCTGATGGTCAGGATACTCCCTAATATACAGGACTATCCTTCCTTGCCTATCCCTTCTTTGCCTATAGCCATCTATCACAGAACTCCAGTTCAGTCAGCCATCTCACCATGTTTCTATGATAGAAAATATGACAAAGTTTTTCTGCTTCACATAATGGCTTCCAGCACCTTCATGCATTGGCATATTTCAGTTGGGCTATTGATCCTGCCACCTTTTTTGGGAGAAGCCCAAATTCCTACATGACCATTCTCAGGTGCTGTGGGGGTTTCTATCACATCACTAATCCCTGTGCCTTGGTTGCTGCTAAAATCTCCTACTTCTTTCACTGACACAGCAGACCAAAGGATCTCGCTAGCACACCAGCTCCCAAACACTAGTGTGCTGCACCCAGGCTTATCCTTAATTAGCTTGGTTTTCACTTCCTTCCAATCCAGTTTGAAGTTCTGACAATGAACACTGATAACTTGTGTAAAGATCCTTTTCCCCATTTGAAACAGGTGTACCCTGTCTGTCACCAGCAGGCCTGGTGTCTTCTATACTGACTCATGATCAAAAAACCTCAAGCTTTGCTGGTGACACTAGGCTTAGAGCCAGATATTGATCTATTCACTCTTCTTGTTTCTTCCCTCATCATTCCCTGCAACTGGAAGAATGAAAGACAACACTACTTCCTTCCTAATATCTTGACCAGTTTTCTCAAGGCCCTGAAGTCTTCATTGATTGCCCTAAGACTTCTTGTAACTTCATTGCTTTCTACCTGAAAAATTAAAATCAGAGAGTGATCAGAGGACAGTATAAAGGTAGGAAACTTTCTCTTCACATCTTTAACCTTTACCCTGGGGACGCAGCAGATTTCCCTAAGAAGTGGGTCCAGTTTGCATATTAGACCTTCTGTTCCCCTCAGGAGAGAAACACCTGGACAGTGACTTGTTTGGTTTTTAATGTATGGAAGTAGTTCTGATGTATGGTTTAGGCTGATAACCATGGAGATGCCTCCAAGGTAGATGAACCATCATCCTCATAATTTTTCAGTTCCACTTTCAGCTCCCTGTACCTTTTACACCAGGGCACCTGGGAAGTCACAGAGATGTGTCTGTTGCTTCAGGCAAGCATTTGTCTCCATTGTCCCCTGTCCCTTGACTCACCACATTCAGCCTCTCATGCAGAGAGGAAAGGAAATCTTCCATATTGTGCCTGTCTGTACATCAGAACTGTCCTAGAGAAGGTAGAGTGTGATTACAGTAGTCTCACTTTCTTTCTCAGACTCTCTGATGCTCCTCAACCTACAAACCTCCTCCTGCAGTTCTGTCCTCCTGAAGGAGAGGATTTCCTTTATCTGGGTGCACCTCCCAGAAGTGCGCTTACTGCTACCATCCAGTACTGATAAGCAGGGTACACCTTGCAGTCTGACACCTCGGTAGCAGCGTGTTCCCACTGGTGGGAGCTCTGTCTGGGCAGCTGCACCAGTCATGGCAGATGCAGAGTTCAAAGTGTACATAGCCTTCTTCCAGGTGGATGCTTTGTTCAGCTGGCAGGGCTTCCTGCACACCCTTTTGTGCAAACTGTCATGCCGTGACCTTGCTGATGCATCATGTCCTGTTTGCCCACTCTGTTCAAGGTGCTCCTGGTCACTAGTGCTCCCTGAGGGCTTCTTTTCTAGGTGTGGAAGGGACTTGACATTGTTCCTGGCCCTGCACAAGTCTCCTCAGTCACTGTTGCACAAGTTATGGGTTCCTGGCTACCCTCTTGACTCTGACATGATTTTGATTCAGGAAATACCCCAGTGTAGTGTGCTAGGGGTGCACTACACCCTCATCCATCTGGCGTGGGAGTTGCTCACCTTGGCAACTGTCAAGACCTTTTTAAACATAATACTAGCAAAATATTGAAGAAAAGCACAAAATAATAATTATTTGTAGAGTTATTTTGGACTCAGGGCACTACTGTGGTAATAGGGGTGCTGCCAGCCTGTTCTGCAAAGGGCAATCTTTGAAATGTTCATACCAGGCAGCTCAAGCTATTCGTTGCATCCATATTGTTAGGGTTGAGGATTAATTTATGTTCCTCTTGCATTTGCAGTCAGAAAGAGCAGACTATACTAAAACTTACTTTCATTTTAAACCCATTTGATTTCTGTAGTTTGCCATAAAATGTTTGTATGAAAATATATAGATTAGAATTTAAATTCAGAACAAATAGAATCATAGAATCATAGATTATCTGGAGTTGGAAGGGACCCACAAGAATCATCAGAAGTCTGAATCCTGACCCTGCATAGGACAGACTCAAGAATCACATCATGGACCTGAGATTCTGACACACTTAGTGCTTTGACCTCATCCCTGTTTTATATTGCCGTGTGTATAGAACACCAGTTGAAAAATTCTATGATTTTAAGATTTGGATTAGACACACAGGAGAAATGTAAGGTGTTTGAGGGCACCAGTAAACCTAAATGTTCTTGGTCAGCACAGCTGGGGCCTTCACATACACACCCTACCCAGAGACACAGAAGCCCCATTTCAGCCTGGATCTTGAGATTTTATCTAAGCGATGTTTTAGTCATGGTGATCTCTAGCTCAGTAGTAGCAGTACTTGATCCCATTGATCCTGATCTGTGGATTATCTTCCTGGCTTGACCTCAGATCTGCCTCATCACTATACTATGTGGAGTCTGCACACTCCAGGGCTCTGTCTGATACTGACTCCCCTCACCAGGCTTGAGCCTATCTACTCTAAGCTTGAAAATTTCTATAAACCTGTCTTTTTCAAAGGTGTAAAACCAAGGCTTTAAATCTAAATTAATTTGCATTAGAATGGTTTTGTTTGCCTTTCTAATTTCTTGATCAGTTACTTGCATAATAATTTTGTGATGGAACTATCCTTTTACTGGAAGCAATTGAGAGATATTTAAGTAAATGACTACCAGTAACGATCAGAGCAGGAAAGCCTGGAAAATTTAATGGGAGGTTACAAAGTGTGTAGCATGGCAAGGGTGGTGAAACATGTTCGGACTAAGTAAAACTGGCAGCATAAATAGCTTTTAAATGGATGTATAACATTTTTAAAGGTTAGCTATTCGTTTTCCCTCTCAGTTTTATCTGACTGAAATAAATGCCTCCATAGTTCCAATGAGATCTGAGATACTGTGGGAAATTCACTGAAAACATAAAAGAAAAGGAGTACTTTCCTGAGTACCAGAAAAAAGACTAGATGTCTGGGGTTTTTTTTATTTTTTTTTTTAAGATATGTGAGACATTAATTGATTCTCCTTCTCATCCCATTCTTTCTCTCTTTCATATGAATACATCCTTACACTCTATATGCTTTGAACTTTATTCATTTTCAGAGTTAGTCTGACCTCCGTGGCTCTTACACTATCAAATTCTCACAAAACATCAATTTGCCTTCACAACTAAGCCAATTAAGTTGAATATTCCCTTGTTTGACAAACAATGCTTGAACTATGAACTTAAAAAATAATATTTTGTCTGTGTTTATAGACAGAGAATTATATATCATTTTCCAAACAATCTATATGCACACACTGTGTTCCTAATCCTTGCTGTGGATGAGATTTAGGGGTGCTATCTGAATATCACCATATTCGTCATTGTCTTTCCCTTTTCTCAGCTTTTTCCTCTCTTCCTGCTAAGTTATGGTTTCCTTCATTACAAACCTAACATCTTCTCAAGAGCTATGCAGCAGTGCAAAAAGTCAGGGCAGTTGGCCTATTAAAATTACTGGAGACCTCCCTCATTTCCACTAACATTCAAAGACAATAGAAAATGGCTTCACAAAGACATCTTCCACCTTTCTCACCACAGGATGCAGCCTGGCAGGTGCAATGTTTTTTGAGTAAAGGTTGCTCAAGTAGCAACCTCAGTAGTTGATCCTCAACTGCTGTATTTTCTCCACCTGAAACCCCTATGTTAATCAAAAAATCCTGAGCTTGTTGATAAAGAGCAAGGAGAAAACAATATACCTATGGACACTTGCAAGTCCTTTTTAACTTTCATTTACCTTTATCTTAATTTTTCAGGATATAAGTTTTATTTGAAAAACAATTTCTTTTTTCATCCTTGAATTTGACTGGAATATACATCACTTTTAAGTTCACTTACAGAGGGCTTAGATGCTTTGGGGCAAAACAAATTTACCTTACCCTCTCACAATGGAAAGGAAACTGAAAAATCATGCCTTTATTTTGTCTTCAGTTTTATTTGGTATATATTTTGTTCATTATTATAATTCACATTTGAAAGTATTTTGCAGATGTTTAATTGGCAGCAATTTTCTTCTCCTTTATATTGATTACACATATAACTATATAGCAACATATATAATATATTATTTATATTGTCTACTACTTTATAGGTTCTAGTTATGCTGGTATTACACTACCCTAGCTTAAAATTTTGGTGGGAAGGAGAACAGTCTTAAGTCTGCATAACAAAGAATGTAAGAGGTTCTTTATTGTTGATTTACATTTCTGAAAGATGCAAACAGGAAGATCATTTGCATAAACCTATGGATGTGTACCCTGAAAAACTAAAACATGTTATGACTGTGGCTATTTAATTACAAAATTAGATTTGATCACATAATAACCTTACGGCTAGCAATCTGGAGAAATGGAGGAACAGTCTCATCACATGATCATTTTCAAATGTGATATGACAGTATTTAAATTTCCATTACTGAAATAAGTATAAAATTTTTATATGAATGCACCATGTGGTATTGTATGTTAACAGATGCTGTAAATGTCCTAAAGGAAACACTTTATTCTCCAGGAGGTACTGATGACATAATGCAAAACTTTTTCGATTGCTATGTTTTCTCAATCTTCAATCAATCTTCAGGGATTATGTTCCTTTTATAAAATTGTATTATGCAGAGCAAAAATATATATTTCTTTGTAGTTCATGTAAATTAAGTACATAATTGTAGATTTTTTTCACCTAACACTCTTCTTTATATAAAACACTGTAGATAATATCACTTGATAAAACTAATGCTGATCATGGTACCATTGATCTGCTTCTTCGTGGCAGTTTCATGGATATCATATTATTCCATTACTGCCACACAGGAATTTTGACTACAGTTTAAAAGCTTAGTTAAATAGGTCTGAATTTTTTGGTGTTATGCTTCAAGACTGCAGTGACAAATTAAAATTATTCTATGCCAATACTGATATATGCCTTGAAATGATTGAATTTGAACTTTGTGTGACATCAAGAGCTGTTAATGCCCATCCAAACCTTACATTTTATGTCCTACTGAATCCTTTTTAGATTTTAACCATTCACTTTCACTATCTTTTCTACATCCAGAACTGTGAAACAACACTGAAGAATATTTTTTTCCAAAGGTATGTAATTTGTACTTGCATGTCTGAGAACTCATCAGTTTAGAAGGTCATGGGGTAACACTGGCATCAGCTTGATGCAAAAAACAAGATATGAATTTGCCTGTGTAGATTTTCAACCACATTTTATAGGAGTGTAGCCATGTAGCTGTCAGCAGTATTAAATATTTCCAGAGGACTGCAAACCTGAATTTTTCATGTGAGTATGGTTGCTTGAAGACATTTCTGGAGTAAGGGCTAGGTATAAATGATAATTATTATTAGGAGAAGCTACTACATTAGTTAATGGAAAGCTGATAATCCTTTTCAATAAAGCTGTGGATCATTGAAACCATAATTAGTATGGAGGACTTAACATGAAGGTTTCCAGTCTAAAGGTTACTCTCCCTCCTATTAGTTAAAACACATATTCTCCTCTTAGCTAAAAATAGAATGCTATGTTTTTCCATTCCAAAAATTATATTTCTAGGAAAACAAGTAATCTTAGATGCCCTGCAGTTGCCAAATATTAAATTTTCAGCCCTTTTTATACTCTAGGGACTAACAGAGAATCATGTCACCACAGAAGAAAAGGTGTTTTGCAATTTCTGCAGATAATTCATTCATCTAACAGCTCCTTCCTGAGGCATGCATAAGGGAACTGTAAAGCTTATTCACAAATTTTTTACTTAAAATTTCTCATAAAATTTCTATGATCATTCCTGAAAGTTTGTATCAACTCACTGGATCTTTTGAGATTAAATTTTCACTCTCAATCAAATTGTCTTTCTGAAAGCCAAACTGCTTTTACGGAAGAAGAAGCGATCACGGAATCATATAATATGCCAAGTTGGAAGGGACTTACAAGGATCATTGAGTCCAACTCCTAGCCCTGCACCCAGTTGTAGCAAAACTCATTTCATCTTGTAGATGAGATAATTCACATTTATATTTTGTGATCCAAATTTGAAAATCATGTAAAAAGTTTCTCTCCCTTTATTTTATAAGCACCTCTAAATGCTGGAAGGCCCCATTGAGGTCTGCCTGGAGCCTTTTCTTCTCCATGCCGAATAATCCCAACAGTCTCAGTGTGTTGTAGGACAGGTCCTTTTATGATTAAGGTGACCAGTCACTATGTATCTCTTGCTATTATTGTAAATGTCTTACTAAGTGCTTAGAGTTATGAAACCTTAATATTAATACAGAATATCTTTAGGCTTTTGAACTGCCACATATCTTGAAAGACCATTATATACCAGGAAAACCTGTTTTCTTTCTAAGAAATGCTGACCAAGGATGTCAACATGAGCAGCTTTTCAGCCCCTTGAGCAGTACTCTTGCCAGTCAAGACTATCAGCTGGTGTGTACCCTACTACATTCCTTTGTATTTCTCCAGAGACTTCTCTGTTGCGGTAATCTCTTCAAAACAGTTGTTAACAGTCAGACAATTGCTGTCCTATGATTGTTGTGTAGGGAATAAATTAATAAGTGTTTTGGTATTTGCTTATTTTCTTTTTTTTTTTTCTTTTATAATCCACTTAGTTGCTTCCTGTTCTTTTATGTATTAGACACCCTTGTCCTTAGGTCTTTTTGTTCTCTTACCTGCATGACACCAAATACTGTGGAGACCAGAGGGAGGATTTTTCTTTGGCTTGGTTTTGGAGAATAAAAACACATAAAAAGAAAAAAAAATACATAAGCAGGTTTATGGATATATGGACTAGATCTACCATACAGAAAGCTGATTATAAGATCCTAGTTCAAGTTCCAATAGCACTATCAGCTTAGTGAAACTAATTTTTTTTTTATTTTGATAATTTATGATTAAAAATGAATTAACTATATTTTTTTCTTTAAAATGGTCCTTTATCTTAGAAATAGCTTCTCTTCATCAGCCTCTAAGCCTCAGTCCTGATTTTTTTTCTTAGAACTTCCAGCACTTTTCCTGTGTTTAAAACTGTGGTGCAGGATCTTTGTCTGCCATATATTAATCACAGATACAATGTGCATATCTCATTACTATTCTTTCCAATAGAACATATAAATTGCTTGAAGTTCTTTTACTGGATCTGAAAGGTTTCTATAGCATTTACAAGTTGTATGTCAGTTTTTATTATCTAGTAAAGGGAGAGAAAAGGAGCTGCAAGCCAGATGACACATGATGTGTGAATTGAGAGTTCTTATAAGTTGATCATGTTACAGAGGAATTAGGAAAGAATAAACAAGGTGAATGATGAATGATACAAGGAAGATCTACTCTGTCATGAGGAAAGAATAGTTCTTATCTGCCTTTATTCACTGATGCTCAGGAATTGCCACATTAAAATTTAATATTTCATTATTTTCATTTACAGTAAGACTATGCTACTACTAAATGCAGTGGTCCTCTTCTCTGCCATACTCACTTCTCTTCTGCTATATGGGGATGGAGAGGATAATCTTTAGCAGATAAATTTCCAGTTTGCTCCCCTCTGCTCATCACACAACTGACACTAGAGTAAGCAGGTTGCACTGATCATGCAATTGGGTTGAATGGTGTCGTGGGTTTCTGTGATTAGGCTTTTTTTTTTTTCTTTTTTTAATAAGAGGACGATTGGCTTCTGTTGGAAGCCTCTGGAAGTTTCCCTCCATCCTATAGAGCAGAGCCAATGAGGGCCAGCTCTGAGGAAAACTTCCTGCTTTTGAACCATTAAGTTATGCCCCTGCGTGAAAACATATTTAAGAAGTTGTTGCGCAGTTAGAAATTGGCAGCCATGAGTTAACAACATCACAACACAGACATCAAGGTCAGTGCAGGAGGAGAAGAGGAGGAGGAGGGGGAGGGACCCCATGGATCAGGGAGAGGACTCAAAACTATTATTCCCTGAATACGTGGTGATGCCCATGGTGATTACGAGTTGTCCCCTTGAAGCCCATGGGATCCATTGGGGTGCAAAGACTCCCCTGTCTGAGCAGGGGTAGGCATGAAAGAAGCTGTTACCTCACGGGAGGCCCCCAAGATGAAGCGGAGGTCCTACAAAGATTTGCGGCCGAGACCCACGGAGGAAGAGGCCCACGCTTAGCAAGAGGCCCCCAAGGTGGAGCAGAGTCTGGCAAAGATTTGCAGCCAAGACCCAGGAAGGGAGAAACCCACGCTAAATAGGTACAGCCAGCTTTTCATGAGACTGCACCCCATGGAATGACCCACAAGAAAGCAGAGGATCTCTCTCATGGGGGGGACCCCACAGAGCACAGGGGAAGGACTCGAAGTTGTGATTCCCCTGTGACCATGGTAACAACTGTGGTGAAGTGAACTGTCCCCTTTGCAGCCCACAGGAAAGACCCCTGAGACAGAACTGCTGCTGAAGTTTTGGACTTACATCTGCGAATGGCTGACCCAGAATCAACTGACTGTAAACCTTCCATTCCCCTGTCCCCCGCACCATCAGGGGAAGGGGAGGCATGGACAGACCGAGGGGTGGTGGTGGAAAAGTGTTTCTAACCTGTTTTTATTTCTTAGTTTTTAGTTTGTTAGTAATAAATTTAAGCATTACTCTAAGTTCTGCTTTGCCCATGGTATTAATCAAAGCTCCTCTTTTGGTTGTTATCTCTAGCTGTAAATTCCTAGCTGTTTTTTTTTTTTATTTTCTTCCCTGTGGAAGGCATAAGGGGAGGGGAAGAAGGCCTTGAAAGAGTTTTGCTGGACACCAGGTGTTTATCCAGGGTCAAACCACCACACACTGATTCCAGACTTTGTCCTTCACTGCTCTGCTAATCATGTCTGTGTTAATCTGTCTCAGATTTTTGTCTCATGCCCAAAGTGTTGTGCACTGGTCCTGCATGTATGTTTCAAACTTTATGTCATATAAGTAGTCCAATCCTGGTTTAAGTTCACAGTACCTGTCAGACAGCTAAACATACTGATAAAGTTTTTAATTAGAAATTTGAGTCAGAAATTGTATAATTCTCTTTACGAAATGCCTTATAAGTAGTATAATATAATTTTTCAGGTATTGGTGTATTGCAGTTATTTATGAAGTAATTCTGAATTGCAGTTTTGGGATCCTTCTGAATTAACGGCATTAGTGTAATTGTTATTTGCTTTAAATAGGAGTTTTGCCACAAATTTAGTGATGTGTGTTATAAGTACTGGATGTTCTTTCTCTTGACTTTATAACCTTTTAGGCAGCTCTAGCATTATTCTGATGTACATGGCTATCCAATTCTGTAGATGCTATGAACAAGCTTAATTAAAAAACTGTACTCTTCTCCTCAGCAAATGGTATTCTGAATGGCTAGGCAAAAAAATCAGATTTTGAAGTTGATACAGCTGTAAGCTGGAGAAGTCTCTGACATTGCCTTTTGCTATTTTTAAAACTAATGCCTTCTACAATAACTAAGTTATGCATAATTTCAGACAGCTACCACTTTCAAATGCAGCATTTACTATACCATATATGAAAAAGTTTACAAAAATTTCATGACAATAAAGGAGTGAGAATTCATACTGAGAAATAAAAATTCCTCAAATGGAGTTTATCCAGGTATTAGGGTTGCCTTGCTGAACTTCAGAGACTTACAAAAAGTGGACAGAGTATGTGGGGCTTAGTTTTGTGTTTCTCTGTAAAAAAAGTGTGGAGGTTTGGGTTGGCTCCCTGCCAAACCCAACTGCCAGCCACACAGATTCCCTCCCCCCAAGAGGGAAAGGAAAAAAAAGTACCCAAAAAGACAATTGTAGTGAAAGTATATATATATATTCACATATATTGCAGTTATATACAATCAAACACTATGAATCTACAGAACAAATCCCAGAACAACCCCAAAAGGGAAAAGGGGAAAAGGGAAATGGGACAAAATGGGTAAAACCAAACCAAACAAATACACACACTCATAAATTCAGGGAAAAGCTCAATAGCTAACTAATACAATCAATTCTCACCAAACTCCCCTTAAGAGAAAGCAGGTCCTTCCCCTCCGTACGGCTTGGACACCAGCTTTTCTGATAGGCCTCGGCTCAGATAGATAAGCGCTAAAGCCGACAGAGAGCTGATGTCCTCCAAGCACACGAAAGGGAAAGAGAGAACGAGGGAGGAAACGCCTTATCTTTATATACCCCTGATTATGTGAAGGAATGGTGTGGAATACTTCCTTAGTTATAACCTGGTTACTAAGGAAGGCCTAAATCAAAACCAAGAAAACAAAACCACCACAGACAAGTTTATATTCAGGTTTTATTTTAATATTTTGCTGAAAATTTATTTCAGTACAGATTGATTCAGTTAACATTGAATATAATGCCGTAGTCTAAAATATCAGAGGACAACTCCTGACATAGCAGGAAGACTGAGGAGACACTGCTCTTGTGGTCGCAAGAAATAAAGGTTTATTGACTAGCTGTGGGACTTTGTGTGCTGTATACCCCTAACCTTCCAGTGCTTTCATGTCCTACTGTGGTGGGTTGACCTTCACTGGCCATGAGATGCCCAGCCAGCTGCCTACCCCTCCCTCTCTGTTCACAGGATGGGGAAAAAATGCAATGAACAGCTTGTAGGTGGGCTAAGGAGAGGAAAATCACTGATCAACTGCTGTCGTGCTAAACAGACTCAACCTGGCAAATTTAATTTAATTTATTGGTGATTAAACAGAACAGGGAAATGAGAAATAAGAACAAATCTAAAAATACCTTCTCTCCACCCTTCCTTTCTCCCTAGGCTTAGCTTCACTCTCAACTTCTCTACCTCCACCTCCTCATCAGTGCAGGGGGATGGGGAATGACGACTGTGATCGGTTTATCAGACTTTGTTGCTGCCACTCCTTCCTCCACATGCTATTTCCCTGTTCCAGTTTGGGGTCCTTACCCATAGGCTACAGTCCTGAATGACCTCCAATATGAGTTCTTCCATGGACTGCAGTTCATCACAAACTGCTCCAGTAATTCCACAGGGTGGAAGAGGCATTCAGGAAGGGACTTCCTCAGTGTGGGTTTCTCATGGGCTCACAAGTCCCACCAGAAAACCTGCTTCAGTGGAGGCTCCTGTCCATACACTGCAGCTTCTGCCAGGAGCCTGCACCTTTGTGGGATGTCTGTGGGCTGCAGCTTTCTTCAGGGCACCTCCATCTGCTCCAGCGCAGGGCCTGCCACATGCTGCAGGTGGATATATCTGATCCACTGTGGTCCTCTATGGGCTTCAGGGAAGCAACCTGCCTCATCATGGTCTGCATCACAGGGTGCAGGGGAATCTCCTCTTCCTTCTTCACTGGCCTTGTGTCTGCAGAGTTCTTTTCCTCACATCTTCCCACTCCTCTCTCCCAGGTACTGCTATGCAGCCTTTTTTACCCTTTCTTAAACGTATCACAGGGGCATTACCAGTGTTGTTGATGAACTAAGCTTTGGCCAGTGGTGCATTCATCTTGGAGCTGGCTGGAACAGGCTCTGTCCAGTGTGAGGCAGCTTCTGGTGTCTTCTCACAGAAGCCACCCCTGCAGCCTTCCCACTACCAAAGCCTTGCCTTGCCTTGGTTTATCTGCAGGAATCTGCTGGACCCACCACTTTTTACTGAAATAGGAATGTTTCTTTTAGTAAATATTTGCAAGAGGGGAGTTAATTGTATTAATTTTATGACTGCATCCCTAAAGAATTCTATTATTTCTGTCACGGCTGCTCTATCTCACTAGAAGAGTCATTTTCTGGTCAACAAGTGGCTGCTCAGTCTGTGATCTTATGATGATGTTTATAGAAGTACCAAGGACTCACAGCTGGATGGAAGTCAATGGAAGCTGTCTTTTAAGTGTCACATAACGCTCAGTACAGCCAGGAGGCAGATACAATTTCAGTTACAATAAATAACCATAAAAAATTACCCAAAACGTATGATTTTGTCTTCAGAGCAGTGTTGAACAGCCCACAATGAATAGTGTATGAGAGTAAACACAGTAAACAAAGTATGAAGCAGTTTGGCACATTGGTGATCTGTGTGGGGAGCAAATGACAAAGGACTTAATAGAAAATAAATGGTTACATGATCTGGTAATCGGAGATCATGCTAGCCAAGGTCACTCTCTGCCACACTGACTGTGGGGTTTATCTCAAAGGTGTTGCTCATGCAGCGTGGCAGTTCTGGCTGAAGAAAGACTGCTTTCCTGTTGTCAGCAAGCTAGCATCACTCAAGCACCAGGTTTCTCTTGTGTAATCAAGGCATTTTTTTCACACAGATGCTTTTTCACAGATATTTTAAAAAGTGTTTATATTATTTTGTATATTACATATTACCAGATTTTGTCATATTTTCATTAATTTGGTATTCTGTTAATTTTATCATAATTAATTATTACAGTCAGTAAAAATTGCCTGTGTGAGTGTATGAGAAAGATTTTATCTAACATTAACACTTCTTTCCCAGTTTGGGGTTCATCAAGCTAATTTTTCCTTCTGTCCCTCTCAGTCAGTGGTACACATTGTTCCTTGCATACATTGTCCACCTCGTCCTGACATAGCTAGTCCTGTGTAACAAAACTGTCTCATAGAGAAGGGCTATTTTTGTTAGCTGAAAGTATTTTATTTTTACAGCTTAGTGGTACTGAAACAATTGCACTGAAATGCAAGGTAAAAGAAATATGATCACAGCAACTGAATGATGGCACATAAAATGCATAATTGAATTGACCAGTAAGATTTTCCTCTTAATTTCCTTGTTTCAGAGTTGTTCTAATTATCCAAAGAAAAATCAGTTGAAAATGTGCCCAGTAAGATGTAGTTGTTTCATATTTCCAGTTGTTATTTTTGAAAAAATCCCACTCTTTTCAATCAGTCTCGCTTTGAGAAAAATAGCAACCTCTGTAAATGCGGAGAAAGTTACCCAAGCACTTAAATGGGGAGCTCAAAATTGCATGAAAGAATGGGAGAGGTTTCAGTAACATATTCCCTCGTGTCAGATTTGTCACTGATAGATTTTCCTTTCCTGCAGCCCCCCTGCCCGCCAAGCAGAGTGCAAATAACATGTGCCTTGCATAGCAGATCTGGTAGATAATACTTTGGGCAGATAAATGTCAAAACCACATAGATTGGAATATAATCTAGTCTAGCTCCAAATAGAACTTTCTTGCAAACCCCGCAGGGGAATGGACTAAATGGTTTAGGGTTCTTTTTTCACCACTACTCTTTCCTTGTTCCTTTTTCTGCTAAAGTGAAATTGAAGAGTATTTAAGGTATTTGCTATTTTCATTACTTTTTTGCTCTTCTACTCCCTAAGTTTTATAACCTCTTTATTAGAAAAAATGGTAAAATGACAAAAAAAATGGAAAAAAGAAAAAAGAAAAAAAAGAGCTTACGGGGAAAACTTCTGAACTTTACTTACTCATTTGTATTTGATCATATAAAGAGCAAAAGGCATTTCCAGTCATTACTTTTCATACTATCTGAATACCTTTAGGTAGAGAAATTGAGTAAGAGAATGCCTTTACACAATCTTTCATCATACATAAGGAGAAAAAATGGATATTTCTAGTTAGTCAGATGGATGAGAGATAGTCTGTGTAGCTGTTAGTGATGGTAGTCTAGATGCACACTCTGGATCAGCATGCCTCTGTACTGGCGATTATGGGGAATTAATATTATTAAAGAAGATATCACTATACTTACATTTTCCTTCTCTTTTCATTAAATCAACAGTGCTAATGGGCACTGTTCAATCAAATTAACCTGTTTTTGTAGCTGGAAAGGCAGTTCTTATGTTCTTAAGTTCCTACACTCTTCTCACTTTTTGAGTATTTTATATATTAACTCCTGCATTAACTAACATTACAATTTTCAAATCCACACAGATTGCCACATGAATGAAGTGTTCTCTCTTTTAGATTTCTCAGTTTGTGAGTCAGGTGTTTCAGAGCCCATCATTTGGCATCTCTCTCCTGGAGACATACACAGCAGTCAATACAGTCAATAAAGTCTGTGTCTCTGATTCAGATTCATCTGTGTCTTGCATGTTTCCTGCTGAGTCACTGTATGACTTTCTCACTGACTTGCAGTGTTTTCATTTTTGAGTGGGAAATTATTTTGGCTGCAGGCCATACTTTTCATATATTTCTATGTGTTACACACAATGAAGGAACTTGATGTGAAAAGCTGGAAAAAACAGCCATGTGGTGATCACAAGAAAGTATTTTTTGAATGAAACAGGCCACTCATTTAAAAATTAAGGTAAAACTGTAAACTTGTCTTCTTTCCATGGACTAGGAGTGATGTTGTAGCAGCTGGAAGCATACAACCAGGAAAGTGGATCTGCAAGCTGTCATTTGGACAGAGGCAATCTCCAGGCTCATCACACTGATTTATAGAGGAGAAATTAAGCTGTTAATTGTGTATGTGTAATTCTGCTGTACCTGTGTCTCCAGGATTAAGAAATCTGAAAACCTGGATGGTGAACCAGTTGTAGGTGAGATGAAGAACTTTATATAACAAATATGGATTACACTTGTGAAAAAAAAAATATTTCTTTTAGTGGTTTTCCTCTGCTTCCACCTTCTTCAGAGTTGCATGTCTAAAATGGCCAGCTGGCATAGCTCAGTTAAATGGAGACATTAAATCAGTCCAGATAAACTAAGAACAGATATTTTAATGTTCACTCAGCGTACTTTTGCCCTGATAAAAAAATAAATAAGTTTAAAACTGGGGCCTAATTTTCTATTGATTGAAGAGTGCTTGGTCTCCTGTGGAGGGAGAAATGTTACAGGATTACAGAACAATGCATCGTTCCCTCTTCCTTTCCCTTCCAGGCTTTCCACTTCATTACCTGGGTTCTTTTGCTCTCTTTTATTTTTTTTTTTAATTCAAGGAAAATTTTAACAAGTGAAAGGGTTTTGTATTCTTAGTGAAGCATTCGAAAATGAGGGCTTGTATTAATATGCAGTTGCCTGTTGCTGAGAATCCTCTGTCCTGCAGTCTTGCTGCAGGCCTTTTTCTGTTAGCACTGCTTCTGCAGATTATCTAGGTAGCTGATGAACTGTCTATGAGGTCCCGGCACTCTAATGTCCTTAATTTAATGTTACTACTTTGGCTTTGAGGCAGGAGAAAACAGAGAGATAGGGAAGCTGTCTGCATGGAGATCAATGCTTAGTTTTGACATTAAGTAAGCTGGAGACACCAAAATCCACAGATGCTTACATACGTGGAGAACACAGCCAAATATTGTACTGAGTCAGTAATTTCAGTATTCAGAAAGTTATTGCATAGCTTCTCTAGCTTTCTTCACTTATGTAAATGCAAATATTTATATTTCTTGCAGATAAGTGTTAACATTTCTGGTAGGATTGTTTTAAGCTCACTTTTTCACTTGTTCTTTGAACAGGAATGAACTTTGGATAGAAAGTTTTTGAAATCTGGAGATGCTTAGTTTCCTGTGTCCCCTGGATTAGACTGTGTATGTGTAACAGAGTTGCACATGTGCAGCTGACACTTCACGAGGATTTCTGGAAATACAACAGTCGGTAGGTCATTGCTTGGAGCAGTAGGATGGCAGAGTATTGCTGTGTAACACAAAGCAAAGACTGAAAAGTAGTCTGAATAGTCACAGTCTGTTTCTCCTTTGAGTCATAGCCCCAGAGGTTCCAGCATCAGCTGCGTTGCTTTAATCCAGTCTTCAAAGCTAGGCAGCTGTTCCTCAAGACAGATTCCTAGTACTTCTTTTATAATATTTTATTTTTTGTGCCACAGTGATTCAGTTACGGGAGAAGCTTAACAAGATTCATTGGCACCCTCATCCCTTTTCTGTGCTTGCTAGAATGAAGTAATTGACATATGGGAGTATTTATAAGATTGATTCAGACAAGCTAGACAGAAAGCAACAGACAGATGTCAAATGAGTTAAATATGCAAATCTTGGATGTAAATGATGAATTAGATTAATGAACAGATGAAAAAATGACCACGTAAACAAATGACTGGTATCTGATCTCATTCCTTCTGGGAGAGTTTTTGTTAATCACATTATTATCACAAAGACAGCATATTTCTCTTTTAGTACAATTCTGAATAATTGGCACATTTTTTGCTATTATTATACTATATGTGAATGTGTTTTTCTGTGCCTAAGTGGAACTTTTGGGCAGGTACTTTCTGATAATTTGTTATTCACATTCACTTTTGTGTGGACATAGCACTAGGTAGATCCCAGTAACAGGAGTCTTGATTTATACTCAATAAATTTAAAATTCTAACGATTGATCTAAAGATGCTGATCAAAGTAACAAAAGTAAAATTCTACCCTTATTTTTTGCATATATTTTCACCACTGGGAACTACATACAGATACACAAGACTTGATTTTGAACCACTGGAGATTTTAGGGTTTTGCTGGGGCACAGCTGAGCTGCTCTGTTTTAATATGAAATGCATGTAATTACAGACGAGATTCATTTCTGTCTAGCAGACAGCCTAATCTGAGGTACTTTTTTAAACCTCCTCTAAGCCAGTGGAGAGAAGTAGACTGAGGTCATGGCTGGAGGCCCACTTTGAGCTAGTATGCCTTTGGCTCCATTCATACTGTTACTCCTTCTGTGTCTCTTCTGGCAGCTGCTGGAATGAGCAGGGGCAGGGTCCAGCCTACTGTCTCCCTGGAGGGATGCAGGAGCATGAGGAATGTGGAAGCATCCCTTTTGATGACAGTTCGGGTTTCTGTTGCATGAAAGTGCCTGTTTAACCACAATTAACAATACATGTAAATGGATTGCACTGCTTGCAGCAGAAGCCCAGACAACTAAGTTACTTAGTCACTTAGGTAAACAGTTAAGTCATGAGTCCTGGTCTTAGTCTACTAATCAACAAAAAGTAAAGCTTTTAATTGTCTACATGACAGGCTGTGTGACAGTGTCATGTGAAAAGTCTATTCTACATTTCCTTCTTTACAACTACTTTATTAAATGCAAAATAAGATGAAATAAGTTACAAATGAGTGTGCACTTGTAAATATTCATATAACTGCTGATTTTCATAGAAACAGAGAATGATTGATTACAAGGGACCTCTGAAAATCATCTGGTTCAATGCCTCTTCTTAAGCAGGACCATCTAGAACCAGTTGCTCAGGACTGTGCCCAGTAATGTTTTGAGTATCTCCAAGGATGGGAGCTTCACAATCTCCCTGGGCCAGGTGTACCAGTACTTGGTCCTCCTCACAGTAAAAAAGTGTTTCTTGATGTTCATATGACACCTGAAGAGTCCTGGTCTGTCTAGTTTAAATTCTCCCTTCAGATGTTTGTACACATGGACAAGATCCCCCTAAGCCTTCTTTCCTGAGTTGTGAGCAGTCCCTGCTCTCTCAGCCTCTCTTCACAGGAGAGACGCTCCAGCACCTGCATCATCTTTGTGGCCCTTTGTCACACTCTCTCCAGTATGTCCATTTCTCTGCTGTGCTCATGAGCCCAGCAGTGGACACAGCTCTCCAGGTGTATCTTCATCAGTGTCAAATAGAGGGGCAGGATCACCTCCCATGACCCACTGGCAATGCTGTGCCTAATGCAGCCCAGGATAACAAGCATTGCCAGCTCATATTCAGCTTAAGGTCATGAGGACCCCCAGATCATTTTCTGCCAAGCTGCTTTTTGTGTGGGTGGCTTAGAGTATATACCTGTGCCTGACATTGTTCATCCCCAGGTGTAGGACTTTTAATTTCATCTTGTTGCCAAAAATTTTTAAAAATGTTTTCAACATTTAGAAAAAAAATCTTTTGAACTGTTGTAATCACAGGGATATTCCTTCCTGAGATACAGGATTTTCTTTATTCAGGCAGGTTTTCTCCTACTGCTCTTGTTTATTTTTCCTGTGGGAAAAATACAGTTTTTTGTACAGTTTTCTGAGGAAAAGATAATACAGCATTGAGGTGAAGAGTGTAGTTACAGTATTTTCTGGTCAACACTGACAGGCAGCTCAATTCCACACATCTGCTCAGTCACTCCCCCCACAGTGGGATGGGGGAGAGAAGTGGAAGAAGGTTATGGCTTGAGATAAAGACAGTTTAATAGGGAAAGAAAAAGCTGTGCACACAAGCTAGCAAAACAAGGAATTCATTCACCACTTCGCGTGAGCAGGCAGGTGTTCAGCCACCTCCAGGAGAGCAGAGCTCCATCACACATAACAATGACTTGGGAAGACAAATTCCACCACTCCAAACATTCACTCTTTCTTGCCCCAGCTTCGTATACTGAGCATCATGCCATATGGTATGGAATATGCATTTGGCCAGTTAAGGTCATCTGTCCTGGCTGTGTCCCCTTCCAACTTCTTGGGCACCCCCAGCCTGTGGTGGGGTGAGGTGAGGAGCAGAAAAGGCCTTGACTCTGTGTAAGAACTGCTCTTTCTAACATAAATTCAAAACACAGCACCATCCCAGCTACTGTGGTGAAAATGAACTCAATCCAGTCAGAATCAATAAAAGCATAGTCAGTAATAAGAAAGAAAACACTTCCTCATATTATCTACAGTTCTGACAGTCCTAACCAGAACTGTTCTGGTTCTAACAGTTCTAACCAGAGCAGGACTTTGTTTTCCATCACCTGATTTTTGAATACATCATATGCTCAAGGACGAGCTGAGATGTCACTCTAAATATATGGGTTCATAGTAGTTTCTGACCATTGACAGTCTGCAGGAAGACCACCTTCACTCACATTCTTATCAGTCCATTCTGCCTTAGGCCTCAATTCATGAGAAAAAAGAAAGTGAGATGGCAACTGATATCTTCCCTCTCTTTCACCCTTCTCATGTGAGGGCCGCTGAATTTGCTATTTATCAACTGATGAAGTGGAAAAATTGCAGTGCCATGTTTAAAGTAAAGTGTCACTAGCTTTCATGTGCCTTATATTTCTTTTGTTGGAGCAGTTCAGAGGGTGATTTGTAAGTGGTTTAGCACATTTTATTTCCTTCCACTGGAGACAGGGTAGACTTCTGTGGTGGAAGTTTCATCAACAGCCCTGTTTTGTTGTGTCTCCATTCAAGATCCAAAGAATTTTAATCCTAATTTACCTCTTCAGAGCAGGTATTTTGACTCGTAGTGCATTTTAGTGTGTCATCCACGGTAAGAGGCCCCTCATGTTGCCTGAGAATTCCAGTTACTAGGATAATACAAATCATAACAAACTAATGAGCACCTGCAAGCAGTTATGAAAAGTCAGTATGTGGCTGGGTAGATAAGATATTTCATTAGTTTATTTTCAGAACAAGCAAAACTGTTTGGAAGTTTTCCTGCTCTGTGAAGCTGAATCATATGTGAGTACTTGCACTGTCAAAATTTAAGTTGGGTTTATGCCCCAATGGTGGGATATCTTCCAAACACTCAACTTCCATTTGTGGACAGAGTGGAATGATGTGGTTTTGGATATGGCCCATTGTAGACAATGTCACTCTGTTTTGGTCATTCCCAGAAGACCCATTGAGAGGTGCTAATCTGCTTTTGTGGGGAAAGTGGAGCTAAAGAGGCAGAGAATACAGCTGTATATAAGTGTATTGGGAACTATATACCAGGTGTAGGCATTGATATGAACAGGAGCTTTGATTTATGCACTTCCTTTACCGGATTGCTTTGATCATGTGGGCAAAGGTTGTGAGCTGCTTTTTCTCACAGTCTGTATACTTCTCTTTGAAGCATTTATGTTTATTGTCTCAGTAGAGAAGAAAATACCAGTTTTGTAAAAAATAAAGGGACATTTGTAGCAAGTAATTGTTCTTAGTTGTAACAAAGAAATATATGTGGCTCACAGACATATTTTGACTTTATTACGACACAAAAGTGTGAAGCATACTACAAAATATTTATCTGTGGGGAGCAGTAAGGTTTGATGGCTTCCTAGACATTTCCAAATAAATGTGAGTCATCCTTACCATGTATTTATTTTCTTGCAGGAGGAAACATAATCAAAACCCCCTCATTTCAATTGTTCTTTACAGCTAAAAAAACTTTGCTTTTTTTGTTGTGGTAAAGTATCTGTCTGATTGCATGACTAATTCAGGCAATAGAGAAGGGCAGAGATGGGGAAGGAAGGTGGGAGTGAACTACTTACATGAGAATTGGTCATTGTTTATTAGATGTCAGAATCAGTCCAGATTCCAATTCTTCTGAACTGAAACACACATTTTTCCAGTAACACATGAAGCTCTGACTAAGAAGTTTGATTCCTAATTGAGAAGTTATTGTCTGTCTCCTTTGGTATTACATAAACTTCTTTGGGGCCTAGCCAGATAATAGCAATGCATCCAAAAACAGTTAACCTTTTTCTAAGGCATCTGGACTACTGCTTAAGACATTTCAAAAACCATTAGGATAGTCTATTAGAAAGCCTTAGACAATATACAGAATCTGTAGTAGTAAAATTTTATATTCACTTAAAATAAAACTTTGATTTCTTTACTAATTCATGTAAGTAAGTATTTAACAGTATTTTATTGGGTGAGTAAATGAAATGAGGGGAAACATAGAACCTGTTTTATGCTAAATGTGAAGAAGTGTTAAAGTGGGTGGTCACATTTCAGCTTTCTTGAAAATGAAGGCATGTATGTAAGTCCTGGTGTATGGGTTGAAGTATCTTGTCTTGAGGTGAAAGTCAGAAGCAGGAGCTTTGATGTCCTGTCCCACACTTCAGGGATAGGCATTACTATGAACAGGGGCTTTAATTTATGCACTTCCTTTACCAGATTGCTTTCATTGTGTGAGCAGAGGTCGTGTATATGCTGTGATCTGCTTTTTCTGTCAGTCTACCAGCATGTGCTTCTGTTTGAAGGATTTATGTTTATCCTCTCAAGAGAAGAAAACAATAGTTACATATAGATGTAAAGGACATTTGTGGCAAGTAGTTTGTCTCTTTTATCCCTACTATATTCTGTGTACTTATATGTAAGGTTTAAGCTTTATTATAAAGAACTTCCCTTTTTCTTAGCATAGCCATATGCACTGTGTGTGTGTTCATGTGATGAAAAGAGCCTGTATTGCTGTATTCACCTTGTATCACTGTGACAGCTATTTCTAGCTCAGCATACTCTATCTCATTAAATTCCTTCTAGGTACTTTTTCCCTAATTTATCCGCTCTGGACCTATAAAGGTTGTGATTAATGAGTTCTGTTAATGGCCAGTTTTCCAACAGAAAATCTTCAAACACAAATTTAGTCGAACTTGCTGTTATCCAGGACCTGTACATTGTCCACTAAGTCTAACCTGAAAAGAATAGTCTGTAGCTTCTTAAATTACACCTGGTTCAGAATTAAGGTAAGAATTCATGAAGATAGTTTTCAGTTTCCACAGTCAGGAAAAATTTGTAAGGAGAGAAGGAGAGTAAAAAGCAGACAAGCAATAAAAGTCAAATAAAAATGCTAAAGATTTTCACAAACCTGACATTTATCTACAGCTATTGGCTAAGAATGATTGTGAGTGGAGCCAGGAACTAATATAAAACAAGTTCATTGCTTGCATATGAATCTTTAAGGGCCATGTGTTAAGCTAATGTGCTACTGATAACTTATCACATTTTATGTCTAGACACCCAAGCTAATGTGAATAGGAATACTTTTATGTGATTTTTCCCTCTGGTGCTTTTCCCCCATAACAGTGCTTCTGTGTTGCTAAGAATAATAATGGAAACTTGCTGTCAAAAAAGACAGACAGACAGATACACACACATGCACACCCCCCTTTACTTTTTCATGATGTAATGTGAAGTATGGAGCTTTGGGCCTTGAAACGATGTATTTCAATTTGAAAGTCATCATTTCTTCCTTACTTAGAATAGGTGATAAACTGCATATATCTAGGCTGGTTCTTGAGGAGCTTAGAAAATTGAGGTCCTGTTTTGCATCTGCTGTACTCCCTCTGGGTTACAGATGGGTTACCAGATAAGACAGACAATTCTCCTGGTTATATGCTGGATTTTTATACTCTTGTAAAACTACTTGTTTAGACAAAGTTCCATATCAAGAGGAAGGATCTTGAATTCATGGTGATTTAGCCACTGTGGCAAGTGGGTTTACTTTAATTTTGTATAAAAACTCCTACAAAAGCTATTCTATTAGTAGGGTTGCCCTGATGAAAGATTCAAATGTGACAAGACTGGGAATTGTCTAAAAAACACTGTAGAAACATACCTAAGTTCTAGCCAACTGACAACACTTGCAACATCCTTTGTTCTTCATTAGATTTATAGAGTAGCTGCCTAAACACCATATATTTGCCCATGTAATATTTGTTTTATATTTTACTCCATCATCAGTTCGCCTCATGGAATTGATTGAATCTTACTGTGACTAAAATTAGGAAAAGTTTTCCTAACAAGGAGCAGTAGATGGATAACCATTCAAATCTGCCAGGTCTCATAGAAGCTTGAAGAACTATTGACAATGGGGTATCTTGCCTAAAGGAGAAAAAATATCCAGGGTAGCATACTAAAACAATTCCTTTAAGGACGTACCTTCTGAGTAGTGAAAATGTATCTCCAACATTTTCAGGCCTGTCAGGATGCAGTGAGTGCCAGGCTGCTCTGCAAAGAAAATAGAGCCCATAATGAAGGGCAGAGACCCTCAGACAGCATGAACCTGTCCCACAGTACTCAAACACAAGGAGCAGAGTCTGTCTTGCGGGGTAGTCAGGGTTGTCAATGATCCCGATTTCTAGACAAGGTTGTGGTGACAGACTTGGTCTGAAGCCACTCTGGGAAGGCATGTCAACAGGTGAGCATAGCACAAGGCCAGGGACAGATATCCCCACAGTGCTGCTCAGACAAGGGCCATGGGCCAGAACTGAGGCCAAGTGCAGATCCCAAGCTGGGGTGAGGTCCACAGTGAGACATCTCTGGGATCTTTCTCACACAGGTCTTCCCCAGCAGCTGCACCCAAGATTCAGCCACACTATGCCAGAACTGGTCATGAGCCCCCACCAGCAGAGTATTGGTGATGGGAAGAGGATGCAGAACCTGTTGATGCAATCTGCATGCTGAAGCTGAGGAAAAACAAGTCAGTAGGCTAAGACCACTGAAAGAATCACAGTAACAAATATATAGCCTCAGTTGGTCAATTTATTCTGTAGTGTAGAAACAATCATGATTTCTGCTGCCATGTTAGAGTAGGTCATCCTACCAACTATAACAGTAAAAATACAGATAAGAATGAAGATGAAAGATATGAAATTCAATTCAGGCAAAAGTAGAAGACTCAACTCTTAAAAGATATCTATCTAGGGCAATTTAATAACAATCTGTAAAAGAATGTTAAAGACATGGTGAATAAAGAATGATTCTTAAAAACTTGGAACAATTAATTTAATTAACAAGCTTTTTTCCATTAATGAGCTTTTTTTTCTTTTAAAGAGATAGCTGCTGGTAAGCTGAAGATGAAATAAACAGAAGGAAGTATCTTTTACATAATAAATGGCTATATCATGAAACACTTGTGGCAGAAGTCTAAGCCAGAAGTAGTCAAAAATAGTTCAATTTCTTTGTGGAGTAAAAACCCATAGATGACAAATAAACCTCAGAATCTGGATGCAACTTTTTGTTCAGAGACACCCTAAGCCATTGGCTGTCAGCAGCTGGAAAGATGTGCCAGGAGAGAAAGTATCTGCATCAGGCATATTTGTTATGTAAAGTAATTATGTTAAGACAATTAATCATGCCTTCATCATATTTGTATTCACCACAGTAATGTAACTTAGCTGGGAATTACTCCTTTAACTCTCAGGATGTTGGAAAGGTAGTTTACTACTGCATGTCTTCTCAGTTTTACCTCTCCTATCACCAAACTTGTCCTTCAGACAAGCTCTGGCTTCCTGTGGCTCTTCAAATCAGTTGCAAGAGCTCATCAAAATACTTGGTGTCTCAGGCCAGGGATATCTAAACGCTGTCCAAAATCTCTTGATTGATGATTTTCATCCCTGTACAATGCAATATTCATGAAGTTTTCCTGGCAACATCTGAGAACTTGGAAAGAAGTCCCTGAGGAACTAATGATCATTACAAGTATCAGCACATTTTTTTTTCTTTCAATCTGGCTTTTTCTAAGAAAAAATAAATGTGACTCTGTATTTTAAAGAATAATCTAGTCCAGTGTGGTAAAAAAACAGCTCCTTCAGAAAACCCAAACCTCAAACCGAATAAAACCTGAATTACAACAGAACAAAGTTGTCCTCTTTCTGTCTCTTTTGCTCTCTTCTGCTCCTGGAGAACTGAGGAGAAAAATGCATAACAGTGTGTATGCTCCCTTTTCTATCCAAATGAAAGTACCTCAGATTGTACTGTATTAGTCACAGAGGAGAATAAATATAAAACAAGGCAGATGTCCCACTTGATGACAAAACAAGTTATATTGCACCACATTGAATCAGTTAAAAAAAACTAATAGCTTTTTTCCTTCCCTTCTACACAAGATTAGGCAGAGAGATTTGGAAGTCCATTGTAGACCCAAAATGCAAATGCATTAATGCTTTATGCCATTTAGCTGTCATTTATAGCAACTCATGAGCTGTCATTGTATTTTTAGAATGTTTTTCATGAGTACAGAGCTCAAGATTTTTTATTATTCAGTAAGTACAGTAAACTCCCATTTTACTCTGATTCCACTCTGTAGAAATAGTGATCTTAATACAGTCTAACCAGTTAGTCAAGTAAAATTACTTGACATGATGTCAAATGACTGCTCTGAAGATATAAGTATATGGTCCACTGTTGGAACATGAAATGAAAAGCATCAGTCCACATCATTCTGGCTTCCTCTGAGGATACATTTTCCTTAGATTTGACTCCTTCTAGCACTAAATGTCTGATATCTCTTGGAGGGAGAACTGGAACCTGCAGAAGCTTATGCACTGCAGAATTCTTAAGTTCCATCTACTCTCATAATTTCTAGCCATGCTACATGAACCTGAATTAATGCAGTTGGCAGAGTTATTTGCATTTGTGCTAGAAAAAAATACTTAAATCAATTCAGTCATGCACTCAGTGTTCTTGGCCCCATAACCATGAACCACATGATTCTATTTTACAACAACTTTCTCAAGGGATAGTCACAGTAAATTGTCAGCTGTTGCTCATTTAATTATGCTGGAATACTATGTCAGTATCTTTATTGTTTCTTCACTGACATCTTTCAAAGGAAGTCCTGTGATCCTTACAGTGACTTTTGCCACATACTTTCTTATAATGGAGTCTCACCTCAAAACAGTGAACCAAACTCTAAATTTAGATGTGAGTCCACCACACATGCAATATGTCTTTTGTCCCTGTTTGAGCTTTCTCCAGCTCTCATATTTCTGTGTTGGCAACTCTGAGTCTCCTAATAATTGTGTGCCATCATAGTGTCTTTCCTGCTCCTCCGACACTAGAAAAAAGGAATAGGTCTGTGGGGTGGATGGAAAACATTTACTTGTCTTTTGCTTCAGCTTATGCTCACAGCCATATCTTTAGACTCAGTTTCGGTAAGCAAATAGTAGCTCTTCCTATATGTGGCCTGATGAGGGCATGTGAGATGTGGGCATTCATATGACATCTCTTCACCACTGGGTGGAATGAATGAAATGTAGAGGATTTGGGTCTCCAATTGCTTAATTTTGAATCTGCTGAGGTTGGTGGACTGTGAGACACTGAAATGGTTTATGGCTTAAACATTTTCAAAATCACTGAAGGACTTTTGCGCACTGTAGCAAACTGTGCAAAGAAGCAACTGCTTACTGAAGCCCACCCCTCCCCGAATATGCCTTCTAATTTGGACTATGACAGAAACTTGAGATAAGATAAAGGTGATGCTATTGTCCATTTATCCTAGAAGAAGAATATATCCAAAAGTGTAAGTGACTGAAGTGCTAAAGGTTCAGGCAGCTAAGGTGCAACCTGGCCATGTGCAAAGTGACTACCCAGGTGTTGAGGGAGTGCACACCTGCCACCTCAGGCTGCAAGCTGGGTAAGAGAAGGAAAAAGCCAAATCCTGAAAGATGGGGCAGTGTTTCTTTGTCCTGACACAAATGACTCAGCTGTGATCACTGCCCTCTGGGGAAGCACAGAGGCAATTCACATATATCCTGAAGATATCCATCTCTGCTGGTGGGCCATAATGGGCACTGCATGCAGCTGTAACATCTTAGAAGTTGTCAGAGACTCAAGAAAAGTCTTGTGATCCAGTATTTCATAATCCATTTCAAAACTCCCTGCCCCATGAGAGGTACCAGGAGCATTCCCACCTAGCCTAAGCCTAATAAAAGCCACACTTGGGCTTCTTCCCTCTTGATGTGGCCTTCTTTCTTCACCACAGACACTGCTCACCCCATGGGGTTTTTCCCTCACCACCCTGGGCTTCCCTTTGGCCAAACTAGGACTCTTACCACCAAGAAGGTCACAGGAAGAGGATCCACATCATAATCCATGGAGTGTCGATATTTTTGCTACTTAATCTGTCTCTTTGTCACTCTCTTCTTCTCCCTCCTCTCTCTTTTTCCTATTTCTTTCTATCTTTGTCTTCATCACATTTAAGTTTAAGTAAAAATCTGTGCTATTGACTTCAGCATATAGTCTCATTTGTACCTTAATTTGGGCAGAGGCATCTCTAATAATTTAAAGAACATGATCTTAACATGGGCCAATTTTAATTGCATTCTTATCATGAGGTATTTGGACTTGGGTTTAACCCTATACTTTATACTGATGCTTAGATTATATTCTGTTGATACTGTTTACTCCTTGACTTTAGTTTTCTCATCTTTAAGTAGTCAATAAAAATTTTAATGTTGTGTGTCAATGAGATGCACTTTTGAAACATTGATTTTACCTGGACAATTCTGCTGTTTACTTCTCTCTAAGTATTTCAGGTAGAAAGCACCTCTACTAAAAATTGTTATTAATAAGACAAAGCAAACAGCATGTATTTTATAAGCTTTTGAATTCCCCTTCCCTTCCCTTCCCTTCCCTTCCCTTCCCTTCCCTTCCCTTCCCTTCCCTTCCCTTCCCTTCCCTTCCCT
>JAWWMO010000001.1:73104834-73138061 GCA_035047845.1 Dendrocincla fuliginosa
ATGTTCCAACACACCCTTGTCCTGTCCCCTGGAGGAGCTGGCGCAATGGCACAGTCCTTGACCACACAGCCCTGTCATTATGGCCCCATGAGGAGACCTCCAGCCCCAGGCAGTTGCTGACTCAAATTTATTGTTTGTTCCATCAGAAAATAAAAATATTCTATAAAGAAGTGGATCATCAAAGAAGTATTAACAGATGAACTCACTCTATTGTCACAGGGTAGGAGCATGAACTGTGAAACTTCCTAGGATTTAATGATTTTGTATTAATGTTCTGTTGACCTTTGAATTTTTACTATCTTTTACACCTTCATTAATTTGTAAATTATCCCTTTATTCTCCCCCTCTGCAGAAATAAACTCAATGTTTGTTGGATGTTCTTTGAGTTGTGTGGCTTTTGTGCTGGTTTTTCATTTATTTTATTTCAGCTTTTGTCTTTAGTTGTTTGGTTGTTTTAAAACCCAACCTGAATATTGTGTCAAATATAAGGCTAAAGGCAATGCTTCATTTTTTACAGCTCTCCATTCAAGTGCATTCCACTGTGAGTCAGAATCAGCAATAATTCTGATAATAGCATGGCTAGAGTCAAGTAAAACTCAAATGTGGCAGTGAGATACCCACAGGAAAAATAATCTTGCAGTCTTTAGATTCTCACCTAAACCTCCCTTCTTCTTCCTGGAAAACTACTCTGACATCAATCCCAAGATGAATGTCTAGATATAAGTGTATGTTGTGTTGGAAAAGAGAGCAAATAAAAAGACAAGGAGTGATTTAGTAGTTCTTCTTCATGGCAATACCATGACCTCTGTCATGAAGTTGCATTAAAGCAAAAATCACAGCTTGACTTTCTTATTGCTCACTTCTCCGTGGGAGCATAAAGTCATAAGCAACAGTCACTCTTGAAATATTTATCCTAGTTCTCTGTTAATACAAAAATAAATTTGATCAAGATGCCTGTTATAAGAGAATGTTTACCAGGTTTTAATACTAGAGAGTTAACAGGAAGGCTAACAATTAATTTAGTTGTTAAGGACTTATAGGAATTTTCAGCTCACAAATGAATGGGGTATTCCTTAATTAATTAAACTTAAAGAAAAATAATTTGAAAAAAAAAATAGACAGTAAAAGGAGAATGCATAGTCCTTCTTAAAAGAAATTCCTTAGTAAAGTCACCTTTATCCCACCTTATACTGGGATAAAGATTATCTATGGTACATCTTACAAAATTGATTAATACAATACACGCTTTCAATTCAAATGTGTTAACTTTACCTATGCACATATAAACATAATATGCCAAAGAAGTAAAATGCATATTATAAATGCCCATTAGAAAAAAACAACAACAACAACAAAAACCAAACAAATAAACAAAAAAGCACCAAGGAACCACACTACAGTATTAAAAAAAAACAAAACAAAACAAAAAAAAAACCCAAAAAGTCCAACCCCCTACCCCCAAAAAAACATAACAAAAGGAGCAAACAAATAATCCTAACAGGAGAATGCACTCAGAAACTTTTTTTAAGAAGAAGTTCAACATATAACAGAAAATCTCTGTATTTAGCATACTAGTTAATATAAGGTACTATCACAGTGTAGTAGATATTCATTATCTGTAACATAATAATAATACATTGCCCTAGACAATAAATTCACAGAGCAAATAACATTGACACTTAACCTGTAATAGGACCATACTACTAGCTGCTTAAATGGGATAAGCATGTCTTTGAGATTTTGCTGAACTGGGATCTATTACATAATTTTTCATGCAGGTATATTTTAATAAGGACCATAAGAAAGCAAAATGAAGCATGCTAAATATACTGAATGTTGCAGAAAATCCAGGACCTTCTGTTTCTATTTCTGACTACTTGACTTTGATGGGTTAATATTGAACTGATGCATGTGTTGATATAAGTAATCAAACTTTTAGGACATTGTGTGTGCTTATATCCACTTTACATTACATTACTAATACATTTGCTGAAATATTTCACAAAAAGACCTCCAATCCTTTAATACATACTGATGTTGACTACTCAGGCTAGGATTTTTCTAGTATCATTGGGGCAAAAAGCATTTTATTTTGTGGCCTAAAAGGGTTTGAGAACTGGCCTGGAAATATAAAAAGTGGTAAGCACAGCTTCGTCTGGCCAATTTAGGTTTCAAATGTCTTAAAAGTAAGTTATTTCATTGAGTAGCTTGCATAAGAAAGCTTGGGTGTCCAGGTAGTACCAGCTGGTGGTAGCTGGTGGTAGTCAGTGCCTGCGAAAAAAAACCCAAAACACATTACTTTTGGGTATCCAGAAGTCCTAGACATCCAGCAGTGCAATTTACTGTTCCTGCAAGAGTTATATAGAGATATCCAGAGCAGGAGATGGAAAAACACAAGAACATATAGTGGGAGGATGCTCTATAGGTGCTTCTGTCTCAGTGTATTCAAAACAGTCAGTTTCCTGAGGTCAGTGACAACTGCTGTTCTTTAAATAGTATTTCTTATTTATTGTACTATTTCAGGCAGAAGAGTCTTGTCTCTAAGCCCTCTTCAGCTTTGAGGGATGTTACATGTGAACTCATTTTCCGGAAGCAATCCTTAATCAGAAAGCTCTAGGCAGTTTTGTGGTAGAGCTACATTCTGTCTTTCTTAGAGCAGCACTTCTGTAAAGAAGTTTGACTTAACAGATATGTTTAAGTGAAAAGTATTTCTGCTTAAATGTTGCACCTTTGAATTATCTTTTGAAAGTATTTTACACATATTCATAATTGAAGTTTATGATAATGTTCTGTGCATATATATTATACATGTCTAGAGGTGAAGACAAGAAAACACAAAATATTTGTAATTTTACTAATCTAGCTAAACTTTCCAGTGTTGAAAAGAGTTTTGTGGTACGGATATCAGAATTAAGACTAAAAATTTTAGACACAAGAATAAGACGCAGATAATTCTGGCACGTATACTAATCTAAAATGGAGTTACAAGGGTAAAAGGGAAGTCTGAATTCATATCCTAAGAACAGCAGTTGATCTCTGCTGGGAGCTTCACAAAAAAAGGCAATAACTGTGATGCTTGCCAAACTGAACAAAAGTAAACTTACTTAAAAGCTTTGGTAACAAGCTGAGTTTTTGATCTCTGATGCTGCATCAATCACAGAAATGTTGCAGAAAGAGCTAATATAACTCTCAGTATTATTACTGACTTTTTACTTTTTTCAAAGTATGTTACTTGTATACATATGCTAACTAGAACTCGGAGATCCTTTTTCACAAAGGAGCTGGATAGTGTGATTTTCCTCATTCTTTATGTGCCTATTTCATTATTCCTAATTGTACTGCATGATATAGAATGTAGTACATATTTTTAAAGTCAAATAACTTCTGTCCTTTTAATTTCCAATCATTTAAAAAGACTTAGAGGTAAAAAGAAATGTCTGTTGCACCTATAAAGTAGAAATATGCCAGTGAATTTTAACATTTTGCTATTTTGTTTTGAATCTAAAAATAATCATACTAATATAATTACTTGAGAATATTTGTATTCAGTAGACCAGTAAGACAGCACCATTCTCGGTATAAAGCCAATGCCTTTTTACCAACTATATCTTACATGTCTTTTAAACACTAAATTTTTTAAATGTTTTTTATATAGCCAGTTGCAAAAGTCAAAATGGATGGAACATAAAGGCCAGATAATTTGACAGGATCTGAGTTGAAAAAAATTTTGTTATTACTTCACTAAAGGGAAAATAAGCATAGGTGTAGGACTTGAGGAACCCAAAAACTCTGTTCATGCACGCAACTTCTACATAATATTCAGTCTTATTCTTTACTTTCAAATCACTTCCTTTAGTCAATCAGTGTTTTGCAGAGGAAAACAGATTATTTGCTGTCTCATAACTTGTCTTGTTAAATGGAACATGGAGAGAAAATGGTGAGTCTATGAAGGTCTAATCTTCCTTACTTAAAATTACATCATCCTTCATGCTCAAACCCATCTTCCATGGCACAGTAACTTAAGCTATGAAGCAAGAAGCAAAAGAACAAAAGACAGGATTAGTGAAACTTGTACATGAGCAACTCTGCTGTAAGGGCTCTTCACAGAATAAGGGAATAAACAAAGTGAAAAGAACTGCAAGAAAGGCTAAAGGAAAATTTGAATCTTATTCCAGCCTCTGGGGAAGATACTTCAGGGGAATTGACTACAAGCACAGTCTATACTAAAGGTCAGTGCTTAATGTTTCATGAAGTTTTTTTATCCAGATGAATTTGAGTTGCAAAACAGCTAAATAACTGCAATGTCTAAATAATTCTGATGTCTAAAGAACTTAAATGATTTTGGATTTTTTTATTTTCTTAATTTTTGTTTAAGTAGGCATTTTTGAGCAATTGCAATGGAGATTCAGGAAGTTGTCATTCAGCAGCTGCTCATTATGAATTGTTAAAATATAAAAACTAAATGAAATTAAAGTCTTATAGGTTTTACTTTTTTTTTTTTTTTAAATTCACAACATAGATATAATCCACACACAAGAAAATATTGGCATATACATGTGATTTCAGAGACCACTACTAATGTCTGACTTTGGTCCTTCCTACTTCATTGCTAGGGCATATTATTAGGGTGTTTTTTCCTTGGGTTGTTTTCGTTTGGTTGATTTGGGGTTTTTGTGGGTGTTTCTTTGTTTGTTTTCTTTTCATATAAGTCTTCAGTATATTTAAAGGTAATTTAGTAACAAAATTCATGGTTCAATAGGTATAATAATATTTAGACTTCTTATATACTGTTTTTTGACCAAGTTCTATAGCATATTAGCTCTCTGCAAGGGACTTCAGGGTGCCTTCTATCTTTGCAGATTTAGAAAATAGATAAAAAGTCATTTGTCCTAAACAGTACACTGTGAAGAAAGATAGAAAAGATAAATTGTAACATCTTGAAAGAAATAAAAGGGGCGGGGGGAGGGAAGGAAGGGGGAAGTAAAATACATTGGCCAACCATGGAACCTTTTCTAAAAGTAACACTTAATTGCAAAACAGAAAACCAAATAATTATCCATTGTTATCAAATATTTGCTATGCTATTAGAACTACTGTCTGACTTTATCAGAAACCTGGAGCCCTATGAATAATAGTTGTTTTGTACTAGAAAGTCTCAGCTCCTACAATTATTTTTATTTCATTGCATGTTTTCTTTCAACAGTTATTTATACAGAACCTTTCTGTATGTGAAATCAGTCTCTTGTCACTCGTAACCTATAACTAAATGTTGGTCATGGGGGACACAATCAAGATGATTTATAATGGACAAATAATTAGACACTGGTTGTTTCTGCTACAGAGTAGGAAAAGAACCCAAACCTCCAGCAGTTCTAGAGCTCTGTTACTGACACTTTCACATTGTCACACTAAATTTAATTGGAATTAAAGAATACACAATATGTTCTGAGCTAGATCTGTTGTATCTATTATCTGTGTAAGCAGAACACCAAGATTTTGTCATCAGGCAGAATAAGTTCACTACTTAGTCTAAATCAGAACAGTAAATGTATTTTTCTTAGGCAAAATTTTTTTTTTTAAAAAAACAAAACAACTTCAGCTTTTCTCTTCAGAATTGGTGTACAATTAACCAGGCCTACAGGCTGTCAGGACCATAGGTGAGTCCATGTCCATCTTATCTAGCAGTTCCATATTTTCTAAGTAAGCCTATATTTCTGTCCTTATACATTTAACCCCAAAATGATTATACATTTAGGTAAACAAAAGTGCAAATATCAAGAAAAAAAATTACAATATAAAATTATTTTAACTAGGTCACATTAAAAGTATGATCTTAATCCTGAAATCTTGCTAAGATTATGAAAGAAAAATAAGTATTATTTCTGGTGTTCTTTTCTATTCTCTCTGGATATTTCCCACTGATTCTAGGAAAGCACACCATGTCTCTCATTAGGACACACAGACTGTCTTCTCACAGCGTTTCTTTCTCAGCATGAAGTAGGGCACCTCAGCTCCTCTGACTGCAGAAGTTAAACTAGTTTATAGCCAGGAAAAGTAGGATAATTATCATGCTGTGCTGTTTTGATCAGACTGCTCAACAGGTAACCCACAGGCCACATGGTTTGACAGGACTTGTATATTTTTCCTGCTTATCCTTCTAACTCAGACTTAACTCCTCTAAATGTTAGTCCAAGTCTGTTCTTTGAGCATGAGAATTTTGTAATGGAATTAAAAAAATATTATTTATGAATCATTGTGTTGCAAAATAATTTTCTTATTGTTTTTAAGATAGTTTTTGATGTGAACTTGCACTTTTTATTTATACTGAGTCATATTTATGGAGTCAGAGATTATTTCCCCATTATATAAAGTTAGTTACTATGAACCCAATTACCTGTACAATTTCAAAAGTTATGGAAATGCACAATGCTTAGCTTCTGTTGTTTTATAATATATTTAATTACAGATTGATGAACAGCTTATAACAGAAAACAGATGCATGTTAGATATACATCAAGAACATTTTGATGCCTTAAAATATGTGTTTGAATTCTTCATCCTCCAGGACTACTGAACATTTATATAGTGCAGGTACAAAGTGTCTTGTACTGGCTAGGTGGTAGACTGGCATGTCAAATACCTTTTAGCAGGCCTGACAGAACAGGAAGGTGACGTTATTAGAAGTCATATAGTTGAAGTAACTTTCAAGTGTGATGTAGAAACATTTGTTTTCTTAAAGAAGAAATGAAGAAAAGTCCCTTCTTCTAGATAGGCTAATTAATTCAAACTCTATCTCTGAAGGTGTACACAGTTTATTTGCAATTTATTTGGTTTCTTCTTTCCATAAAGAAGCTTGTTATTAAACTAAATATTTAAACTTCTCCTTTTTTTGTTAAAATAATCAACAGTTGAAATTTGTCATCAGAAAAAGAAAAATTGTTAAGAAAGCAGATGAATTCTAAGATAAAATCTGTTTGGAATTTAAAGTACTGAGAGAGCAGGTTCAAAGTGACAGCCTTTACTGAGGACAATCTGAGAGCAAAAATTTCAATTTTAGTTTGAATAAATTGTGAATTTCTGAAAAAAACCCTCCTATTTTTCCCTACTAGCCATTTCAGTCCACAGTCAGATTCTGAAGCACATTAGTTAGATTCCTTTCAGATGAAACCAAAGCAGAAGACATGTTGGGAGGAGGCCTTTAAGGGAACTCCAACCATGAATGCACCTTCAGATCCCAAAATCTGAAGTCATCATCCATGAAATGTGCATAGTGACAGTGTAATTTCCTCTGCACTGACTGCTTTACACCCTACATCCATTCCTCTGCAATGAGCTGTCTGTTGCTGTAGACAGCATGGGTCAATAAAATTTCAGCACAGCTAAAGGTCAATACTCTTGGGCACATCATAGCTGAAAAATGCCATAATTAATTCTAATTCATTGTAACTTTATGTTTTATGTTAGAAGTTGCACATTAGTATTCAAGTGTCAGATTCAACAACATAATCCATGCTGATGTTTTTACACCGTTAATAGCTTAAAAGTTACCTAAATTTGTGGGAGGAGTATCTAAGCAAAACTTCATGCGAAACCTTATCTCAAAAATTTTGGATCACCTTGAAATGAGTGAATTCTGAGTGCTTTTTTCTTTTTTTGTTTTTTTCCACTTTTGCATCAGTACTTTTAATTTTAGTTCCTGTATTGCCTTCTTACAGTAACATCTTATGTGATAGTTAGAATTAATATTTTTATAAAAGTTACAACTTGATTTCCAAAACAAAAATTTCCAAAATGTTCATATAAATCTTTTTCCTAAGGATCACAAAAGTTTAATGTTTAGAAGATAAGAAATCATTTTCATGATCTTTCTGGAGGTGAAACTTGGCTAAAACAGAGTAAACCAAGTTTACAAGGCCATTCAGTAGGTTTGCAATTACTGTGTTCTTTCACAAGCACAGTTTTGCAACTCTCAGACCTGAAAGAATTCATTACTTTCTTCCTTTGTTCTGCATTAATTTTTTCTCAATGTTTCAGTCTAACATTGGAGATGAAGAAACATACGGGCATGTGGTTTAAGCTGTTCTCTAAAGCCACACAGAGTGGTTTGGAAGCACACTTAAAGGTCACTAATTCATTAGACAATTAAATTGGAGGCTTGAAGTCCAGCTTTCTGGAAATACCGGTAACATCAAGACCAAAGCACTAGGCCTTCCAGGAGTTGTTGTAATAAGCAAACAGGGTTTGAGGTTTGGCTAGGAGCATGGTCAGCCTAGTTCACAATTCAGAACAGGAAGTATTTCAGATAATGCTGTTTCATGTCGGCAGAATAGCTGCTCTGCAGTTGCACTGCAGGTTTCTTTTCTAGTTCTGTTTGCTGTGATTTTTGTTAAAATACTTAGCATGTATTTTATCTGCTTTAATTTTAGAACATGGTTAAGACACATAAGTAATTTTCTATGGGAATAATGCAGATGGTACATACTAAAAATATTACATTACCTGGACAAGTTTAATGAACCTGGTTTGGACACAAATGGGTTATGGTCATCCCAGGACTTGGGAATACAAGCTGATTAATTTAAAGTCACATTGGTGTCGACTGTTAGTATTTGTAGAGCTGGTTGGACCACAATACATATTTCAGTGATGCCTTATCTTACAGGTGTAGCTCACATAAATTTAGTTCTGTACAGGTAGCGTTTGAATGAGCCATTTAGCCACCAATACTTTGTGACTGATTTCTGAAGCAGTGTTTCTGCTCTTAGGTGGCTGTCACACTTGCAGGGGAGACATTGACTCAGCCACTGACTGAGAATGAGTATAGAATGGTTAGATTCTACCTCATGAACTCCCCTATGAAGGTGTCTAAATTTTAGTGGAAAAATTGCAGGTGAATTTCCACGGCCAGTTAATTCTCAATTTCCCCCTTAAGACAGTTCTGATGGAGAATACTTAAACAATAAAAGCTTTTGCTTAGTTTCAAATGGTTTCAAAAGTTTAGCTGAACAGTGAAAACAGCACAACATCTGGAAGATAAAACCAAGCTAGAGACCATAACAAGGCCAGCTGTCTGGGTCAGCCAACAATGACAAGATATCATCAGTTTCTTTAACTGAAATAGTTAAGGGACTCTCAAAGGCACAATACCTTGGATAAGAGTTTTAGATGTATCAGATGCAACTGAGTAAATAGTAGTGTTAGAGATTTAGGATGAATTTTTGTAGTGTGTAGATGGGTTTATTGTTTTCTAGCAATAACTCAATCAGAAAAGTCAGTAGGCTGTCCTTGACATCAAATTTATGAAACACCTTAGATATTGCTCCAGTTACAAATCTGTCTGCTAAGTACTTTACCAAAAACTAACCTAGTTTAATAACTATTTGAAATAGTTTATTTATTTAGTAGATGTTTATTTAAACATCTACTTTCTTGGGAAAAAAAAGAGATCTGTAAATTAACTATATGAACTGATAACCAGATTCATATAATAAAATTTATACATAAGTTAAAAAGTTAAGTCTCCTTTAGACATCAAAAGAGAGCAGATCAAACCTTTGGTGGATTGAATCATTATGCAGAATTCTTCCCCATTCTACATTAACCATGTGGGATGCCTGTAGAAATGTTGTTCCTTGTTTTATAGAAAATTCAGAAGGATTTGAAAAATACAGAGGGAGTAGATCTTCAACTTTTTTCAAGTGGTTTCCACAATAAAAGTGTACACACTGAAAAAAAGAAAGTTAACACATGCTTTTCTATGAATTCTAGATCTCATAGATTGCATTGAATTTTGCTAGAATGGCAATATGACAATATCAGTAAATTACACTTCAGCCTTTCCCAATTGAAAATTCTGATGTCATCATTTGTTATGTTTTTAAAATAATAATAATTTCATAATGAATTTCAGAATGGATGCTATGCATTAAAAGTTATTTACTACATCAGAGCTTTCCAGAAATATCATATAAGACTTTAAGGCACAGATACTCTGTTGACATCTCTTAACAGGTTGTGAATTATATATTTCAAATCAGAAGAAACAGAAATTTTTACTGGCTTTTAAAACAAAGTACCGTTTCAGAGAACTTAAACAATGACATTTTTGAGACATAGTGAAAAATAAACAATGGGTGCTATGTTTTCTTAGTCATGAGAAATAGTAACTGACTTCAGAATTTCTGCCTTTTTTTAATGTAAGCAAAAGATATAGATTTTTGTTTTTAAGTTTTGCATAGACAGCTTTGAAAAACTGTGCTTGGAGTTTATGAAAGTCATTATATAGGTAGACCTATGGTTATAAAATCTATAATTATATTCCATTTCCCAGCAGATATGTAACCACTATTCTCAGGATTAATTTCTGATATGCTTCGATGTACAGTTAAAAGAAAGACACTAGGGGAAAAAGAAGTTTAGTGGTGAGTAATGTTCCTAATACACTGCATATTGTTCTGAAATATAAAGCATCTAGAATTAAGATATAGCCACGAAATGCATCAGTGACAGTATAATTTACAACAAAATTTACATGTACAATCCAGACCTTTCAACACATGTAAATATAGATCCTATTCTTTAGTACTCTACAGCAGAACTTATCCTTCAAAAACAAAGCTTCTACTCACAACAAACTGAAATAAGTGACTTAAAAGGACTATGTTTTCATGGTGAAAAAAAGAGCTAGTAGGTGAAACAATACAATTCACAATTAAAATTGTTACTTTTTCTTGTTAAATTAATTTACCACATATTAGGATAAAGTAAAACAATGTTGTGCAATGCCATGTTATGTTAGCACCTACAACAAATATCTTTTTAAAAACCTTCTTCTAAATATTTTTAATTGTTTAATGCACTTCTTACTATATGTCTTAATATTTTCCTGTTGGCATTTTCTTGTATAAATGTATTTCTTATCATATTTAACTTTTCTTAAATAAATACACAGAGCACAGCCATCACTTTCTTCATAAACTCACATTATAACAATGCTTTGAGTTACAAAAAACTGTGGCTCTCACTCTTATCATTTTAATAACAGTTAATCACAAACTCTAAACCAAAATAATTTAAATTGGAATGAAATGTAATAACAGATATTACATTATGGAAAGATAGAGCATGGTTGTATGAATGTCAGGTTGCTGATAATTGAGTATCAATTTCATCCTTTTTCAAGTTGACTGTCAATACAAATGAGCTTGGAAACTGATATTATCTGGTTGGGAGATTGTTCAAGTGGTGAATATGCATTTGGATATGTTGGTCTGTCCAGCCAGCTCCTTCAAATGTTGCTTAAAATTTAGTTTAAAATTTTGTCAAAGTAAGGCATTTCTCTTTCCCAGTCTAGCAGGTATGCCAGAAAATGGTGATTAAATGCAAGATATCCAGTTTTAAAAGATAACAGTCACTCCCACAACTATAACTTACTTCCATACCAAGAGGGTTTATGTTACTGGATGTGTAGTACTTTCAAAAAAACTGACATAATTTTAGTCTGGGTACATGAAAAATGAGATATTTGTAATATGTATCAAAAAAACTTTGGTGCATGTTTGGTATTTTTTCTTCTATGCACATAATTTTTATATTTTAGGTAAGACAATATCATGACAAAAAGGTTAAAATAATGAATATCAGAATACAATGGATTTCAACACTAATAAAAATGGAAAGATAAAACCTGGGTTTGAAGTCCTATGTATTTTATATATAAACAAATGAGTGTATAAAACCCAGATCTGTTTAGTGTAATTAAAAGTAGAACAGGAGGGGAAAAATTCTGATATACTTTCATAGCACAATTTATAACTTCATAACAAAGCAATTTATTTTGTCTATCACACTAAACTGCACAATATATCCTACCTTGATATGGCAACATTATGTTCCCAACTCATATTTTGAAGTTGGGTGTCTAAAAGCCTGTGGTTGTTTCAAATTACTTCAAATGACAAACATTCTGCCCTCTGTATAAGTGCAAGGTTAACAACAAACAAGAGAGGGAAAAAAAAAAGAAATAAGAATATATGGGGTGTCATAATAAACAGTACCCATGTTTGTTTAAAAAAAAAAGTATTTTATATGGGAAAATATATTATATTTCTCAATTATTGCTGTAACACCTTGAAAATCCCTTCATAGGGAAATAAAAGAGAAAAGCACAAAAATCCTTCTGCTGCTTTAGGAAATAATGCATACAAGTTCTGTGTTGTTTTAAAAATACTGTAGACCATCCTAGTCATATATTCAAGATACATGATGTTGTCAATTACTTTGTCACTCCTGCTGCAGTTTTAGTAGGGAAAAAAAAAAGTGTCTTGTGATAAAATAGAATTCTAGAATTCAATTAATATCACTAGACTATAAATCTACAAAAAAAGAGGTTTCTTTGTTACCACAACTGTGTTGATATTAATTCACTGGCTTTTGTTCCATAATTCTGGGTTTATATAGTCATTAAAAATAAACACAGAAGACACAATATTTAACAGGATGAGGTGAAAAAAAATATGTCAAAATACACAAAAAAAAAGGCAGAAGAATCTTAAATGAAATTGAAAATATGGAGAAGGGATAGATATATTTTTTTTGTTTGACATGAGGTATCATTAATGGATGGTTACAAAGGATTTTATATGCAATAAGAAATAAAGAAAAACTCTGATAATCCTTGTGTCTCAGTTGATTAAAAAGTGTAGAAGTAAGATTTTACTCCAATTCAGACTCAAAACCTGTCAGTGACAGAATGAGATGTCTAGGCTTGCTTTAAAGCCAAGTGAAATATAAATGCTGTCACTGAGATCTGAACAGCTATTTAGTGCAACCTAAAATAAATACTTAAACAGCTGGGTCACTCGTTACACTTCAATGACTGCATTTGCTGCCGTGTAGTTCAGTTATCCATTCATAAATGTCTAATGCTATTTGAGGAGCCATACAGCTTTGGAGATATCTTCATGAGGTTTGCAGGTATAAGACCAAACATGTGAGGAATCTGATCCCTCTACAGATAGCTTCTGGAGGCTACAGAGGAAGCGCTAAAGTGCTGCACGCAGCACTTAATACTTCAATTCTGCACAACCTAAGCAAATCCCAGGTCCCTCTACACTCAGCAGGGAGCTTAAACAAGGAAGCAGTCAAATGGATTTCTGAAATGCAGAATTACCTATAGATAGTGTGCAGGGGACAGGATTAAACATAAAATGTGGAATTTGGTGAAAAAAAAAAGTAATTTTAACCACAGCAATTAAATTGCTATTCTTTCTTTTATATTCTGCATTAGAAATTGAATTTATCTGACTAAATATATATACTTAATTCAACTGCCCGATCTCAAGGGTCTAATAACATTACAATATTATAAAATATTCAGCCTGATTTGTAGCTCACACTTTGGACATTGTTGTGTGTCTTTTAAGCCCTCCACCCTATTTTATTCCTTCCTGGATCTTTTGGATGTTCAGATGAAACCTATGTGGTAAAATTAAACAAATCTCATATGTTTTCTTCCAAGTCCAGGAAGATGTGACAGTGATGAAAGGTAGTCAGGTGTCCTGCTCATCCTCTACTACACACACACAAACACAGACCCTCTCCCTTTCTGTCATCTCTGATAAGCGGTGTGACTTAGCCTAAGATAACCACCAGGTGGTTATTGCAGGTGGAACTGTCTGGATACTGGTGCAAGTAATGCATTCCAGACAAGGGGGAACTGAGATTTTTCAGTTCCTCTCAGCCTGCAAAGTTTTATAAAATGCTGCTGGAGACTGAACTAATTGGGCAAAATGGTCTCTGAAGGTTGCAGGCAGCCTCCAGAAGGATCCCAGGATCTCAGCAGGGACTCCTGCAGGGTAGTCCAGTCCAAATTCAGGGAATACTCATCTTTGGACAGATGAGAAAAAATGCCCTAAGATTCAATGAAATACAGAGATAAAATCCTGAGGTGCCCATGTAGGTGCTTTGTAATTGTGAATGTTGCAAGGCCAAAGACAGTAAACCTGTATGTTTCTATCTGAACCTATACTATAAAGCTTTAGACAAAACTGTAGACCAAATCCAAGACTAAGAGTACCAAGCCACTTCACTGAGAAGTTTAGAAAGCAAGGAATCTCACTGAAGCTCATGACTCAACAGAAGGAACCACAACCTGAGTACACAATAATCCATTTTAATAGTGCACGCTGCTTCATTAGCAATATTAATATACTGTATTAGCAATACATCTAATTATAATCATCTACATAATCATTGTGTCCTACTTCTCATGCCTGGCCAAGAACCTTCCCTTGACTACTCTGCTACAGAAGGCTATGCTTCTTTCTTGTCAGAGAGAGAGACCAAGTTGGGGTACAATTTATGTCATGATAGAATAAATGCCTTAACCTGATTGAATCAGTTGTATACTAAAGCTGCTTATCTTCTCCTTATTGTCTCTAAAGGAAACCTGAGATAAGTATTTTAGTTACAGATGTCAACATTAATGTGACTCATTAATCCAAATGTAGAACTAAAAGCGAAATGTGAGAGCTCACTGTCATTTTGACTTTTATCAGGCTCTGTGTCAGGGTAAAGGGCACAGTTTTTAAGAAAAGAGAGGAAATGACTGTGTTTAGATCTCTTGAAACTTGAAACATGGGAATGTTTCTGAAAAATTTATAGGTGATATTCATGAAAATACTGGATGTTTTCTCAGGGAATATAATATCTGCAACTCATTCTTAAACAGAAGAATACCATACAAATCATTCTGCTTTGTTTAGCAGAAAAGGGCTTGACATTAAGAAGATCAAATAACGGTAGAACAAAGCAAAATGTTTGAAAATCTCTGTTCTATCACACACGCACACACACTTAGAGCTGTAAGGTTTTTTTTTACTTCAACAGAAGAGTATGTGTCCTTGAAAAAAAAACAAACAAACAAAAAAAAAACAAACAAAAAAACTAAACTTCAACCAATCAATCAACACAAAACAGGATGAATGCAATTTTCAAATAAACTTCAGTTGAGATCTCAGAAATAATCTGTATCTTGTATTATTGCGTGAAAAAAGTAAAGCTGAGAAATTTTAGATTTTCTGTTCTAGATAATATCAATAAAAATGGTCATGTTGAGAAAAAAAAGGCAAATAACAGGGAGGAGATATGAAGCAGAGACAGTTGTAAATGTTAGAGGCACTATTATGTAAGTAAATATGAAGTGTTTGAGAAGTACAGTAAGTCTTCTAAATGCCTGGATGTTATAGAGGGAGAAAATAAGCATGAGTGAATCTGAAAGAAAATCACTGTGTAAAAATGAAGTTTGACAGTATTAAATGAAGGAGTTTCAAAGAAATAATACAGTCAGAAGAATTGAAATGACCTAAGTTATTAAATTAAAAACAAATGAGCTGGTAAGTTTAATTTTCCTTTATAAACAGTCTCCTTGGGACAGATAAAGACAGACAGCTGCAATACCATGATTTTTATCTCTCAGTGAATACTGGGGGCTGATGTTGTAACTATTGCTGCTATCAAACAAATTATCAGGTATGAAAAAATAATGTAACTATGTGCTCTTTGGAAGAATGTTGAAAAAATCGTTGTTCCATCTCTTTATGAGAAAAGGTATAATATCATTCCCATGTTTAAATATCATTTAGCATCATAACAAGCTAGTATCTTATACCAGGCTGGTATTTATACTGTTAAGGTCCTCAACGCCCTTAAGCATCTTTTGATTAATTTAATGCATTATAGAATGTAAACCCACTTTTCTTTTTTTTTAATATATCTGATGAAAAATAGAGGATTATGAGCTTTGAAAAATTAGTAACTTCTTGTAGGTAATGCACATTCCTTCACAGCATACCTTGAGACTTCTTAATGCACGTTTATTAGAGGAGTGCATATCTGGTGGCATGAGTATCATTCTAGTGATTAAATGATTAAAGTTACTCTCAGGGGGGAAAAGAGAGAGAGAGAGAGATGACAAGAGGGAGGAGGGAGGAGGGAGGAAAGAAAAAGGGAAAGAGAAAACTCCAGTGTCAATGACGGACAGAGATGGGTCCTTGTCTGGTAAGAAACAAATTATGATGTTGCTTATTTTTTGCCTTGCTTCTCCCTTAAGACTGCACAGTTGTCATTGAAGTCTTTTTAAATTCCATTGACTAGTCTTAGGTGTGTTGCTATTCTAGTTCTGATTGGATTATGCCAATCAGATGTAAGTGCTTGCACCTTCACTGGTATTTAGGTGTCTATGCATACACCATATTGAATACTTAACAAATCAGTACTAGTCTCAGTACAGATCCCAAAGGGACACCATTTGTTGCTTATCTTCATCTGGACTTTGAGCCATTGTCCACAACCTACACTCTAGATGTGACCATCTAACCAGTTCCTCATCCACTGAGCAATCCACCCATCAAATCCATCTTTTTCCAATTTAGAGAGAAGTTGTGGGAGAACGTGTCAAAAGCCTTACAAGAGTCCAGAGAGATGACATCCATAGTTCTTCCATCTGATTCATCTAACAAGGGAAGTAAAAAAGTAATTCTTCCAAAGATGTGAAGAGACACTCATTCTGGACTTGTAATAAGAACTCAAGCATCATAAAACACCAGATAGACCTTTTACCTGTAAATCTGTGCTAGGTAAGTAGCCTTACTGTATGTCCAAACCAAACATGTGCATCTCCTTGGTCTAGTTCACCTACAAATTGTAAAATAAAAAGCTATTTATTTTGTTACTCTCTATAGGTATCTACCAAGAGTTAAAGAGTGAAAAAGGGCTAAAGGACAGAAAAACATTGAGTTGATCATTCTAAAAAGGAAACAAATTTGTCTGCTTTAATATAAACTTCAGAAGACGTCTTCTGACTGAGTTAGCTACACAAGACTCTCTGGAGACAATGAAAGTATGCAATGATACAGCATCTCAGAAGAATGGTTAATCCCATCCTAAGATCAATTATTTTGCATTGTCTAATGTCAAATACAAAGAGTCTAGTCCAGTTAGACTGTATATGCACATTGAATCTTTGGATCTTTACAGTTACTAATGGTTTCTGCCCTGTCTAACAATTTATAGAGTGTACTACCAAGGACTGAACACATTGTTGGCAATAGACTGGATGAAACTTACTTCTAAAAATCTAGGAAAAAAAGGTGAGTCACAGATTACATTAACAGTCATTAAGGTAAAGATCAGTTAGGTGCATGGGGCATCTATAACTGAGAAAAGTGATGAATTTCATGTTTTATATAACCACAGAAAGTAAAAACAGGAAAGACCCCACATCTGTTCCATTTTAAGTACATATGAATGTCAAACAAGTAACATCTCCTTTATCCCTTCTCACAGTCAAGGTGGTGCTTTTTCCTATAATTTCTGCATTCTTTGGAGTCCATGATCCACATGGACACCGGCAAACATGCTTACAAACAGTTCAGCTACATGACAATTTAATCTATGTTAACAGTTATTTTTAAAGATTTTCAATTTTAATGTACTATTATGGATTCAATCTCTCTTCTCCTTTTTTTTTTTTTTTTTTTTTCACATGATTACCAGGACAAATTCTGAGGTGTTTGCTCAAAAGAGAAGTGAAGCAGAAAGTGAATTGCTCACCACTTGGGACCTGTGCTGAACTGTTTTGCAGAATAAGCAAAGCCCTGCAGAGAAAGAAAAATGGGGCTATATAATATCATGTGAGCTGTGTAACACAGAATGAAAATATAAGAAGATGCAGTATGCATTCGGGAATATAGAATGGAAGATGAACCATGCCAAAAGATCTGGACATTACAGATTTTAAATATTTCTTAATTTTTTTCTCTGTTGGCCTTTTACAATTGAATCAGGACATTTTCTTTTTTCCAACAATAGAAAATAGAGCTCAATTCAGTATGTTTTATACTTCTTTGCCCATGGATTATATTTTGGTAGTTTGTTTTCAGGGTAGATGCATTTTGAAATTACTTTAAAATTGCACCAGAGATTTATGTTCACTTCACAGATGTTTATGGTTAGTCAAACCATATCAGGACATGGCAATGAAATCATGTACAAAGAAAGAAGTTCAACTCTCCCTATCTCAGCCCTGAGGCTAAAGTAAGTAAACCAAGGGCTAGTCCTGAGCTGAGACTTCAAGATTATTATGGACTCCCTGGCTGGAAGTTTGCAGGATGGACTTGTTAGTGCACTGCTATCCGTATATGGGCTTATGGTGATGTCCAAAGACATCTCACATTGAACAGAGTTCCTATTGTTTTGCCTGCTTATTTGTTTCCTATTTCAAACAACTGCAGAAAATATCCCACTTGCAAAATATTTATCTCAATGGGAACAACTGCCTCTAGGCTTTACCACAATGCACTGGTTACAATAACAAAAAAATTAACTAGAAAAAAAAAGCTTTTACAGGCTAGCCTGTGAGGTTTTGTGGAAAATGAGAAGCTGGAAAATGTTTTATTTTTATTTTTATTTTGTTGTTGCTTGATACAGGTTTCATGTAACTCTTCTTGATGAAAATGGTCTTTTGATCACCATTGCACACACCTGAAGACAAAGAAGTGGTAGTGGTAGTATAGGTAATTTTTCTGAAGATTGATTTTTGCGTATATAGTGACATTGTTTTATCACAGGAAAAGAGGTAAGAATAGGCCACTAGCTTTGGAAGTAAAATTTGTTGTTGTATAGACATATCTATTCCATAAAGTTAAGTAAAGGAATGCATACTCTTCTTGTGAAGTTTTCAATTCTAGTCACATAAGCCTTAAGTAAAAATGTCCTCAATTTTCTGCCCTGAAAGGTTGTTGCTAGAAATGACAGGCCTGTAACTCCCTCTCTTTTGTCTGTCTCCTCTACCACTACATTAGTGTGGGTGAGTGGGTGGACTGCAGACTGCAAAACCTTAGATTGATCTTTCTTTTCTAGTAAATATGTATTTCATTAATTGCTGTATTTCAGGTCTTTATTCTCACTACATTACTAGTCTAGTTTCAGCAAAGACAAACTTCATGTGTACTTAATATATACAGCATTAAAACAAAGTAATGCATTACAAAAGATTTCAAACTATTCTAATACTCCAGTTCCTATTTAATTGCACTTTCAATGTATGTTCAGAGGTATTATGAACAAAACTGGCAAAAAAAACACTTAATCAAGGCAATTAAAATTAAAAGAGAGAATATGTAAGGACAACAGGCTGAAAACTTTCAGTAAGAACAGGACTCAGTTGCTCCCAGCAGCAATGAGGGATGAAAGGAGAGGTCAAAATGAGGTTTTTTGAACACAAGGAGGGAGTTATGGCACATGTGCTATATGAGGAAAGCTAGCCAGGTTAATATGTTCTGATATTTTGACAACTTACAATAAAAGGTGACAAGATAATGCACAGTCATATAAGTTAATTCACATCACTCTAGTTGTGATAAAAGCACTGCAAAACAGTAGAAGTCATTAAAAGTAGTCTTTTACCCACAAACACTCTAAAATTAGAAGATATTTAGACTAGAATTTTTATATTTTATGTTTCAGTTTCTTTACAGAAATAATAGTGAGAACGCACAAACTTTCTGAAAAAAATTAATTAAAATGAAAATATAGTTATTTTAATTATGAAATGGAAAAATTTTCCCCTTGAAAACTCTGTAATTACTCTGAATTTATAGTTTATTTTCTAACTGAAGAAAATGTCAGTCTGAGATTTTGTTTCCAATGAATGTTTAATTCTCTTTATTAGTTTTCACAGAAATATGAAATCAAAGAACAGCTAAAGTTCAAAAGGACCTCTTTAGCTCATGCAGGGTCAGGTAAAGCAGGTTACCCAGAGTTGGGTTTTGAATGTCTCATGGGTGGAGACTTCAGAACACGTCTGAGCTATCTATTCCAATGGTTGGTCACTCTTATATTAAAAAAAAGTTATCTTGTTTTAACATAATTTTCCTCATATCAGTTTGAGCCCATTTCCTCTTGCTTTATCATTAGCTTTCACTGGGTGGAGTCTGGTCACATATTATGCATGACAAGATTCCCCCTGAACTTTCTCTTCTATCACTTAAAAAGCTGCAGATGTCTCTGCCTTTTCTTATATGAGACGCACTCTCTTCATGGCACTTTGCTAGACTTACTCCAATACATCTATGAATAGTTTGTTGTTCAGTTACATCATATCATAGAATTGTAATATGACTTGTGTTGGAAGAGACCTTAAAGATCATCTAGTTCCAGCCCACCTGCCATAGGCAGGGACACTTTCCACTAGAGCAGGTTTCTCAGAGCTCCATCCAACCCGGCCTTGAACATTTCCAGGGATGGTGAATCCACAGTTTCTCTGGGCAATCTGTTCCAATGCATCACCACTATCACAGTAAAGAATTTCTTCCTGATATCTAATCTTAACCTACCATCTTTCAGTTTAAACACATTCCCTGTTGTCCTATATCACATTCCAATGCTATTATACAAATCATAGCTGTGACAGATTACATTTTAGCTATGTGATATAACTGAACTGATCATACCAAAGAGAAAACTGAAATCTTTAAATCTAGTATAAGGGTCTAGTTTAATGTATTGTTGTTTTTTTGGGGTTTTGTTGTTTTTTTTCTTTTTTAGGTACTTACCTGCAGAACATTTCCTGCAGTGGCTTCCATCAGGAACACTTCCAGAAAGGCACCATAGAGTGTGACTCCACAGAAATTACCATTTCAGAACACTCTAGCAAAATGTTCTCACTATATGACAATACTTTTTATTCTGTAGCTTTTTTTGCATTTTGTTGTTTTAGTTAGATTTTCATGTTATTAAACTCCATTAATTCATAATATAGTATAAAAAAGAAAATCCAGAAAGTGGGACATAAAATGATTTTTTAACACTAATTTACAAAAGACAAAAATCTTCCTTTCACCTTTTTGATGAAGACCACTAAAACAATTGCTTTAATTAAAATGTCCTTACTGCCACAAGGGGTATAACAAAGTTAGGGAAATGCATTATTATGAGCATTATTAGTATTGTTATTTAAGAAAAAAGAGCTTTATAATTTGGTAAAATTCTCAAAAATCAAGGAGTTTGTTTGCTTTTGAGAGATTGAGAGATATGCTTTTCTAGAAAAAAAGTTACGTCACTCGATTTTATTCTTTCTTTCAATAAATTATAGTGGTAATACAGAACTATTCTGGCTGCAAAGACTGCTGGTTCATTTTTTCATTTATACACATGTAAAAAGAACTAGTTTGTCAAAATATTAATTAGGTGACTTGACCCTAAGCTAGATACCTCCATATATCCTAGGAGATGGCAAAAATAGTCACAGCAGGGGAACTTGTAGCTGAAGGGCTTTGCTTCCTGTTATACAACCGAGGAATTGAGGGCTTATTAGATAAAAGCAGCAAGATCATGCTGCTAACAGTATGAGTAAGCAGCTGACAAATGAATGAATTACAGATCCATCTGCATTTAGATTTTATACTTTTTGGTTTTTTGGGGGGGGTTGCACTTTTTTTTTTCTTCTGAATCTCTCCTTTCTCTCACTGTTTCTGAATAAACAATCTCAGTAAGAAGATCTCAAGATGTTAAAATATTTCTTTGACTTGTAAAATGTATACCATTCTTTTCAGAATAAGCTGTAGTTCTCTTCATTTCAGGAACTCAGGGGCTCTGCTTTCCAGTTAGAAGACTTCTTCCATGTTTGATTAGGACATCTGAATTCAATATAATTTTTGTAACTGAAGACTATTTCTCAATACATGGACAACTGCTAATTGCATGTATAACATTTCTACACAGGAAGGGATATGCCAAAGGAATCACAACATGATGAACAGTCAAGAAAATAGACTGCTTTGAAGATTTGAGTGTTTTGAAGACAGCTATCATCTAACTAGTTAGCATTTTAGGAAGCTAACTTATACCACACAATACATAAGTATTTAAAAGGAAGATGATAGAAGTAGAAATGTCTGTCACAAGAAAATATTCTTATGGCAAATACTTGAAATAATTTCATATTTAATAAATAAAATCACAAGTCACACAGAGTACAGATTAGTAATTATAATTAAGTAACAACAGCACAGCAGAAATTTACTCTTAAGATACTTAGCTCTTCTAAGATGTAGGTCCTCTTAGCATATTGAATTTTGTATAACATTGAAATAAAGCATAGCTTTCCTTTTAATGAAGTGACATAGATGAATGAATTAAATGAAGATACCAATTGAGTAATTGACTGAGGAAATTAACTTGTGTCATTGTTGCAAATAAGGTAATGCTGAGTTTATAAATGTTGCTGGAAAAAATATCCAATGGCAAGAAAATACAAACTTATATTAACATAGTTTAACAATAGACATCCAATAAGTGGGCAAATACTATGAAAGAAAAGGTTTCAATGTCATATTGTTTTTCTTCTCAGTCTGGTCTCTCTTGTGACTAGGCCTTCTCTTAATTAAAATCACATTTAGTTTTCTCTATTGTGTATTTTCTATACAGATAAAACTAATCAGGCTAAGGTCAGTTTCTTAATAGCTTATAAAAATGAGATTGAATGAACATTATATTTCATAATCTCAATCTGCAAAAACTCTACATTAGCAAAGATCTGCCTTTGTTACTTTGTTATGGCTTATTCTCTTTGGCAGTTATCTGAGCATTTATATACCTTTAGACTTCTTTAAATGAACACTCCGTAGCACTTATGCAGATATGTAACACTTGACTTTCCTTTGATTTAGTGATTTTCACTTAGACTAATAGAATTATTGCAATTTCTCTTCAATAGCAACTTCTAAGTTTCGATTAGTTCTTCATAAATAATTGTTGTAGTTAATTTTATTTTCCTTTTTCTTCTGACAGCATCATCTCTACTCATGACAAAGAGCATTTTCATGGTTACTGTTCCATGCTAACTGATTTCTTTTACTTGACATGATTATAATAGATACAATGTTATGTTCTTCACTGCTCTGTTCCCTCGATTTTTCATTTAATGTTTTCTCATTCTGTTTATATTTATTTAGGCATTAAAGGTGGGCAGATATATTCACTAACTGTTATCAAAGAGTTATTTTTTCTGTTCTTTTGTTTCTTTTATGCCAATGTCCATTGTATGTTCATTGAACCATATAACTGTCTATTACTTAGTATCTAGGTTCCAAACTGAGTCACCATAGTGACTCAAAATAAATGAAAATAATAAAAAAAAAATCAAACCCAAAACTAACAGATTTTTTTTTTCTTTTGTAATTTGGGGTCAGGACAGGAACACTGTAAGAACTGCTGAACAAGTCAAGATACAAACATGAAGTTACAGCAGAAGGCATTACTTATATGGCAAGTAGCTAAGAATTTATTTTTCAGTTTCATAAGGAATAAACACTTTAAAATTACACTTAATTTTAAAATTCCAGCCAAGGTGGACCCAGCACATTCACTTAGCTTTTATTTAATGCAGAGAGTCTTGACCTCTGCTTGATACATCTCTCAGCCTAGACAGTCCTCTGTGCTACATAGGCATGTAGGGACACAGATAAAACATTGTCTTTGGTTTGCCCCCCTGAATGTATTCCACCAACCCAACTTCTAACCATGTTCTTAGTGTTAATGCCAACCATGCTTCCCCCAGCTTTGAAAATATCAGCTAAAATTTTCCACCACACTTTGAGCTTTAGGCAGAGATCAGACACTGAAAACTATAGCTTGTGTAAATGAACACTTTGCAAGCTACACAGCTGACAACAAGGCACTATAAGTGGCTTAAAAAAAATGAAATGTTGATGTTCCTCAGTAATATATACATGAGAATCTATATTTTTATATCTTTCCTCTTTGATTTCAAGTACACTAATGTAAATCTCGCAAATTTTTAGCATATAAATGAAACAAGCTGTTGAAAGTTTTCATTCAATTAGTTTATTTGAAAATAAGTAAGTGTCTTAGTTCAAGGGAGAACTAAGATATCTATGTTGGCCAAGAAATAATCCCCCTCCTTTAAAATTAGAAAAAAACAGAACTTTAATTAGAAAAAAAAATATATATATAAAAGGATAACAGTTCTTAACCACAATACACATATATGGAGATATATATATATACAGAAAAGAACTAAAAAACAGCAGTTTGTAATAAACCCACTCCCCCCAAATGACAAAGCAAACAGTTAAAGGGTCTTTTGGCTACCCCCACAAAAAAGAAAAGAGGGAGAATGCAATTATATCTATGGACAGCAGGTGGTGATGTTGTGCCTCAGCCACTGGCTTCTCTCTCAGGGGTTGCAGTTATATTTATGGACAGCAGGTGGTGATGTCGCACCTGGCCAGCTGGGCTCTCCCTCAGGCAAGATGGCAGGCACAGTCCCAGGTCAGCTCCCGTGAGAAATGGGAACGAAAAGTAGCAACAATCCTGTCTCTGCAGGGGCAGGAAACCAGGGCTTTCTCCCTCCTCTTTTCCTCACGGCAATCTTTGTGGTGTTTGTGATCACTCACAGATGAAAACGGTCAAGTTGGAGAAGGGAAAAAAGGAACACAATCCAGTATCCAGTGATGCTGGGACTGGAGTGTGTATTCCCCGTCCTACTCACTCCGCCGAGAGCCGAGCTCTTGACCTGCACAGAAAAAAAAACCAACACAGAAACCCGCCCCACCCCACCCCTCACCCCTGTGACTCCCCTCCGCCAAGCAGTCTTTCCCTCACCCCCTCTCTCTCAGGCTAGGAGAACAGAGCCTTTGGTCTGAGTCTTTATGTCAGGATATACATATGCATTGGTTCCTTTGTTAACCATCTTCACCGAGGTTTAGGGCATTGGCTCCAAGCCTTTAGGACGGAATTGCAATGAGATACCAAACTATAACAGCAAATTACAATGGAAAACCTGCTTCTTGTCCCTAGTTCAGTCATCATGCTTATAGCAAAGGAAAACAAAAGATAAAAAATTCAATGCTAAAAATGGCTACATATTACTAGAAGTCAGGTATTCAGAGTCATTAGCACTGTGCTGTATTAATACTCTCAAGCTTTTGACAATTATAGCCTCAAAGATATTTGTATTCATTTTTTGTGGTATTTGTCTTATCTAGGTTCATTACTTTTTAAACTTTAGTTTGGGTAGATGAAAATCACTTAAAACTATGTTAACATATGAGTTGAAGCAATTTCATAAGGATAGGGACAAATGTGTTTCAATTTCTTTGTTCTTGTGGTGGAGTAAAGAAATTGTAAGAGACGAATACTCCTTTCTCAGAGAGTGAGATCAATTTCACTTCCTGGCAGTTTCTAAATTGCGTTTGCCAATTGTGACTGAAATTATGGAGACAGATGATCGCTGGTCTCAACCTTTCATTATTGCAAGGCCACTGAGTGAAGAAGTGTTACACTGCTTTTAAACTTTCCTGCTTTTTTTCAATTTACAGGATCTCAAGTTTCATTTCTCAAAGACTGGAATGGAGATAAGTGTTTCTGAAATCTTTTGTGTACACACGGTTAGCACATTAGAGAACTTGGTTTTCTCTTGTATCTTCCCTTCTATTCCTCTTGAAAGTATAATGATAAATATTTTACAGAAGATGTGATCAGACAGATCACCCATTCTTTTCATACATCTAAATTTAACATTTCATTGTCTTTACTTAAATGATTTGTTAAAATTAGGTATGGTATTAGCTGAAACAGACTGGACCTAAGTTGTGTTACCCCTATTTGTGTTTCCTTCTTATTAAAATCAGTTTAAATTAAAAAAACTCCCAGAAAAAGACATTTTCTCTAATTCGGTGTTGAATTTTAAATTTAGATTTTATTCTATAAACTGTCTTATAAATATATATATTTATAAAAATGTCTACTATATAATTATTTATAAAGGACTGTTATACAGTCCTGGACAGATAACTAAAAAAAAAAAACAAAAACCTGCAAATTTGCTAAGGCTATCAACAAATGTAAAAACTTGTAAGTTCAAGGTATTTTTCCCCTTGCAAAGGAAATGTAGAAAAGCTCTAATAACACAAACAATTTCAAAAATCCACAACCAAACTAACCAAACACTGTCAGCACAAGCCAGTCACTACCATTACAAGGGGAAAAAAAAAGGAATTCGGAAGGAAGGAATACGGAAGGAAGGAAGGAAGGAATTCAGAAGGAAGGAAAGGAAGGAAGGAAGGAAGAAAGGAAAAGAAAAAAAGGAAGGAAGGAAGGAAGGAAGGAAGGAAGAGAAAGAAAGAAAGAAAGAAAGAAAGAAAGAAAGAAAGAAAGAAGAAAGAAAGAAAGAAAGAAAGAAAGAAAGAAAGAAAGAAAGAAAGAAAGAAAGAAAGAAAGAAAGAAAGAAAGAAAAAGAAAGAAAAAGAAAGAAAGAAAGAAAGAAAGAAAGAAAAGAAAGAAAAGAAGGAAAGAAAGAAAGAGAGAGAGAAAAGAAGGAAAGAGAGAGAGAAACTTTATTTAGCAATAGAAATATGGACTGAGGTCATTATTCATAGGCAACTTGAAAATTTGACTAGTGTGCATGTTTGCAAGCAGTAAACACTTTGTTTCTAATTTACATCTGAAAAGCTTTAGGGGCCATGGTGGAAAGATTAAGTCATTCTTCCACTTTAGAAATGAGACTTAGCTCTGTTTAATAATCAAATAGGGAGGACTAAAGGAGCTGCCCAAGCTATACAGGAAGTCTATGACGATGAACCTCGTCATATTATTCAAATTATTAACCTCAGTCAGAAAGACAACAGAGTGCATCTATTATAGGTATGTCCTAGATGCAGGGATGAGGACCAGTTTATCACTATGTGAGTATATTCAAAACTGTGAAACTCCTTGTCCTGAGGGAGATACTGGACATACCCATCTGAACCTGAGCATATATAATCTTGGGGTTTTGGGACTTGCGGTACCACTTGTCGGATTCAAAAGAGAGCCAGAACCTTAGGAGTACTGCAACTGCCACTCTCAACCAGACTGTGACCATCATCCTCACCAACAGGTTTTCTGTTCCTTTTACTCAGTATAGGGACTAATGAACACATCCTGTTCTTGTCCCAGGTTGCTGTGTTATGCATCTCTCTATGACGATTAAAAATGAGTTTTTCTCTGTATCATTGTATTTATTGTAATCTTTTTTAGCAAACTGTAACTCTGATTTGCAATATCTCTTGAGCTGGGTTCATTCTCATTTAATACAAAAGTATTAAACAACTGATTTTTTTTCTAAATAATTTTTTTTAAATAACCAAAAAAAAATTATTTGCAAATTTAGTAATTTTTAAATTAGCTCTTTAACTGCCACAGCATTCCCCAGGTTTTAAAAGAAAGGACAAACTCTTATATTGCTGCAGAAATATGTAATTGTTCCAAGAACACAATACCATAAGAAATTATGCAAATGTTATATAAGCCTAGTTTGTTTGCAAACTATTGTTACGGTCCTTCAAATTCTGATAGGCAGTTTCATAAATCAAACTCATGAAGAAAACACTTCACATTAGTAATTAATGCATTGATTTAAATCCTATCTCCTCAAAATGAGAAGATAAATGAGCAGCTCTAGTCATATACAGCTCCATAAGGAAGCCAAATAGATAAGGACTAATAGTTAAATCTACTCCATCTACAGCAGAGCTTTGAAGAGCTTAGCTTGCTGCTAGCAGAAGGAAAAATAGCACTGGGGACAGTAGTTTAATGCTGGGAAAGAAGGGCATGGGGAAAGAGTAAGAACTGCCAATTTTCTGGTCTTTATGCCACCTTTTTCTTCATCTTCTGAATTTGTGATGACTCATCCTTATAGCAAGTCTGATTCTAGTCTTCTTTTGGGCAGCCATTGATATATGCAGGGTTACAGGAAGAGGAGATTTTGTTGTTGATTGTGCACTTTTTGTGGTTTTTTTTTTTGTTTCGTTTTTCCTCTCCTTTTTTATTTTTTTCCCCTCACTGCTGAGAAGCCTTGTTTTTCTGTCCTTCAGAGAATTTGTCTTCTGCAGAGATAGAACAATCTATCTTATGGCTAACAGTCCCAAAAGAACATGGTGATTATAGAAAATAACGAGCATGAAGGAAGAAGAATGTAAACAATCCTTATGTCTGCAAATTTGTACTGAGTCATCACTTCCTAGGACAATCAGTGAACAAAGCAGAGCATCGAGGAAACATGTAGTCATGTGTTTTTCACACATTCTTCAGGACATATTTCTCTCTGTTATAAATGAGTTGTAGCTTTTGATCATCTGAGCATTTAGAAACGCAGAAAATAAATGTAACAAGAGTGTGACTAGAGTTATATTGGGGGTGTTGAAAATGCAAGTTAAGTAGATATAATTTGTGTGTTGGCCATTGCTGGGGAGAAAAGATAAAATCCTCTTCTAGAGGTTTCCAAGTTTAATCTGTGTTCTTAGCTGTGTTCAGGATTTTGAATGATCATGGCTGCACTAATAATGAAAATACTGATCATCTCCTAATTTAAAAAAAAAATCCAAACTATACCTTATGTAATATTAGTATCTCTCACACAGATAACTTTAAAATAAGCATTTAATCATTCAACATTTCCTAGTTGATATGTGTTCATTTGTATGTGCTACTGTTCAATTTTGTCCAATTACAGAATTTTACTAAAATAAAAAGGATTTAATTCTCATATCAGTTATGTATTTACCTGTTTTGTCAATACTGAGAGGACAGGAAGTGAGTGCAGATGGCAATCCTGTTACTGTTATATTTATATAAATTAAAGGTGCCTTCATGCTGCCAGGACAATACAACAAGTTCTTAGTTTATAAGAAATATTGTCCCATTAGATATCTTTCACCAAAATAATTACTATTATGTCCTATTAATGAGTAAAAAAAATGCTTTTATGTCAAAGACAACTGGGATGATAATACATCACAATAAAAGAAAATGTGTCCTGAAAAGATTTTTTAATTGGGTTTAATAAACTTTGTATCTAATTAAATAATTTTGAATCCTCAAATGGATATTCAAGTGAACTTTATTTAAAATTTCTTTATAAGTTTTCATGATGAACACTATATCTGTAAAAATATAAAGTCTTTCATGATGAGCTTAATTATCTGATAGAATTAGATCTGAAATATGCATTTGAAAAATCTGAATTTATAATATGTAGTAGTCTGTAAGGTGGACTTGCACACAGACAAACTTCATGGAATCATTCATCTACTTCCTCATACTTCAGAAGAGTGACCTGAGTCAGTATCAAAATAGTAGCCACTGAAAATTATATTCATACCATGATTAAAGTTGTAAGACTATTCTTTTATTGTCAATATAAAAAGAAAAACACCTAAACAATGTAGAAGAGAGACAATTGAGGAAAAATATTAGCACAGTCACTCATGTCTTTGGATCTTCCACTCTTGAGATGCAGACTGAGTCTGGGTGAAAGCTCATCAAATTCAGACCAGTATATTTTAAAGGATGCTCAAAAATACATGAAAAAAAAAAAAACCACCAAAAAAAAGGTTAAGGAAAGTTCACATAGAAGTCTAGCCAAATATATTAAATGATAGATAAGTTTTCAATGTAATTCAAAATGAATTACAAAAATGCTATGGTGTTCAAATATCATTCACACACAGAGAATTTGAAAACAGTGCTTGTGGTATTTTACCCTTGGGTCTCTTTCTGCAAAATGATAACTATACTTAATATTAAGTTGGTTCAATTGAATTTATTGAGGTTGTCTTAAAGAACTTTACTAACTCATCCTTGCAAAATTAAGATTGAAAGAGGGTTTATAAATAGTTTATAAATATATCTGGAAGCAGTGTGATCATATTCAGAATAGGAGATGAGAGGAGAGGTAATATTTATACAATATTAATTGGAATTCATTGATTATGGCCAAACTTAGACATTTTTCATCACCTAGTCATCCAATGCAGTCAATTATGCTCCTGTTGATATACAGATACTTTCCTCAGGAGTTCTCTTTCTTTTAATACCTTATTCTTACTTTTCCTCAGTAAGACTCTTACTTCTAGTTTTCTCCCTTATAATTTTGTCCAAATTGTATTAGGATGAAGTTACAGTCAGCTTGAAGAACTATTTCACCCAAGTTCATTTCAGTGTTTTTAAAGGTATTTTAATAAAGACATGAAATATCCAGAGACGGATCCTAGAAAAGATGACATGAAAACTTCTGTAATTGGTAGCTATGGTGTGAGCCAGACCTGAACAAGTATTTGTGGGATTATTTATTGCCATATCTTTAACACTGGTTCTGCTGGTTGCAGTGTAGTTTTGGTCTTTTCAGTAGTTCCCTTAGAAATTCATGCTGCTGTCAGCTAAAAGAAAACCAAATCAATCAATCAAACAAACTGCCACAGCATTCAACACTTGGCTGTTTTAAAAGCATTGCCTGTTATCCCTTAAAGACATTTGACTTTGTGAAAGCACTTTCCTAGTTTCACAAAAGAAGTTATCTTTTCTTTTTTTCTTTCATATGATGGTGACTAAGATATTTTCTATGATTAAAATTTTTGATTCATTAAATGAAAATTAATATGGCTTTCTAAAATGTTTCAACTGAAAAATATTAATTGCAACCTGAAGATAATTAGAGGGGAAAAAAAATAAAGTAAATAAATTTAAAAAACCCAGACAAACTTTCAATTTCATTGTAAATCAAACCTGGAAACTGCCAAACAAGGACGGAATAAGAAACAACTCATATATTTATTTTGCAGAGAATTATCGAATGGTGTTGATGATATTTAAAATCATATTGATTTGGTAAAGGCTTGTTTTGGGGATTTCAATGTTCAGAGGGAAACTAATTTTACAGCAGTAGCAGTCTAATATCAATGCAGAAGTACAACTTCTATTTCATTTATTTTAACACATTAAATATGTCTAATTTAATTTCTGAATTCTATAGTCTTAGGTATGAATAAAAAAAATAAGAACTAATCACTGTAATTAAATGTTCTTCTAATTTAGTAAAACAACAATTCAAATATAACACTTTCTAATATAACATTTTCTAACTGAACCTGAACATGTGAGGCAAGTGAGGCACTGCAACAGGTTGCCAAGAATGCCAAGAAAAGTGGTGGGTGCCTTATCACTGGAAATGTTCAAGGCTGAGTTGAATGGGGCTTTGAGCAACCTGGTCTAGTGGAAGGCATCCTTGCCCATGATGTCGAAGGTCCCTTCCAACACAAAATGGTCTGTGATTCAATGTATGCAAACACTCAGTTCTAATGCTAGTGAAAATCATGTACTATATTGAAGAGAAAACCACATAATTAACAAATCAATGAACTGTATTATATATCCACGCATGCCAACTGCTCACACTTTTTCTTGCAATCTTCTACATTCAAAAGCTCAATCCTTTCAAGTTCTTTTCTGTTCAAGTTACTATTTTTCAGGGTAATACCACAGTCTACAACTAATAAAATATTGAATAAGCAGGAAATTGTGACATTTCAAAATTAGACTTGCAGCATGCAGTGTGTCAAAGAGGAGGTACAAAAACTACACAATTGTGAGTACTATTAAGCTGGAATGTAAGCAAAGTATTTTTGATTACGTATATGCCTGATTCTGACCTCTAGAAAGGTACCATCCTCTCTACTTACATTGTAGTTAGACTTGTTCTTTTTTTTGTGAACTATTGACAAAATTAACCTGTAAAATCAATGTTGTATGAAAAGCTCTCTAGCTAGAGCCTTCCCTCAAGGCAATCAAAAAACAGAGCTACAGGTGCTGCTTATGACTATACAATTCTAAATACCTTATTTCCGCCAAAAAGATTTTCTTAAATCCTTCCATTCAAAACCTCCCACTATCAGAGAAGTACTCTAATGGGAGACTGAGAAAAAAAAAATAAATTAGAAAGAGGGTGCAAAATGTCATAACTACAACTATATCAACAAATGGAAAGGAAATTATTTCAGAAAAGGTGAGACAGAGTTTAGTGTTAGTATTTCTCACACCAAAGTCCTTAACTGTTTCATAACCATTTCAATAATATCTCTTAGGTTCAACTTAGTTGTTTTGTGCAGAAAAATTGTTTCATTGGGATTGTTCCCAAAGAGTGGCCCTATTTGACATGCTCAGGATGGGGAATATTGACCCAGGAAAAAATGTAAGATATGGCATCAGATTCAATTGGACTAATTTTCTATGTTTCATTTCTACTTTCAAAGTATTTGTCAGACATAAAGTAGCTTAGACCTTTAGCTAGCAGAGAAAGAATGTGGGAGTAAGTTATTGTTCTGGACTTACAGTCCATGTCCATTTGTTTGGACATGACAGACATTCTTCTTGGACCCTGGCAATTTTCAGTATGAATGGGAAAAAATATGTAGGCTTTGAGGAATCTTACTGGAAGAAATCTAACCATTTTTATCTACCTCCAGGGTTAGGTGGCAAGTGAACAGTTTTCCACATATATATTGTGGATTAAGTTCTTAGTAGTAGGTACATAATAGTACATAGTTACTTAACCTCTAAATGGTTATACAAGGCACAAAGTCATTGATCCTCTGTGGATCTAGCTTTAGGACTTCAGAACAATAACAAATGGTAATGGGGTATAACTTTTTTCTCCAGATACTTTTTCTTTAGCTGCTTACTTTATTAACACACTAAGGAAACTTTGCAGGACTTTACCTTCTGTTTCATCCATGTAATTTTTTTTTAATTATGAATATTAAAAATTCAATATCTGTGGCAGCTGTTACATTTAGTCTATATTTTCTTGGGTTCTTTGTTTTGTTTTGGTTTTGTTTGTTTGTTTGTTTGTTTTTTGGTTTTTTGTGGGTTTTTTTCGGTTTGTTGGGGTTTTTTTTAGTTTTTTTTTTTTTTAAATTAATGACAAAGTCAATATTCCAGTGTTTGTGTTTGGTAACATAATAGGCACGCATAACTGTGTTTAAAAACTCTCTGAGGATTTTGTACTGCCAAATTGACATATGAACAATAAGCTCAGTTATGTTTAGTAGCACTTATAGGCAAAGGAGAGGAAAAAAACCCCCAGTTTAAGGGCACAATTCATTTTTTGTGGGGTTCAACACCCTGAACATGGTCAGAACTGTGAGATATCCAATACAGATTGTGTTTCTTGGAGGTCCCTTTTCATATCTACCAGTCCTCCCTCTACATTGACACTCTAAATAAGATAATGTAGTCTAACTCAGAACTAGGTATGTGTATTTTGCAATTATTCTAATTCATAACTAGATGGGTTACTGGTGCACCTCACTGCTCAGCCTGATGACTCA
>JAWWMO010000001.1:73138161-73216368 GCA_035047845.1 Dendrocincla fuliginosa
ACAAAGTCAATATTCCAGTGTTTGTGTTTGGTAACACAATAGGCACACATAACTGTGTTTAAAAACTCTGTGAGGATTTTGTTCTGCCAAATTGACATATGAACAATAAGCTCAGTTATGTTTAGTAGCACTTATAGGCAAAGGAGAGGAAAAAAAACCCCAGTTTAAGGGCACAATTCATTTTTGTGGGGTTCAACACCCTGAACATGGTCAGAACTGTGAGATATCCGATACAGATTGTGTTTCTTGGAGGTCCCTTCTCATATCTACCAGTCCTCCCTCTACATTGACTCTAAATAAGATAATGTAGTCTAACTCAGAACTAGATATGTGTATTTTGCAATTATTCTAATTCATAACTAGATGGGTTACTGGTGCACCTCACTGCTCAGCCTGATGACTCACTAAATCCTTGATATCTGTTATCTGCAATAACTAACTAATAATTGCTTTGTACTTGCAGCTTGGACGTATTGTACTTGCTTATATATTTTTGTGCTTGATTAAAGAAGACCCAACTAAACTAAAAACAGTCTGTAACAAAACACATGATGCCTTCTCAGTAATCACAGGCTATTAATTTTGGCTTTAATCTGCCTCTGTAAACCAGTGCAGTTATCCCATCCCATGGGTCCTGCATCTTACCTATCAGTGCCTTGTGGGTGTCACCAATAATGTAAGGACCAATAAAAGTCACTGAGATATCTACATTTTGAGAGTCAAATCCTATCCTAAATTCTACATCTGATCTACTAAGTCTGAGGTACTTTTTTCTTCAAATGAAAGAGAAATCATCACTTGTATATAATTCACCTCCTGTTAAGGGAGTATATAAAACAGAGAAGCAGAATTACCCTATTGCAGTATTCATGCCTATGAAGTCATCTGAAGAAGACTAGCTTAGGCTGACATCCATCCATGTAGTAATGATTCACAAAAACACTATGTTTTCAGAACTATAATTGTGTTATTTTTATTATAAATATAGATATTGCAGTGAAAATTATAAACATGAAAAAGCTGAAATGTGTGTGACTTTTCTCTCTTAAAAGAAGATGCAATTCTTCCATTAATTTAACAAATCTACCTATAGTTTGCCAATTGCTAGTAAACATGAGAAAAGACTTTAGAACCTTATCTGACAAGAATATTTTCTTCTGTATGAAATTCACAAATTATTTCTCTATGAGCTGTTATGCAAATCACCAGTGAATGATATTGAGTAATTAATTACAAGTTTAGCTGGTGATTATTATTTTTTCATTCTGTGTAGTTTTGTTTCCTATGGAATTTAAATGTCCATGCTTTGGACTTGCACAAAGCATTTGACACTGTCCTGCACAACATCCTTTTCTCTAAATTGGAGAGATATAGATTTGATGTATGGACCACTTGGTGGTTAAGGAATTGGCTGAATGGTTGTACTCAAAGGGTTATGGACAGTGGTTTGATTTCTAAGTGGAGACTAGTGACCCGTGGAATTCCTAAGGGGTTGGTGTAGGTCCCAGTGCTATTTAACATTTTTCTCAGAGACATGGACAGTGGGATTGAGTTCACCCTTAGGAAGTTTGCTGATGACATCACACTGTGTGGTGTGGTCAGCACAGTGGAGGGAAGGGATGCCATCCAGAGTGACCTGGACAGACTTCAGAGGTGGGTCTGTGTGAACCTTGTGAAGACCAAAAAGGCCAAGTGCAAGGTCCTGCACCTGGGTTGAGGCAATACTAAGCACAAATATAGACTGAGTGGAGAATGTATTGAAAACATCCCACTGGATAAACACCTGGTGGTTGACAAGCTTAACATGACCCAGAAATGTGCACTTCCAGCACAGAAAGTCAATTGTATCCTGGGCTGCATCAAAACCAGAGTGGCCAGAAGGTTAAGGGGGGGTGATTCTGCCTCTTTGCTCTGCTCATGAGCCCTCACTTGCAGTACTATATCATACTCTGGGGCGCCCAACATAAGAAATACATGGATCTGCTGGTATAAGTCCAGAGGAGATCCACAAAGATAATCAGAGGTCTGGAGCACTTCTCCTTTGAAGACAGGCAGAGAGAGTTGGGGTTGTTCAGCCTGGAGAAGAGAAGGCTCCAGCAACACCTCATATCTGCCTTTCTGGTTCCTAAAGGGGAGAGCAAAGAAAAAGGAAAGAAAGCTGGAGAGGGACTTTTTACAAGGGCGCATAGATAGAACAGGGGGAATGGCTTCAAAGTTAAAGAAGGTAGACTTAAACTAGATATTAAGAAGAAATTCTTTCCCGCAAGGGTAATGAGGCACTGTAAGAGGTTGCAGAGAGAAGTTGTGAATTCCCCATCCCTGGAAGTGTTTAAGGCCAGATTGGATAGCGCTCTGAGCCACCTGGTCTAGTGGAAAGTGTCCATGCCAATGGGGTTGAATGGTCTTCAAGGTCACTTCCAGCCTTGACCATTCTGTGGTTTTGTGCTTGCTTTTAAGCAACTGTGAATTTGCTACAGTACTATCTCTCTCTGAGTTTCAGATCTCATTAGAGATCATTAAACTCTTGAGAGATGCTAACACCTCACAAACACTATAAACAATTCCTTTTCAACCTTGACTGAAGTTTTTATATTCGTTGATTAATGTTTGTACACTGAGATAGATTAAGAATATAAAAGGAAGAAAAGCATTTGAATACACGGTCTTGATAAACTAATTATTTCAAAATGCCTTGCAACAATGAGTATAATTTGTTTCCTTCTTTCCTTTTAGTTAAAATAAGTAAATTTCTGAATAACCCACATTGACAGACAAGACACAGATTAACTTTTAATAATAATGTTTTTCAATAAAGTTTGTACACACCATTGAAATGTGATAGCATAGAACTTTACCTCCAAAAACTGGTATATGTTTTGAACTAACAAGGAATCTTGAGCATTTTTCTGGCAGTCATAATGTTGATCTTGGCCCACTGAAGGAGATTCACTTGGATCAAATTTTTAGCCTCTTTACCAGAACAAAACACCAACATCCTTTCAATGTGACAGAAGAACCAGAGATTAAATAAACAAGACAAATTTTGCAGTGGTCCTACTTTGTTCTAGCTGTAGGGAATATTTCAACACATTGCTGGATGGTGAATCGCCTCTGGAGACAAGAAATTCAGCTTCAAAGATAATCACATTTGTATACTCACCTAACCAATACTTACTGTAGTAGTAGGATATGGTTTTTACCCAAAGCATAACAAAACAATGCTGACGGCTTCACTGAATGTTGAAAAACGTGTTGTGTTTGTGTTGCTGTGCCCTCAGGTAATGTGAAAGGAGAAGGAAACCCAGCTGCACAGCCTGAAGCTGGCCTCCAGCATAAGCTGTTAGAACTGTGACCTCTGTATAGCAGGCAACCCCACAGGCAAAAAGGGTTAGGGAAAGCAAGAGAGGGAAAAGTAGTTAAAGTTAGTATTATAAATTATTTTAAAAGATCTGTATAAGCTTGTAAACAGATCATATTATGAAAAAGTCATGAACTACCTAAGACCTGTGTGAATGAAATAGGCATTTATACTGACTTCAAGGGGAAAGTGTCAGTAGTAAATACTCATAAGGAAAGATAGGTCAGAAACAGAAAGAAGCAGAAGTTGTCAAAGAGACAAAAATGGGTTTCATCATTATACAGCAGAGGGTTTGTGGGCTAGAAACAAAGAGGTAGAAGAATTCTAAGTTGTAGTAAAAAAATCCAACAACTTTATGCTTGTCCCTATATAAAATGTTTTAGACATAAGAAGACTTCAAGGTAAAAAAGTATCTGAGTAGATTTCTTGAATTTTCTGAAAGTATAGGCTGCTGCTGCACATCATAAAACAATGGAAATAATTATCCATTTTTTTTCTATTACCTATAAATACAGTCCTTTTTGTTAGAAATTATCTGAAATATAATCCCTAGTCCTTCTTCCAGTTCATCAAATGTATTTCTCATCTGGTGCTGAACTTCAGCATTTCATCCAGACACCTATTCCCTGCAGACAGTATAGGAGCTGCATTTGCTAGTTAAGCAAAAGAGCTGAGGAATTATACTGAGCTTGTGTCAGCTATCAGATGTATACACTGAATATCATAAGATACAATTAATAGGACTGCTTCTGTTTTCTTTGTGATGTCACGCAGAGAAAGAGAAAAGCAATTGTGTAATAAATTTGCTCCTCCCCCTGCGGAAAATACTATGAGATGGATGGTAGATGGTGACCACAACCTGTCAACAAGATGTTGCTAAACTAATCTTGATCAGTTAAATCTTGATCAAGTAAACTAAACTTGATCTTGATCAGATCTTGTTGCTTGATCAACAGATCTTGCTAAACTAATACAGATATTTGAAGGCAGAACGTTGCCTAGAATATATCAACATTCCTTCTCTGCAGTCTGTTGACCTCTGACATTTACACAAGTTGAGGTTTTGCCCATTCAGTTTAAATTTATGTTTATAATACCTTTAATAATAAACTACCCTTAACTGTATCAAATATTTTGTCTGAAATTTAAACTGCAATTCAGATGTTTATGACTTATAGCCAACAAAGCTTGGCTTTCATGGACTAATTTAGGAACTAAAATAGCCTAAAATAGCTAATTTCGGACCTAATTTAGCTTAAATATATTACAATATTAATGAAAATACAGACACCTCTAGACAGTGAATTAGAAGTGTTAAGCATTAATTCAGCTCTAAATTCCCCTTCTCTTATCAATGATTGCATTCGTAGTTTAGCTCCCATTTTCTACTTCCTACTCCCTTGTTTAGGTGTTTCAGGTTAATGTTCAGTCAGACACATTAGTGCCATAGTTTATAGGTGTTCTGCTTCAATGCATCTGTGTGTATTTCCTATGGAAATAAAAATATCAGAGGCAACTAAAATGTGAGGTCTCAGTATAGAGCTGAGAGCTACTCTATCCTTGAAAGTAAAGGGTTTCCAAACCATGTTTAAATATGATTTTTTGTGGCTTAATTTCTTAGGCTTTTAAAGTTCCTAAATGTGGTAATTAATATTCAAAAAATTGAAACTATGACCATCATATATATTATAGTAATATATATGTATTGCAGTCAGCTACAAAATTTTATCTAGACATATATATTTCAAAATAATAAAAAAAATAATAATAAAGATTTCTGGGATTGTGACAATTGACCAGTACTGTTACAACATATTAAACATTGAACTACAAGTAATATTGTAGGGGAAGAATCAGACTGTATACTAAAAAGTCTAAGGCCTACATAATTGCTTTCCAAAGAAAAGTACAATTTGTAAGGATGTTCTTTGGGAATCTCTCTGTCCTTCTCTGTTAGAATACTATAAAGCTGAAAAAGACTATTGATCTTTAGTTTTAACAGGAAAGACCTTTGGATTTCCAAGAAAGCACTGCAGAAGGAAGAAGAGCCTTGGATTATTAAAAGAAAGAAAAGGGTGCATACACTCAAGACAATTAAACAGGATTCTAAATGTGTGGTTATGACTTACTGAGTCAGTTCCACTTAGAAATCTTAGTATTTCAATGTGTTTAAAGCCATTCTATAATTAAGGGCCATTTAATGCAGATTTTCTTATAGCCAAGTCAGATTCTTAAAATATTTGAATAGATTATAATTTGCAGTTACATTTAATTGAACACAGATCAAAAATATTGCTGCTTTGAGTAGCAACTGAAATGTTATCACATTCAAGAATACCAGTAGCCAGAAGACTGCAATTGTCATACTATTTTATTGCATTTTGGCAATGGAAATGAAAAACCCTTTTCTTGTCAAATGTGGTCTGAAATTAAATAATTTAGTTTTCTGGTTGCAAAATAAGTCCAGCAAAAGAAATGAGTGGGTCAACAATATGCTTTAGTCGATATTCTACTCAATATGATTATTTATGAGCAGTTTTCAGTCAACAAAACCATTGCCTTTACTCAGTCTTTCACTGTATCTCTTTGCTTCATGCTGCTGTTACACCTTTGGAAGTTGACAAATGCACTGAATTGAATTTGACTATGGGGAAATGGTCTGAAGACAAAATATAATTTCATCTTGATTTTATTTACTCATGGACTTGGTCGTACTGCAAAGAAACGCTGAATACAAGGGGAAAAAAGGGTTTTGTGTGTTTTTAAATAATCTACTTCTTTCAGTTTCTATTCCTAAAGAAAGAATGGTTCATACTCCTAAATAAATAGTATTTTGAAGGCAAAGTAAAAGGGGAATATCATCCACATTCCTTCTGGATTAAATCACCTACTAAATTTACAAATAAAGATGATCAAAATACAATGGGTCTTATGTATACTAGATATACTAGGCTTACTTAGTTTTTAAGGGGATTTTGTTTGGAGTTTTGATTGGGTTTTTGTTTTTTTTTTATGTTTTTATGGTTTGGGGTTTTTTTTGTTTTGTTGTTGTTGGTTGTTGTTGTTGTTTTGTTGTTTTTTTTTTAATTATTAGTTGATTGGTTTTGTTCCCCTCACAAAAAAAAAAAAAAAAAAAGAAAGAAAAACAAAAAAGAAAAAGTATTAAGAATTGTTCTTATGTTTTTTTCCTTCTTCAGTTTTGTAAATTAATGAAAATATGAAAACAGTTTTTGTGCTGGCCCTTTCAATTTTATTAATATTAGAATATGTTAAATGTATCAATTCAATAACTTTTATTTAGTACTGTGAATATAAGTAGTGTCCAGAGCAAAAGTGCTCCAAAATGTGTGAATTTTGGTGATATCTTCTTTTCTCTGATTTTGGAACCAATGAACAAACCACAGCAAAACTCCTAAAAGTGTTTATCTTCATTACATAACAGATCTTTTTGGTTTACAGGTAATTTTTCATGTCAGTCATATCAGTGAGCTTTCTCTGTTCATTGACAAATTTGAACCCTCATCTTATGTTTAATTATTTTTTTTTCCTTGCATTTGTCTGTACTAAATGGAAAGCTTGGGATAAAGGGTCAGTCATATCCATATTAGAAAGTCAAAATTATGTTACAAATGAATTATTAAATGCGTGATTGCATTGACATTCTTCATTTTGCATCTTAGCCAAAGATATTTGGGAACAATATGAAATCTAGAACTAGCAGGGAAAAGTTGACTCAGTAGATTTCAATTTGTTCATTATGGAGGTATGGGAAATTATTGTCTGCCAGAAAGTTCAATTTGGTGCTTCAGGACTTTAATATATATCTGCAAAATACACTTCTATTTATTATTTTGCAATTTTTGCAGTGTTAGTAAAATTAAAAGGTGAAAATTAAAATGTAAATGACACAGGAAAAATAAAAGGTAAGGTATTTTACTTTTACTAAATGAAGAAGCACTGACAGTCCTTTCACATGCTGAAGTTCCTTATCCAATCTTTCTGGCCAGTTTCACAAGAAGCAAGGGATACAGATATATGACCTAACCTTTCTGTCTCATTTCCTCCACCAAGGAGACTCATTCTGTTTGCCTTTTCTCAGAAAGATATAAGATTCTAAAATAAAAGTATTTTTATTAACGGGAATTAATCTCAAGAAAAATTACCCTTTTCCTTTAATTAATCATAACTTAATCTAATATGGAATTTGAAACTTGGCTGGTTTTGACCAACTCAATTTTGCCTCTCAACATGCTGGATTCTCATACCATCAGATGATTCTGTTCAAGTTCTCTCACCTCTTACCTAGATGGTACTTAAGTATGTGTTGTTATCCTTGTCTTCTATGATTTTTCCTTCTTCCAAAAGATTCTAGCTTTTGTTTAACCTCTGCCCTGAGACAATTTATGTACCTCCATTCATTGCTTTCCCTACCATTGCTTTCTCAGTGTTGGTTCTTGGCCTCCATATGTTTTTTGCAATGTATTTCCACTTCCTTTCTTGCTTCCCCCTTTCTCCTTTCACTATGAAATAGGAGCCCTTTACTCTCCATTTGTCTGTAAGATGGCAAGAAAATACTGACCAGCATTACACTCTTACCTAGTGGAGCAGTTACTTCAAAGGGAACATTTTGGACTATCTTCAGAACTCAAACCTATTCTAATAATTTAAATATTGATGTTTGCCACTGAATACTTGAAAATCATTATATATCATCTAATTCACAGCCTCAGCAAGAAAAATCGTACTGATAGCAATTTGACAGACCTGAGAAAATATTGTTTGAGAATACAAATTGTCATGGTGCATGCAATAATCAGTGATCTGAAATATGCTACAAAGTCTTTCCTGTCTATCTACTGTGCTCACAGTGTATAAGAAGGGTAAAACTACTTCTACTCTTGACACTCTGAAAGTCACTGCAGTCCACTCTACTGTCTAAAGAATAACTCAGAAATATTTTGTAGTACTGGAAACTCAATTATGATATTATGGTAAGCTTAAAGAAATATAAATTCCACTTCCATATTTTACTACATTTATTTTACTTAATGTATTGAATGTCAAAGAATTTCTAACATTCACCTTCGATATTACTTGAATGGACTCTTTTTGTTTTGTTTGTTTGTTGTTTTTTTTTTAACAGACACGTAAGCATAAACAGATATACAAAGAAAGTCTCTCATTCCACAGCCCAAAAATTGTTTTAAATAGAAATTTTAGATAAGATTCAATTAAAATATGTTAAATTAAAATGACAAGTCTAAAGGAGTAAGAATATGAATTGCTTTTACAATCAGTTTGCAAAGATACTCACTCATAAATTCTTCCCGTTTTTTTTTTTTCCCCCTACTTTTCATTTTATCCTTATCTCCTTTCCAGCCCTTTCAGTATGTCTTTGGCGTTCTGTAGATCTTATTGTTAAAAATATGAAATACCCAAATTTTCATTTGGACACTATATTCATCACAAATTTTCAGTCCAGAGAGAATGATGATTCTTTTCCTCTTTATTACAGGCACTCAAGTAACCTTTTATTGTCTCAATCCATTAATGAGAGACAAAATTCTCTTCTTACTTCTTCATTAACAATAATTTGCAACAGTCAAGCAGAATTATTAGGAAAGATAAACACAAACACAGAGAGAGAATGTTAAGAATCCAATTCCATATGCCAGAGCTCATCATCAAGAACACAAACTTTCCCTTCTCCTCATTCTTCACTGAAGTTAGGATGTTGCAATCAAAGAAGCAGACCTGTTATATTGGCTATTTTATTTATATTCTTGTTTAGTAGTCTGAAGGATTTCATATTTCACAATGCACTTTAAGAGAGCTAATGAGATAAACTTCCTAAGGAAGTTTATCAAGGAAACTCCAAAAGCAGGAGATTTAGATGAAGGACAAAATATGATAAACACAGCTCCAATAATCTCTTCACATATTTTCAAACCCTTTATATCACAGTAAACCTGATCACCTATGAAATGGATGTAATTTTCACAATTTTACCATGTTAAGTCATTATTCAATATGCCCCTTTTCTTTCAGTTCCACTTTCCTTCCCTTAAATTTTGAATGTGCACTTCCATGCATTCCCAATGCTACTTACCAAAATTCACCATGTTCCACAAAATTACCAGAATCCACAGGTATGTGCATTTTTCCCTAAAACCAGACCTAAATGACTTTAATGGGCCAGAGTTACTCAAAATCATGGAGATTTGGGAGCTCCTGTGGAATTCTGATTCAGATTGCTTCTCCGACACTGGTGCTGGGATGCAAGCTAGTTCAGTGATTCATGGCACCTGTCTACAAGTATATTACTGCAATTGAAATGCTACATTTATTCAGTCAGTTATAAGAAAACAAAAACATCAACAAAAACAAAATGAAACCTTATTCAGTATCCTCTATTAATCAAAACTATTGTGTGTTATTTGATTTTTGTGTGTCTTAATCATTCAGAATTCCAGTAACTGGTCTATTAACAGTAAAGACTTTATTGCTACTTATAGGTAGCATGTATATTCACTATATCATTCTGAAAAGGTCAAATAAAAAAATCAGCTCTCATATTACAGATATTTTTGTAAATCTGACAAACATGAATGAATTCCTTAATGCTTTTAGATACAATTGTACGGAGTTCTTTGCAAACTATCATTACATAGGATACATATAATTTCATCTAACATAAAATTTGCTGTTGAAGTCTTGTTTTATTACTTTACATTCAGAATGAAGAATCTGTTCAGCTTATCTTTTACGCAGATTTTAGTGATGGAAACTTTTATACCTTATTTCTACTTCTGATTCTGTTTTTTTCTCTCTTTTTTTTTAAAAAGTTTTTATCTGAGTGCTGTTTTAACAGTTTAATTCCTGCTTTTTTTTTTTTTCTATGTTTCTCTTTTACATGGGTTTTTGAAGTTTTAGCAGTATGCCAAGATTAAAGGCTGGACTCGAATTTGCATAATAATACATTTTACCCTGAATATGACATGTTTTTGAAGAAAGCAAAATTATGAGTGTTACATTTTTTCATCCTTTCAACACTCTTCTCTCCATTTTACCAATAATTTCAAATTTCTTCTCAAGTACATATACTTTTAAACAGTTTACAAAATGCAAATGAGACATGTACACACACAATAAATTCAGTAGACTTCAAAATTATGTCTCAGATTTTCAGGAATGTTGGTTCCTAACTTTTGTTTTAAAGGTGATATCTAAAGGGAAAAAAACCTCCAAACATCTAAAGGCTAAGAAACAAAGCATATTAGTGTATATTAGCAATGACATGCTAATTGTATTGCATAAAGTTCTGGCTGATTTGGAACAAGGCAAGGAACTCTACATCTGCTCTGAGCACAGGTCATGGGGGGAGTGGGAGGTGGTGCTCTTTGGTTTAGTTTGGTTGGTTGGTTTGCTGTGGTTGGTTGATTGTTTTTGTGGTGGCAAGCTGCAAAGTTGCCAGCACCATGAAAGTACTTTGGGGTTTGCACTTTGGAGAAGCAGAAAAGTCCCATTACTCTTCTTTGATGAGCAAGACTGTCATGTGCATTCTTTGTCTAATACTTCCACATATAGTAATAAGCACTTTTCCTGTCTATTTAAGCCTACAGGAGTGACCAAAGAGAGAGATGTGATTCTTCTCTCTTTCTTAATTTCTTACAGCTTGGTGGCAGGAGAGGGATTCTAGCAAAACTTCAGTAGTATAGTCAACAAAGGTTTTGTAAAGACAAGCAAGATTGTCTTAAACCAAAAAAGTTAAATAGGTATATCACCTTGATCTTTGCTGAGAAACAGCCTTTTATATTTCGCTGTTTCATCTTATTCATGGCAGCACCCATCATCAAGAAAATAGCAGTTACATTAGAAGGGGATGAAATCCCACCATGCCTCACCCTCCTCATTAGTGTTTGCTCAAGGAAAAGGAAGTCCAGGAAGCAAGTAAAAAAAACAAATCAACAAAAACAAACAAACAAACAAATTAGAAATTATGTAATAAATAAAGTTGAACTCAAATGAACTTATTTTTCTATGTTTTTGGTAAAACACATATCATTCCAAGCGTATCATGCATTGCCTGTTGTAGCATCAAATATTCAAAAATATGTAAAAGGAAAAAACCTACAATATCAGAAAATAACATATAAGCCATTTTAGATTAGAAAATATGAGAGAAATATTTTAGCACCTTTGAAATTTTTAGAAAGGTGAGATGTGATCTGAAAAGGTTAATTGGTATTCAGGCGCTTCCTGTACACTAGATTTGATACATTTTAATTGCAACTCAGTGAGTTGTTTGAGAACCAACCAAATATAATTCTATTATTAAATGCTGTAAAATCAATGTAAGACAAGCCCTGATTTTGCCTGGGATGATATACACATAGAATACATATATTTCATACATACTGTGAGGGTAGATCTCGATTATATTAAAGAAAAAAGACCTTAAAACATTCAGTCAGGTGTTGTGTCAAATTTTTCACTGAATAACACAAAATAAAGCAGCATATGAAGAGCCTGACACTGCAATAAGTGCCTGTGATCTTGAATCTTTCTATTCCAGAAATTTATAAGGGATACTACACCTTTTACTACTTTATTCAATGTTTCCCCCCCACCCCCAGCTTATTTATGTATTTCACATCTTATTAGATGCAAGAATAGATTATTTTAGTTCTTTGATACAGTGGGCTGAGCATGAGATATCTCCAAAATGCAGCATGTCCAAAACCCCTCAACTCGTTTTTGACCTTCAGTGTTAACAGACAGCCTATTAGTACTACCTTTGAAGATTTAAAATGGCTGTTTGTTTCAACTAGAATTATCTGCAAAATATGAAGTCTACTTTGAGTCATTAAATGAACTTAAATCTCTGAGCTTCTGGCAAACATACACCATGCTAACATCTCTCTCTGATCAATGTTATGTGAAAATTTGCTCTTGTAACTGTTCTTTCTTTTGCTCTGTTCTATTAGGTTTTGGATTTGTTTTGTGTAGTGCTTGAGGGGGAGTTGTTGGATTTTGAGTTGTATGAGGTGGGTTTTTTTTACATTTATCTGTCCTCTATCTATAATTCAAATGTACTGTATAAACAAGATAGCTTCATGTTTAACTTTTATTTATATTTTCTGGTGGGTTTTGTTTGTTTGTTTGTTTTATTTAAAAAGTGAAATGGTTGGACAGAAAATATGAAACTGACAGTCCCATTATTTGGAGGATTTCCATTAAAATATTTGATTAAATTAAAAGCTCTCACTGTTTTCAAAATGTCTTAATTCTTATTTTCTATTTACCAGGTTTCCCACTTCTGTGAAATTTCACTTACATGCCTAAAGGGGACAAAAGACTTTACTCACTTCTTATTATCCACTAAACAGCTGTGCAGTGACAGGTTGTTTTCCTATTAGAACTTCTTTTTTTTTTTCCTCTACAAAATTGATGTTAAAATGTCTCTCTTTTGAAGCGAATGGAGACTGATGCTTAAAAATTTAGGCCACAATGTAATCTATTATTTTATTTAAATAAATTTATACTATTTTATTTTACATAATACCTTAAACTCCAGAGAGGAATTTGCTTGAATGATTTTTTTTTGTTAATTTAACTAAAATTCAATATATAGAAACTTGTGGTCAAAACAGCACTTAAGAGCATAAATAATCAGTTTATTAAAGGTACAGATGGGGAATGGAAAAAAAAAATATTGGTCTGCCCAATGTAATTTAAGAAGCTTGTTTTTGCTAAGAAGAAAAAAATCAACCAGAGTTTCAGAGTTCCCTGAATATTGTTTATTGAGTTAATTATTTTAAGGCTATTTAAATGAATTAGGAGTAGGACAGTTTTGTTTGGGTTTTTTTTTATAAAAATCTTTTATTATTATTATTCTTTTATTGTTACAATAGTTTTCCTAATTTCTTATCTTATCTTTGGTGTTAAAAGTCTACTCTGAAATTTTTTCATAATGTAGTAGTATAACATATGAATTCATCACAAGACTTTTATTACCTGCTACACTTCTATGTCAAAAATAAATTGTTTCCCCTCCTGCTTTCTTAGTCTGCATAATTTCCAATCAGCTAGAACTGTAAAAACTCTTATTCCTTCACACTTTCACCACTGTAAACATTAAAACACTAAGTAGGTGGCCTGCTATATAACTATGCAATACAAACTTTTTTGTTAGGTTTCAACTTCCTTTTTTCATATCAATTTAATTCACTGAAGCCCAATATATTACATTTTGAGGATTTTATATTACATCTTTATTAGGACTTTTTTTTTCAAATTATATTAACCACCTTTCCTGTCCTAATCCTACAAACTAAACCTGACTATAAAAGTTTGAGATTTTTGTAAATATTTTACTATAATTCATTTTACCAAAGCTGCTTCTTTAATCTTTTTTGACATGCCTGCTTTATACAGACTTTATGTTTTAACTCTAAAATGAAAGTACTATTGAATTCATTATGATGGCAGGCTTGATGGTATGCTTGCCATTGTCTTTCCATTTATTGACTTCACAATTGTCCCACTGGTGCAGAATTATTAAATTCCTGCTTTCATTTCACATACTTTTCTAGAATTAAACATTCATGACTAAATGTGTATCTGTGGTTTACAGCAGAAAGTTTCCACAAGAAACCAGCCACAGGAGGAAACTTCTGCTTGGGTTATTACTGTGCCCTGGAAGAGAGAGAAACTATTGATAGACTCCATGAATGTGGTAAAACAAAACCCAGGTGTGCAGGAGCTTTCTACATAGCTATGTTTTCAAAAGACTTTTATGGCAACTATATCGTTCCTTCATCTTTTCTGCATCATGTTTAATAAGGACTTACAGAAAAGTTTATACAAATGGTTTCTAACAGTATTTTTCCATGGAAAGCTGGGGTCATTTAGGGGAGGCTAACAATGAAAAATCACCCTATATAATTTATGAAGCTGTAAACATTTACAGGAAGAGGGGAAGAAAAGCGAACAAAGAATTTTTATTATTGCAAACACTTTTAATTTCAAGGAACATTTTATATAGTTTGAATCCTCTCTCCTGTTATACCAATTTTTCAATGGTAGAAAGAACTATACAACTGAGGATAGACACTCAGTTGCTTATAGCCAGGTGGGAAAACACATTGAATCACAAGCTTGACTGATAGTTTAAAATGGGATTGAAAAGATTGCAGATGGAACTGGGTTTAGCTCTTCTCATGTCCAGAACTTTATATTTGGATTTATAATCATTTATATAGTAAGAAGAAAAATCAATTATCATGGTATCCTGGCCCCTTACTTGGACAACTTCCCTGCACAACCTACCTGTTATTTATTTTTTGCTGCAGAGTAAGAAAACATTCACATTTTCTATTGAATCAGCAGAGATTCAGCCTCAGGTCAGGTACTACGCCTATCCATTAGCTCCAAAAGAAGCTCAGGATCCATTTCCTGCTTCCACATCTACATTTCTTCCTGCTGGAAGTCAGACCTCAGAAGGAAATGAGAAGAGAGAAGAGGAAGGGAAGGGAAGTCAGGCAAGAGTGACACTGGTAAACATCTACTTTCATTCAGAAGCTCTCAAGGCACATTAGCAGACCTAGGAAATGCCATTGAGACCTGATGTTTCAACAAAACTGTATGAAATCTGCAAGGAGTTATCTAAGCCACTTGGGTATCTCTTCTGTAAAGAGAGTAGGATATGTTGGCTGAACTCATCTTCTAATATAGCCAGATTTGCTGTCAGTAATGTGTCAACTTCAAGAGAAAAGAGAGATAGCAGGATATAAATCTGTTGATTTGTCAGGGTATTCACCAAAGAAAGACACAAATTAATTTTTTAGAAGATAAAATAGAATCTAAAAGGTGTAGGATTCTATTTCTTGGTTTAATTTAAATTTTCAGTTGAGAACAAGGGTGTTACAGCACTGTTATAGAGAAAATTCAGGATAGGTATCATAAGCAAATCCAATTTTGCTGATTTTTTTTGTCATTTAAGTACATTCACATGAATCTCCAGAGAACTTCATGCAAACAATAGTTTTTCAGAACATGTTTGCTTTTCAGACAAAAGAAACAGAGTGGCCAGGAAATTCCCAGCCTACAACGAATACTTCCCACAGATAGATAATTCCACTCAAGAATCAAGCCAGCAGATGGATTTTAAGGCAAAAATTGTCCCTCAGCGAGATTTAGGTAGACTGCAACTAATCTCAAAATAGTGAAGCAGAAAACATTGTAAATATAGTAAAATATTAAGGGCACCAGAAAGTCTTAAATTAACAGGAGAGAGGACAAATCCATTTCTTGAGTACATTATACCAAGTGCAGTTTAGTGTGACTCTAGGTAGTCAAGGCATTTATGTAAATTTATGAAATTATCTGTTCAAGTAAGATTATAGAAATGAAAAATTATGTCCAGTCCCTGTTGATTTGAAGACATTTATTTCTATTTTTCCTTTGTCTTTTAAATGCATCATTTGATTGAAAAATGCTTATGTGCATTGCAACTGAGATGTAAATAGCACATACTGTATCATTGTAATGGAATTAACATCTGCTTTTATTTAGTATTCAAATTAAAGATAATTATTAATCTGTGCATTGTTATACTGATTGTGCTATTACTAAGTAATGGTAGTCATCACTATACAATAACAGATCAGTACTGATATACTACTGATATAGTACTGATATAACAAAATCAAGAACCTAATCATTTAATAAAGCAATATAAGGATATTAATTAAGAAATAGATTCTGCCAGTACTCTGTATCATGCAGCAGTTCAGTTACTATTAAGATGTTCTGTAAAAATAAAATTCTGTTCATGAGGGGTCTGCAAATTTTTTCATTTCTTGTCACACACATGAGAATGAAACTGGTCTCATAAAATGTAACCAATAATATCAGAATCAGGACTATTTTAAACAAACACTCTGTCTAGTGGTCTGTTAAGCCATAGTTTACTAAAGTCAATTATTTTTTTGCAATTTTTTACTGTCATCATTCAAACTATGACAGGTTCTCTTACAGGTATTAGAAAAGCAAAAGTTGCTCTCAGGATTCTATTATCTCTTATGACTGAAGAGGAGAATAGAGTGAAAAGACAGGTTTGGGCACATGCATTTGTAGCATTGAAACGTGTGCTCAACAATTTGAACTTTTTAATTAATGAAGTATAAGAAATAAGAATATACACATTATGTCCAAATTGCTAGAGCACAAAACTCTACTTGAAAAACTAGAAAAGCTGATTTGAACCCTCATTGCAAATAAGAGGTAATAGAGATCTGATAACACAACTTTATCAACCAAAATGAGATGCCACTTCAGGGACTCCTTTTTCCTTAGTCTTCTAATAAATTGATAAATTCTGGTGTAAACCACAGATATTTCAAGAAAAAAAAAAACAAACAACAAAACTTTCCAAACTAGAGCAAACAGATGGCCATTTTATTGTCCAGCCCTAATCAACCACTTTAATAAAACCACTTGATGTCATGGCAGAATTGTACAAGCTATTCTCTACATCATTTCAGTATCCTTCTTAATGCAGCTCCCAACAACTGTACTAAATCACAGTCAGAACTTCTGACATTTGGTGCTTAAAATAACCTGAGAAAAGAACATCTGAATTAACACAAATTAAATAATCAATTAACTCATTAAAGCAGAGCAATTCTTCCCAACCTTCACTTAGGTTGAACTTGAACATTCTTTTCTTCCAACAGTCAGACATTTTCTCCCAACCATACAATTTGTTCTAAAAATACATTACCGTTCTCTATAAACCAGACTCCATTCAAAAAAATTTTTCATTTAGTTAGCCAAAAAGTGCATAGAAGGCAAAGAAACAAATGAAAATCAGAAAATGAGAATTCCTTTTCTTTCATGTTTTATTTCTCCCTGTCAATACTTACCAACACTACAGGAAAAGACATCCTGAGTTTTTTACATTTTCCTTTGCCTCTCAAACATTTTCCAGACATTGTTTTACGCTTCTTACTTTTTACTTACTATTCTCTGTGTTCATCTGCAGATACACCTTTTAGTAGTCTATTATACTTTTTGATCTGAGGATCAGCTGTTGGAGGTTATAATGCTTATAGGTTTGGTTAAAATTAATCACAGGTGCCCACAGGGTCACAGAGGGACCTTGACAGCCTAAAGAAAACTATGTTAAATGGGCAGAGAGAAAACTCATGATTTGGAACAAGGAGAAATGCAAAGTCAAATGTCTGAGCATGAGTAACACTGAGCACAAGTATATGCTCAGGGCTGACGAGCTGGAAAGCAGCTTTGCCAAGAAGGACCTAGGGATCCTAAAAAACACTTAGATGAATATGCACCAGCAATGTCACCTTGCAGCAAAAAAGAGCAATCACCTCCAGAGCTGCATTTGGAAGACTGTTGCCAGCAGGTCAAGGCAAGTGATCCTTTTCCTCTACTCACTACTGGTGAGTTAACTAGGGCACTGTATCCAGTTTTGAGCTGTACAAAACAAGAAAGATATGAACTTATTTGGGCAAGTCTAGCATTAAATTGCAAAGATAATTACGGAACAGGAGTATCTTCTGTGTGAGGAGAGGCAGGAAGAGTTAGGACTGTTCAGACTGGGGAAGACTCAGTGGATCTCAGTGATGTTTATAAGTATCAAGTGGAAGAAAATGAAGACAAAGGAAAGAGGTTCTTCTTAGTAGTACCCAGTGAAAGGACAAGATATAAGTGGAACAAATTAAAACACATTAAAATGTATCTGAGCACAAGAAAACACTTTCTTCTTCCAGGGACCATCAAAAAATGAAATAGTTTTCCCATAGAGGCTATAAAGTCTCTGTTTGTGGAGACACTCAAAAGCTGTTGGATCATGGCCCTGGGAAACCTAATCCAGGTGACCCTATCTGAACAAGTTGGACCAGATGATGTCAAGAGGTCCTTTCCAACCTCAATCATTCTGTGGTTCTCTGAATAAAGACCTTCAAGATTCCTGTTTTAACAGTGTAGTGTAACAGACTGTTTCAGATAATTAAAACAAACTTGAAAAACATGTTCTGTTCTAGGAGTATTCTTCACTTTACACTGATTCTGCCACAGTACCATGCTCTGAATGATGTAGTTCAATGAATAAAGCCACTCTACCAGGATAACCTACCATCAGCTGTCCCTCAAGCTCTCAGGAGTTTGTTGATACCAAGTAACCCAATTCTAAAATATCTACTGGAGTTTCTGAATTGGTTGCCTTCCCTCAGGCAATTATTAATACTTAGATAAGTATCTTAATTTATCAAGTCATCTGGTTATTTCAACCGCATGGCAAACAACAAATATCTCTTAAAGAGAAGTTAAAGAAAAGAATGGAATATTTTAATTGTAATGTCCACATATTCAGACTTCATTCTTGATGCATATATAAAATGAGAATTGGAGTCACCATTGAATTTTCAGTTGATATTTACCAGAAACACCATCCAGAAACTCTTGCTCCTAAAATGGGTTGAAAACTACACAGGCTTCAACATTGTTGCCTTTTCAATTTATTAAGCACAACTCAAAAAAATTCACTGGCCATCTACAAAATCTCCATGGAATCATCACACTCTTCTTCAGATGTCAATGTGTCGTGATTTAACCCTGCCAGCAACTAAGCACCACATATCTCAACTCCTGGGTTGAGATAAATGGCTAAAGTAAAACCATGCACACAAGCAAAGCAAAACAAGGAACTCATTCATCACTTCCCATGGACAGGCAGGTGTTCAGCCATCTCCAGGAAAGCAAGGCTCTGCAAAGGAGAGCAGTTTCTTGGGAAGACAAGTGCCATAACTCTGAATGTTTCCCCTTCTTTTTTCCTCCATCTTTACATGCTGAGTATGAGGTCATGTAGTATGGAATATCCCTCAGGTAAACTGGGTTTACCTGAGGTAAACTGGTGCTGTGTTTCCCTCCCAACTTCTTGTGCACCTCCAATCTCCTCACACTGGTAGAGCGGGATGAGAAGCAGAAAAGGCCTTGCCTCTGTGCAGCAAGCGCTGCTCAGCAATTACTAAATGTCAACACTGTTTTCTGTACAAATCGAAAATGTAGACCCATACAAGCTTTTTTTTTCCCTTTTGCTGAAACAAAATATGTAGACAAATACAAAATAACTCTAGACATCTATACCTGCCTTATACCTGCTAAGAGTAGAGTGCCTGTCCCATCTATTTTTTCAGACAGAATTTTTGATTGAATTAATCTTTGAAAAACTAATGGATAAATGATCAACATTTTAAAAGGTTTCAGTTGAATTATGTAAATGAATATTAGAAAGACTTTAAATTACTATACTTCATTCTGGTGGTGCAGAGCAAGGCTTTATAGGAAAAAAAACCATTATGAAAGGAAAAGTTCAGTAGGCCTCAAGATTATACAAGAATTAAAATATTTTACTGTGCATTGTTTCATTGTTGGGAAACACTTCTGCCACAGCATATGCAGAGTAGAGACAGAGGATTATCCAGACTATACGTAGTGGAAAAGGAAGCCCCTGGAGACAGGACCAGCGCTGTGACAACTTCCAAAGGGCCAGAGACTTTATAATTCAACATTACCTGCGTCTTTTATGTACCGGTTTTCCCCTGTTTAGATTGTAACCCCTAGAAACCCCTTGCACACGTGTGAAAAGAGTGTTCCTTTTTCCCAGGTATCCAGCCCCGCCCCCCTCCCAACCTTATTGGATATATCACCTGTCAATCCCTATTCCTGGGTTCCCACTGGGTTTTGGTCCTCCTGCTCCCTTATTGGCCCCAGTGCCCCCATGAACCCTTACCCAATCACATCCTACCTCCCAAACCCTGCCCGAAGGGCTTAAATACCCTGGACACCGGTAATTAAAGGTTTTTCTATGACCACTCAATCTTGGACTGCTACATCTCTTTACTCTTTACGTGGGGATTTTGCAATCCCCTCCAGACCCCGGGAGGCTGTGGAACCGTAGAGGAGCTGGTTCTCTCCCACCACAGCTGTTATTTCATATTTCATTTTTGTCTTTCTAAAGAAGAAGAAAAAGGAAGAGTTAGGAGATTTTAAAAAGAGAAAGTCTAAAATGATTAAAAGACACAGAATTTGAATGGTTTGATTTATGAATATTATGCATTGAGAAGTTACTGAATTTATAAAGGAATCTTGGATCCCAAGGAGGTTGTTTTAGCTCCTTGAGAATACATTACTATAAAATTCAACTGCAAATAATTTCACCTATAGTTTACTATTTCACCTATAGTTTCAGTTTAGACAAAATGCTGTAGAAAATAAAGTTTTTCTTTCTCAGTGTCGGGTATAATATTTAGAAATAGACATACCAAGGAACATGGGAAAATCTAGAAATTTAGTTAGCATTGACTGAAAACAGGCAGAATCTGCAAACATGTATCTGTACTCCACTGTTCTACAACAGTAACCTGGAAATATTTTTTACCTGGTAATGTAATGCTAGAAAAAAAAGTGAAATTGACTGAAAAATATTATAGATTATTCTTATTCTTTTTTCCCTTTTTACTCTGCTGGCTTTATTGTTTTAAAAATACTAATTTTATCTCAAGAAACCTTTCAAAATTAACTGCTTTTACTGTTTTAAATTCCCAGAGTTTAAGCAAAGGTCTGTTGCATTTTTCAGTCCTTATTGTTACATCATCTAAAATATGGAAAATTACTAACTCAATACAGCAGAAAACAAAGTGAATTAAATCCTGTAAGAAAAGATAACATCGAAACCAAAACAGAAAATCTCAAATTCTTCTGAAGCCTTCAAAAATAAACATGATTTTAAAACTTTTCATTTTAACAACATCTAAAGGTCTAAGTGTAAAGTGATCAGAAAGTGAAAGCTTTTTGCACACAAGGATGTTAGTCTCCAGGAAATTACATTTATAATTTGCAGTGTATTAGCTCTTTTGCACTGATGGCTGAATTTACATCAATTAATTTATGAAGGTACTATAGAGTCTAGTATAGGTCTGATGTGTTTGTTTACTCATTACAGACTGTATTTATGTCCATCAAAGACAGAAAATTCTGAAGTACTTGTCAGACCACCTAAATCTGATCTTTCTTAACTCTACAGAGAGAGAGACAGCAAAATACTTCATTGCCTAAAGAGTGGATCTAGGGCAAAAGGGCTCCAAACTCAGAGCTATGGTGCAAGGATGGATGTGATGTACCCATAACTAAAATGCTGGAAAAGAAAAAAAAAAAAAAGGAAGTCAAGATTACTACTACCATTGCTAACCCACTCATGTACTCTATTTATACATTTAGGCACTTTGCAAGAATGAATACAGATCAATAATTGTAAGAATGTAATATAATAATGTCACACATTTTTGTTATAAGTAGGCTACGAAAAAAACGTGTGTCTAGTCTTTATTTTTAATGTTATCTGTGAACTGCTGAATGTGAAAAACCAGATGACGACTATGAGCACCACAGTGATATCAGGAGTAGAACAGCTAAAGCACCATTTATTTCCAGTTTCACTTGCCATGAACCTTTAGCTAATGTATCTTGGTTGGACACATTTACAAGCATCTTGCCACAGTCATTTAAAGAAGATTAATATAAAGTGATTAAGAAAGAGTTGTATAAAAATCTGCTGCATCTGAATTTTAGTATTACTTTCATAAAATGGCCTAGATTCAAAATGCTTGTAGAGCTGATTCCTATTCTAACTTAAGTCAATGAGAGAAGAAATTAGACTTCAGAAACTTGCTGAATTGTATTTCTTTCACATATGACATAACAAGATTATATCTCATGCTTAATTACACTTCCATGAAGATGAAAAGTTTATTTCTCCTCAATTTTAGCAGTTAAGCCAATAAAAGCTTTGCTACCTTTATACATATATAAAGGAAGCCAATCTTTTATTTTTGCTAAAATTAGGAAGTAAGTTTTTTTTATTATGAAAGATACAGGTAGAAAATATGATATAAGAACAAAAATCTTATACAATAGAAACCAATTATGTGAAGTATTTCATCTTTTCCTGCTATAGAATAAAACTTAATTTTTAATATTGCTTTTTCAATTTGATCATAATTGTGATAAATGTAAATGTTAAATATGACACACTACAAAGGTCTAAACCAAAAATAAAAATATTTCTATATAGGGTTTCATTATAAGCTAGAGTTTTAAGTCTTGCCCTAGAGTGGAATGGTAGAAATATTCACAAAAGGAAAGCCTATTAAACTTTAAGCTCTTAACTTTAACTTAAGAGAAGTGAAAGGAGAAAGGGCAATTTTAAGTGAGTCATTGTGCCATGCCAACATTCTAATAACATTTCCTGCACTCTACAGATAAATAACTTTAAGTCATTTGAGATTTTCTAGGCTAACAATATAAAAGCATCTCTTCTCCACCTTTTCAATAATGAACGTATTTTCTGCTCCATTACCTCCATTAACCAGATACCATTAGTATTATGCAATATTTCTGTCATTCAGTCAGGCTAATATGATCATAAACTAGTGGGGGGGTTTTTTGTTGGGGTTTTTTTGTTGGTTTTTTTTTCTTTGTTTTTTTTTTTTTTTTTTTTTTTTGCAATAGGAGACATAATAAAAGTGAAAAGGGATTGCTTTACCTTTAACTCGACAGGAAACTTTTCCTGAGATGAGGAGAAAATCTTGAGGCATTTTCCCTGGCTGTATCTCCCTAATGTATTGTGCGAAATTGTCAGCCTTTGGTGTTAAATTATGTTTTGAAAACTCTTTTTATCTATTCAAGTATTTTCCTTTCAATATTCTTGAAAAGTGGAGTCACAAAAAATCAGAAAAAGAGCAATTGAAATAATTTTTTCAGAGATTATGAAATGCTTTTGAGTTATTTCCCTTCATTAAATACTATCTGCTTGGAAAGAATACTAAAGTATTAAAATGCTAATAAAATTGTGGACATCTTCAGTTGAAAACTGTATAACATCTTCAAGCTGCTTTCAATTTTTCTTGAGTCTTGAATTCAAAAAACACCTAACAAACAATTTGTGCCACATGGAAAAAAAATAATGAATGGTAAAAAATTCTTATTATACTGAGAATTTCCCTAGTTCACTCAGCACTATTAACTGATCTCTAATTATAACATGGTATAAAATCTGTATTTAAAACAAGTATGAGATTTTCAGTAGCAAAGTATCAAATGAAAGGTACCAATTTGTAATACAGAATAATGTTATTTGTAAGCACCCCATTAACTAATGATTTTAGTCTGATTTAAGATGACTGGTAGAGAATTTTGAGATAACTTCATTTGAAATTCTCATAAGCATTAAGAAATAAGAAGGTAGGAAATTACTGTGGAGGTGCAAAACTAACCACAGGAACAGAAACACTCGCAGAAATAGTAAAAAAAAATAGCTATTGAATTATTTGTTGTCAGTTTGGATAGATATAAGTATTCTAGCAAATTTACAGCAAGGGTTTCTCTCACATTGAGCACAGTTTAATTATGTTATTAATTTTCTGTATAATAAAAGAGAGAATACGTTTGTCATATATGCAAATTGAAACAAATTAGGCTATCTGGAAACATTCTGGCAATGTAGAGTCTTTTTTTTGTTTGGTTGGGTTTTTTTTTAATTCCTTGTCTGTCTTAATGTTTTTAATCAATTTGTGTCACATAATGAATACCACCAGGGGACAGATTTAGACTTCAAAATAATCAAAATACAAGGAAAATATCTGAGTTCAATAACTTTCACTATAAAGGTAACTATGCTCTAAGAAGAAAATTAATGTCAACATATTACATAGAAGTAGGGTAGAGATGATGATGTAGACCGTATGTTAGATATGAATCAGTGATTGATCCATGTGACAGGAATAGAACAGATATGACTTATCTGAATGTTTGTAGCTACATTATGGATACTTGTACCTGCAATTCATCCTAAGTTTCCTACCAGTGTTAGCAGTTCAAAGGTTGGGTAAGGATGGCTAAAATTAGGAAAGATAAATAATACTCTCAAGACTGAGAATACCAAGATTGCTGTATGAACATACTTCTGTTCAGAAATGAGGGCTGGCATTTTGACAATGTCTTTACTGCTGATGTTAGCTGAACCATTTTTGAAGACCAATCTTTGTTAGAGGATGTTATAAGCAGATGTTCTCAGCTTCTAAGTATTATTACAGCCTATTATTCTTCAGGTTGGTGAGTGGAAGACAGTCAAGACCACAGCAAAGAATTTGACTCTTTCTGGACTGGATGGTCATTCTTGAGTCTTTGGATACATACATACCGGTGTAACAAATACTTCTAGTCACGTGTCTAGGCACTTGATCCTCAGTATTTGTACTCTTTCTTCATCAGATTTGGTCTTCTGGATGTTTTTTTGGGCTTGCTGTTTTGTTTTTGTTTTTTTTTTTTCCCTTGAACTATTTTTCAGTCTCCCAAAAATGCTCTCTGTGGTAGTCTCTGTGATAGATATCAAATCCAGTACTATATCAGAAGACCTTTCTTTAGTACAAATACTACAATCTAAGGATATGTGGACTGTAGGAACACTTAATTTATTATGCTATTTCCTTAAGGATAAGAAAAACAATAAATCAAACACACAAACCTTTATGAACAGGAAAAAAAGAAAAACAAAATCAGAGACAGTTAAAAGGGCCACAGATTTCAGGCTGCTGGAAGAAGGGCCACTAGACGAATCACTCAGGGGTAACCTTGGACTTGTTCAGACTGAACTTTACAACTGATAAAATTACTATGAGTCTCATAAAAAGAAAAAAAAAAAGCAATCCTTTTATGAGACATCAGAAAAGGCTTGAGAGACCACATAAAACTTCTGACATGTTTTGAGTTAAAAGAGATGCAAATATTATTATATGATGTTTAGAGGAAGGCTCAAAGGAGGGATCAAGGTAGATGACATAGAAATAAGAATGGTAAATTGAAGATAAAGAAGGCTAAAATAAGTAAAAAAGTAGCATTTAAGAAAGGAACATGTAAGTACACATGCCTTGCTGAGCCCTGCACCTGGTCACCACAGTCTGTTCTATGTTCTCCTTAAACTACCTTATTTCCTGTATGTGCTCTCTGTGTGAGACAGTAGTGATCTTAAAGTTGAACTTAACAGCAAATAGCATGAGATCATCAGTTACTGGGGAAACCAGAAGTGAAAGAGCTATGAGACATATTTGTTATGTGTGTATTTACCTGTGTGTGGGGGGTATGCATGTGAAGTTTCATCATCTAAGAAAGCTTTGAGACTGAATAGGTTGCTAGAGAGAATGGTTGGGCTATTTGTATTGCTTACGTGTATGTAAGCACTCTCTCTGTGTGTATGTGTGTATGTGTGTGTGTGTGTGTGTGGTGCTGATTGTGGATTTGTGATCAGTCTCACTGCAGCCTAGACGTGGGGAAGAGGAATAGAAGCCACCTCACACCCAGGAAAAAAAAAGAAACAACCAGTCCTGTCTGTCTCACTTGAGCTCCAGAACTTCCCTCCTAGTACCACACCGGCACAACCATAGGCTTCATCCTGATAAAGATCGGAGGCACTTCGGAGGTCAACTGGCCGGGAAGTATAGGAGGATGTCAGTTGAATGATTGATTAGATAGCTTTTTGTTTGTTTGTGTGGGGTTTCTTTTTTTACTGATCTGTCTTGTCAATTTTCTTCAACATATATTTTATACTACATGCTATACTTGTGTTAATACCATGTTGTTGGCCCAGAGAATGGAGGACACCTAGATGATTAGTTAGTAATGAAAATTAGGTTGTGCTGCCGACACTGGTGACAGCAGGTTTGGATGTGAGATATCAGTGGGGGAGAGTGCCCACTTAAACCGTGTTCTGAGTTTGACTTGGTGTATGATGTATAGTGTGTCTGTGCCTATGGACCTGCTGTGAGTGGAGTAGGTGAAATGAGATCATCGCAGGTGTGATGTTCTTGAGAAGCATTGCAGAATGTGACCATGACAGGGTGAATGTCAACTAACATACACTTTGGAAAAAGCCTCTGTTTTGCATGCCATCTATTCTTACAATAGGTACTTATGTCAAGATGAGACACTCAACTTCAGAGTCAAAGAGCATGCTGTGGCCTGTTTTTCTTAGTAACCGAGATGTTGCTCTCAGAGTAAACACCAGACCTAGGAAAGCTTATGTTAATCATAGATTAACTAGTAATGTATTTGTCTGTCTTGATGACAAAATAAAAAAATGTGAATTAATAAGGTATAAGTTAAATAATTTCAGCATAGCATAAGAATATAAATGCATGCATTCTTAAGTAGTTTAGTCTATTTAAATATCCTCATTTATAGATAAAAGTGTATGTGACTAGAAAGATGTTAAAATATAGTAGCAACACATACAAAATGAGTAATTTTTTCCTCTCTGGGAGGAAAAAAATATCCTTCTTAATAAATTCTCAGTAACTGAATCAGTTTGTTATGGTGTGAAAAAGATGAAAGAAGCTTTAAACTATTTTAATAAGCACTGTTTTCAAATAAAAGTTTCTCAAGCATTGACATGCAAGAAAACATCTGGTCAGCATACTTTTCTTTAAAATTAAAGAGGTATTTTGGGTTTTTTTGCCATCTGTGTTAACCAACACAATTGCAATGAAATAAAAAGATTTTTGAACACCACTTAGCAGTATCAAACTATACAGCTGAAAAATGAAAAGTTTTAAGCAGATGATAAGATTACTCAGGTAGCTGTTTAAAGGCTGAGTTGTTAGAAGAAACATTATGATACATGCTTTTATGTGCCTGAGTTTTTTAGACGGCTAAATACTTAATGATATATCCATAATACATGCTCTGTAAGACTCTAGTATCAAAGAAAAAGTAAAATCAGAACAGTCTGTGTCTTATCACTGGGCTGAGCAGAAACCTTGGCAAAACTTTAAATGAAAGCTTTATCAGCTATACTGCTTTTTTGAGTTTTGACTCAGTTTTATGTCTTAACAATTTATATAAAAAATAGGGAAAGCAGCAATATTTTGACAGATTTTATTAATAATAACACTTTTTAAACTATGCATTTCACCTTTGTCAAAACACAAGTTCACATGCTCAATTCGTGCTGAATTCATATGATAATTTCTGTTAATGATCTTGATCCAGGACCATTCTAAGGGAGCAGTGGCAAGTACAAGTTATATTCTGTGAGCAATGACTTCAGTGTTTCAGAAAAACCACTCACTCACTTATGTACTGAAGGTGATCATCTCCCACAGCCTGTGGTAGTAAGGTAAGTCTGCTATGAATAAATACTTTTCCTGCTGTTGAACTACCTTCCTTTGTAGAGTATACAGCTTCAGTAAACTAATTGTGGTGAATATAATTTCAAAAATATCATTGGATCAATCTACCATTACTTTGTTCCATACTTCATAATTTTCTTTATGAGCTCCGTGACTCATAAGTTTGGATCACTGGGTAAAATATGCAAAAATCATTCAAAAAAATACACTTTTGTTGATGTCTATGTCATCTAGGCAACAGGCATCCTCTGAGGAAGTGGTTCATAACTTACTTTTATAAACAGTGATATTATTTACTGTGATGTGCCTAACACTAGAAGGAAGAAGGACTGTCACAGTAATATACTCTAGTGATTCTTCTCCGTTAGTCTTGCCAGGACTGAGTTGATGTCAGGCAGTCTGGAAGATACAGAGCTGAACATTATGTATATTATATTGTTTTCCATGTCAGTTATGAACTGTAATTAGACACTAAGCAAAACATGCAGTTACAAGAATAATGAATGCTGTAGATACTTCTTAGAGAAGTTGCAAATTTTCTATATGGGAGAAATTTGCAAACAGAATGTATAAATGTCTGCTAACAATTATTCAAGTGAGATTACTTACAGGGAGAAGTAATTTCTGTCATTCAGGTGCAAAAATACATAAGCCTTCAAGCTGCCAATGCTTCTTTAGGTCTGAAACAGAAACAATTTCAAACTCAGTAAAATTAGAACAATTTGCAAATAGTGTAGTTCTACCACTTTGGAGTCACTGAGTATTCTAAATAATCTCTTGAGGTCCCTGTTTTCTATTTTGCAAGTACTTTTAATTTATCTTGTGTTAATTATGACTAAATGAACTTGTAAAAGATCTTTTGTACACATTTCCTACTGGATTCTTTGCAGAATTTGACTACATTGTTTCAGCAGATTATGGATGTTTACGCATTTGGCTCATCAAAGAATAATCAAATTCAGTCAAGGATCCAGATCTCCACAGAAGTATGAACTACTGAAGTTGACCAGAATTCAAGCTAGGAAAACAAGTTGGCAGATCAGGGTGAGGATCAGTGACTCTTGGGTGTAACTACTGTAATGTTCAGGGTACTTCACAAATATCTAACTACACATGACTCTAACTACACATTTGTCTAGTGTGAACTGCTGGGACCTCCAGCAAAGAGAACCAAAGAGAACTCTCAGAAGGTAGAATGAACTAATTTCTGCTGATCCATGATTTACTGGAATTTTTAAAGACCTTTTGCAGTTGTTCACTAGTATGTCAACTTATTTTAGTTTTTAACTAAAAAGATGATAAATTATCAGATGGTCTGTGTTATATTTTATCATTCTTGGAATTTAAACAATTTAGAGCTGCTGTTCTTTGCACTAAGGATGTTCACATGACCTTGTGTAGATGACCTCCTCACAGTGATAAAGAGAGAATCCAACCTGTCAGTTCCCTACACAGGGCATCCAGGTATATGTTTTGCTGGAGAAAATAACTCAAAATAGATTTATTCTCTAGCTTCAGTTTGACACAGTCAGGCAAAAAGCTGCTCCATAGCTATCCTGAACAGACCCAAATATCGGTTTATTTCACACTGTATTTCTCTTATTCTTTTTGAAGTTCTTCTTTATTACCCTCATTCCTTTTCAAATAAACAGTTCACTTCTGTTTATGCTTTTCTACTGTCCATGATTTAGCAGACTTTATAATCTTATTTGGTGCTTAGGATTTAATTTCCCTGGTAATTTCTATCTTGTTCAGCAATTCTACTAAGTTACTGCCTTATTTTGTTAGGTACAGTTTCCTGCTGTATTTTATGTTGTTGTCTTGTGAATGGAGGTCTGGGTCAGAGCCAGCCCTTTGTGTATACATTGCTCTAATCTCATTATCTGCAGCAGCCTGTTATTCCTCATACTGCTATTTTTCAGAGGTGCCAAACATTAGGATTCACCATGACATCCTATGTTTCTAGTTGAAATGTCTCTATACTTCTGTGACACTGTCATTTCATTCTCTGGTTGTATAGAGGAGCAATAGAGGGAAAATAGTAAGTAAAAATTAAAGTTTTTTTAATCACACAATTGTCATTTTAGAAGTAGTGATAAGCAAAGATGTTGAGTAGCAATGTTGTAAACATTGTCTGACACGTGGCAATCACTCAAATGAAATATTTTCTCTTTTTATCTCTTTCACTGTTAAAATAAAAACTAAGTGCATTTTAGGTAATGAAATTGAACAAACTGGTTCCTATACACACAGCTTAAAAAGGAATAAACAGCTCCAGTAAAGTTCTGGAGCTAATAACTGAAATTGCTAAGGTTGTTTTATTTCTAGTTATCTTGCATTGTGTCAATGACAATTTTCTGCTGGTGTGTTAATAACTGTGTAAATAAACATGAATAATTGAACTACAATACTTCCAATATAAGAAGAGTTATGCACTTAATCGTTTAATTAATTTGAAGTTCGTTTTGTCAAATAAGATAGTGAATCATAAAGGAAGATGTTATGGACAACAAAAATATATAGATTGGATACAGGGCAAAACTGTAATGAACACCAAAATTTAAAGAGGGCCAGGTAATAGACCAGTGATAAATTAAAGATGTCTCATTTTTCTTAACATTTAGAACATCTGTGTTAATGAGCTTTAAAAAAATAAAAGCGTTCTATCTAGTAGCTTATTCAGTGACTAGGATGTAACACATATCTAAAATTCTCCAAGTATGACTGAAATCCTTCTAGTACTCTTCCATTAGTAAAACATACTATTTTACAAGCTCAAACAGAAAAGATATGATTGAGTAGTCCTTATACAGCTTATGCTCACTTATCACGTCCTGCAAGAAAAGAATTTTAATAGCAACTGAACGAGCACTGCAAACTTATGTTTCTTTGAAAGGTAAATGAAAGAAACAATACAGTTGATTTAGGTACTTATGTTCAGGGAAGTCATACTTGTGTATATTTTTCCAGTCCTTCACCAGAGTTACACAAAACAGGATAAAATCTTTCTTGCATTGTCACAGCGCTAGACCAAAGGAGTTTTAAAGACTTCTTTGTGTCTAATGGTTGTGGCGGGAGGTAGGGGCGGGGTGGGGGGGAGATAGTGACAAAGAACACAAATGAGGCAATCAATGTCTCTTTTTGTCTTTTTTTCCCCTGGCAAGAACGATGCACACTGATAGTATGAAACAGACACAAGGTGGAACACAAAAAATTCCCACCATAGTAGGGAAATAAACTACCACAATAGCAGACTAACATTGCAAAAATTTGTCTTGTAGGGTTGAAGAGACTCCATCCTTCAGATAGTCAAGACAGCTTTTAAGTAGAGGTTTGGATGATATTCAGAGGTCCTTTTGACCTTAATTTTTTTATAATCCTAAATATCTATGAAAAATAAATAGAAATTTTGAAAATACATGTATGCCTACATTTCTCCCACTATCAGTTATTGGATGTTTGGGATATTGTGCATATAAGTTAATTATTTTTATAGCTTGTGGATTTTTGTTTTATAGTCTGCCCTATCACATCTTTTGTATCACTGTGCTCAGACTAAAATTGAGAAACACAGGACTTAACGAGTACAGGAATTCTCAGAAGCAAAATTTGTGCAATTTAGAGGAAAGAGCAAGTGCTATGCTCTATCTGCAATACTTACACTTTTAATGAGCAATTTAAAAAAGCTGAAGCTTAAAAGTACTCTTACAGATGTTACTTTATTTCTGCCTCAAACTGTTAACCACAATATGATCAGATTAAAGATCTATGTAGATACTTTCTTCTCTGACAGCAGTTCTATTCCTTCTCATTACCTTTCATACAAAGGAAGGAAAACTCTGTTAAACCCTTGTTGAAACAAGCAAACAAATAAACCAAACCAACCAACCAAATTAAACCTCAACCCCCCCCCCCAAAAAAAAGAACAAACAAACAAACAAACAAAAAACAACCAAAAAAACCCTGGCTATTGTCATCAGTTAATATATTCCCTTGCTCAGCCTCAGATGCCACTTCAGAAATTTAGAATTGTTAGACAACTCCACTGAGATGCTGAAAGTTCACTCAGCATCCACACATGCATAGAAAAAAAACACTGAAAGTTATTCCAAGCTAAAAATAAGATAGTTCTGTGAATTCTACTTAACTGCTTGTGTGCATCTTCACTAATTTCCCCATACAAATTTTAATACAAATAATTGTTTGCAATATTCTAATATTTTTTTTTTTTTTTGCCAGGCATGCTGGGTGCTGTCTCAGTTTAATGACAACATATATATTTAAAAGGCTGAGAGTGCTAATGACATGAACTTTTTTCCTATCCCTCCCCCAAATTAGAGAGGGTAAAAATTATGAGTCCGAATGAAGGAAAAAAATAACAAAAAAAACCAACAGCAGGAAAATATTATCTAGCTACACATCACCCTTTCCCCTGGGTTGAAAAAAATCCTGGAAGGATATTTCATCCGAGAAAGTCTTATGCTGCCAAGGTGATGTTGTGGGTTCCAGCACAGCAAACCCAAACGTGGGTGTCAGTGGCAGGGCTGGGGCTGACCTGGTGTGGTCCTGGGGTCCAGTGGGATATGAAGGCAAAATGCTGGTGGCTGAGATGAGGTGACCCCCTCGGCTCAGGTGACTGTGACTACAGGATCCTGCGTAATAGCTGGTGAGGCAGAGCCACCAATCCAGGGAGGGTAAACTTAAGCTGGCAAAAACAGCAACAGCTGAGGCAAAGTGGCCATTACAGGAGTGAATTTGAGAGTCTGCAGCACTCGAATAGGCAAAGACCAGGTACAGAGAGAGGAATTCCAGTCTGCACCTGCCTATTATGTCCTGCCTCCTGGCATGAGTTCTTGCGATGCTCCACTCCAAGTGCCCACCTTTCCCATGTATTCCAAGACCCTGGAGACACTCTTCCCTGATCTGGCTGGAATGGAGGTGGTTCTCTATGCTCCGAATGACATGGTCATATGTATTATTCATCACTGAAAAATCCTTCCCATTTAACCAAAACTACTACAGTACCCATCTTTTGGTAAGCTCCCAGAAAAGGGAATTCACATCTTTCCCAGGAGAATGTATTATACAACAAGACTACAAAACTACAACACCACGTGTTGCAGGATATGCTACCTGGTTGAACCTTTTGCAAATTCAGATGAAATTTTATCAATGCAGATCCAAGAATGCAATTGGCTTATTTCCTAGAGAAATAAGCAGATTTATTCCATTGTCTTTTTTTTTGTTGTTGTTGCTGTTGTGTTTTTGTTTTGTTTTGTTGTTTTTCGGGTTTTTTTCTGTTTGTTTGTTTTTTTTTTTAAATGCATAGGCTGTTTGCTGACATTAGGTTGCCTAGTAGCAGAATATAGGATATAAAAGAAGTAAAGCTAAAACACCTTTGGCTGGAGCAGAATAGCATCTCTTCAGGTAAGGGCAAAATTGAAGTTTCAGTTTTCATTCTCTGAATGAGATCAGTAATTTTAGGTAGCCATTATCTATTCCTTTACTTTCTTTTAAAAGGGATACAAACAGATATCAAACACCAAATTTGGCATGTGAGAACTATGCTGAGGACAATATCAGGGAATCATAAAAGGAGGAAGGAAAAATATTTCCCAAAACTCTGTTCCTAGAATGTCAGTTATCCATGACGTGCAGTTTTAGATCCAGTTCTACCCTTTGGAATCTCTTAGCACTGTCTACAGATTGCTCCAGAAGTTGACAGGCATGTGAGTCAGTCACTTTGAATGATGGGCTGGGTTCACGTGTTTAATTTTTAAATAATTACAATAAGTGTACCTTATTGTGGGGTGAGTTCTGCTGTTATGATATGCTTCCTTTTCAGTTCAGCACATCAGCATGTGTGCAGCTAACTGAGGCAGCTAACATATGCAGCAGTTTGTGCAGAAAGGCACAAACCCAGAGCCATCAGTTCTGTGCCAAACAGTAGACATGTCCCCAACTACAGTGCTGACATGTCACAGGTGACACGGCATGATTCCCAGCTGCTGTTAGAGCTATTGTCCCTGTGACATCCAAGGCTTGACCCAGAAAAATTCTCATAAGGAGGATTCAGATCTACAAATCTCAAACTGCAGGGAGTGCCTGGGACATCTCACTGAGGTTAGGCCAGATGGTTTTACAGCTTGTAGCAGTTTTGCAGTTGTCAAGAAGCTGTGCCACCAAATGAAAGAACGGCAGGAAGAGGTCAGCAGACTGAGCAGCATCAGAGATGAAAAGAAAGGAGCTGAATAGCTCTTTTCTGAGAGACTGCAGCTTCATGAGCTCAAACTTCCAACTGTAAGAGAGGAGCATACAGAGCCTGTGCTGTCAGGGTGTGTGACATCCCATCCTTCAGGGGAAGGGAACACCTAAGATTCATAGCTGCTTGTGGTAGAAAGAAACTACAGAAGTCAGAACATCCACAAAAGCTTACAAAATTTTATTAGTAAACTACACCCATCACATGGAAATTGGTATTTTAGTCTCAGGCCTCCTAGTAAAAGCACACCACAGTGGGTTTTGGATAAAGTGGTAGAGTGAAAAGGAAGAGAGAGATAAATTAAATAGGGAGCTACAAGACAGAGAGAGAGAGAGAGGAAAGAGAATACAAGAAGAAAAGAGAAAACAAGAGATGACAAGAGAAGGAAAGGAAAGAGAAGGAAAAGGGAAAGGGAAGGGAAAAGGGAAAAGGGAAAAGATTACCAGTCTGAGCTCCAGTGTAGATCCAGCTGGGGTGTCCAGTGTCCTGGGGCACACACAGATGTAGCAATTGCACTGGGCTTGTTGGGAGTACTTTCTTACAGTTAAGTTTTCCATCCTGGAGATGAATTTCTCATTTTCTATGCAAATTAGTTACCATGCACAGGCCATTCTTCTAAACCTTTCTGAAAATGCATTGGAGGGCATGGGGGTATTTGGTGGTCTTAATTCCCCTCCTCCCCGCTACAATCCATGCCTACTTCTTGGCCTCATTCCTCACCTGCACTGTACTGTGTTGTTCTTAGCTCCAGGAACTAGAATAAGGACATTTGTTCCAGAAAAGTCCTGCCCAACCTCCACATATTCTGCCCTTCTCCATCTCTATCCAGTTCTTTCTCAATGAATGTTATTACCAACTATCTTTGGTTGTTATTACCAACAGTCCTCGGTTGGCTCCATAGATATCCCAGCTATCAGTGTTTGAGACACACACATTAGCCCCTTGTCTTCTGGACTTCTACAGGGTGCCAAATGGAAACTCTCATGACAGCAAAGCTTAGTAGCTGGTGTGAGAGAATGGATTGGTATCTCACTGGATTATTGACTGGGTTGGAACAAACTGTGTTGGGGGAGGGGCCAGGCCAGTGTCCACATGGTCAGGCCTGCCACAGAATGCACATAGGCTGGAGCCATACGGCAGTGTTGTGAGTCCTGTGGCAGAGCCTGTCAATCATAAGCCCACCTGGTTGTCCTCCCACATCAGAGCCCCTGCAGTCTCTGGCTGCACCACCATTCACTCTGGCCTGGAGGGCACTGCTTGTCAGTGAACCAGATGTGCTGCCCAAAAGGGGTGGCCATAGTGGCCAGACCATATAAATACAGGGTCAGAACCTCCTCTTTCTCTTCTTCAGCTGTCATTATGTGAAGGTTTCTCATTGGTAACTATTTTTCTCCTTTTCTAATCTCTATTTTGACTTGTCTCCCCTCTCTCTCCTTACTCTCTTCTTTTAATCTCTTTTTTATTATTATTATTATTATTTATTTATTCTGTCCTTAAACAGTTGTGGGTAACTTAAAACCAACGGGTTGTATTTTACTAAGTTGTGGGTTGGTGTTTGCTGGGTACTTTGGTGAAACATTTCTGCCTTGGTTGTATGTTACTCCTGTGAACCTTTTACCAAAATGACTATTTTCTCACTAAATTAAAAAAACTCTCCTGAGAAAAAGTTTGTAGCTTTTTCTCTTTATACAACCTCAAGATATTAAAGAACCAAAGCCTCTGCAGAAGTTCATTGGGAACTCTTGGAGTCTTAAATATAAGTACAACTCCTAGTAAAACTTGAGGCTTTGGGACTAGGGTGTTACACCTGGTACAAGGAAGACGGTTTGTGTTACTTCTGAAGACTTGTACCTACAGAATATATTCACTGCCTACATAGCTGATACAAAACTGAGACCACTCTAAAAACAAAAATCAGACCCAGCTGAACCTGAGCCACACAGGAGTACAAGAGGAAGTGCAGAGTGTTAGTAGTGGAAGATAACTTGCTGTAGGCAATAGGATTTCCCACCTCACACCTTATCTGTGATGAGGGTGGTGAGAGGTGGGAACATGTTGCCCAGAGAAGTTGTGGGCGCCCCATCACTGGTAACATTCAAAATCAGGTTGGGTGAGGCTTTGAGCAACCTGATGTAACAAAATATGCCCCTGGGTGTGGTGGGGGGATGGAAATAGATAATCCTGGGTGGTCCTCTCCAAACTAAATTGACTTTTGATTTTATGATTGATATTTCAGTGGCCCTCCATAGACTATATATGACACATTATTGCACTGCTGTAAAATGCTACTGTTCTGGATGAAATTATGTCAAGCAGACTGGCAAAATTTGGGAACAAAATGTGTTCTCCATGTCTTTCTGATAGTAGATGATTTGATTTTCATCAATATTGGAAAACACGTCTTCCACTGCTGGTGCATGTTATGGCAAATGTTCATCATACAAGATATTTTATTTTACCTTACTCTGGTTTTATTTGACTATTCAAAACCAGAGAGAGATAATGATTCATTTTATATTATTAGGGTTCTTTTTATAGAATCTACCACTAGATTAGAAATTAATTCCTGTTCTCCAGCTACTTTGAAGTCACTCATTTCTAGATAAAGTGAACAACAGCCAATCTACACAGCTGATAGACATACATGAAGTAACAAAAACCCCCAAGAAACCAGACTTAATATAGTCCCCATTAAAATTTAGTCAGAAACATACCTAACTTTTTCTCAAGTTCAATTTCTACAAGTTTTTTTCTGTGTAAAATCTACTTGAGGCTACACTTATTAAAAATAACTCCTTATTTAAGAATTATGTCAACTGTGATCATTAACTGAGTTTATGAAGTTGTTCAGGAGATGTAAAAACATTCAATGTCTGAAAACAATTTTCTTCTTTTTTTTTTTTTTTTCCCTTAACATGTAGTGAGCCAAATTTAGTTGTCTAAACATAATTACCTAGTGGCAATTTAGACAAATATCTGAACTATCCATTTGGGGCTGGGAGCTGGAACACAAAACATGTGAAGTCATTTTCTCTAGCAAATGGCAGTTAGAAGACAAGCAAGATGAGCCAACAGAGCTCAAACGACTCCAGAAGGTACATAATTATAGACAGGTGATCCCATCTCCCAGTATTTTTAGTTGTTAGTTACTTTTGCTTTAGTTCTTTGAGCTGTAGAGCTCTTTGTTACTCCAAGTATGACCACTTGTTTAAAAAGATTATCATCTTGTGGCATCTGCAGGCAACTGCTGCATCCTGCTGTTTTTACCTTTCAGTGTAGGCAAATATTTCAAAATGGCAGTATATGATCTTAGAAAGCAAAAAATATGAGATGTTACTGCAGGCACTGCTGCTGGTTTTGAACTACAATTCATGGGTTTTTTTGTCATAGTGATAATGTTCTTTAGATTATTTCCTCTCAGCTCTCCAACTCATCAGAATACTTCCCTAGCAATCCTCCATAACTTGTCATCCGTATTTTTTCTATACGTTCGCAGGACATCTTCTTCCACAGGCATTCACTTAAAACACAGTATGCAGAATGTGCAATTAACAATTCATTGCTTGAAACTGAATTAAGAGAGTGAAATTCACATGTTGGCTGCTCCACTACATATGACAGGCATTTGGCACCAGGAAGTTCAGAGTTCATCTGGAATCATCAAATTGTCTCTTGGACAATCAAAACTTTCCTCTTGTTATTTCAGGATTGGTCATTGTCTGTATGACATAAATAGCTATTTCACATAGTACTCCATCTGCTTGCTGGACCTTGCACTTTCTTCTGGGTTTCTGAACAACTAAATGCCTATTTTTTCTGTTTTGAATTCTGTGATAAATTTTTCTACTCCAGGTCTATTTATTATGAAACAATCAGGTTAGAATTCATAGGTCATGTACGAAATTTCAAAGTATAATCTTGGTACAAAGAGTGTCAATAGAAAGAATCTGACTAAGGGGACATTGCTGAGCATCTATCCAGACCATGTAGATAAATTGACAGGGTTGGGAAGAGTATTTGTTTCATTTTTATTTTTCATTATAGAGTTATGTGAAGCTGAATCCTCAGTTTGATTAATTCTAAAACTATCTCAAACATCTAGAACAAGAAATATTTATTTTTTTTTTTTTTTTGTGCAAAGGAAAAAGTACCAGATTTGCTGAATTGGAAAACAGAGAAGTATGTCTCTAGGGAGATGAGAGAACAGGTGGAATTGGAGCTATTCGGGAACCAAAAATGGCAGCTATTCATTCGGTTTGGGAGGGAGAATGGGTCGTATAACTGTATGCCAACCTGAAAATACCATTCAGATTCTTCAATTAAATCCCAGAAAGGCAAGATTGTGCCTCTGTCCTCTTGGCTACCTACAGCTGGTTTCTCAGTCAGCCACTGTTCCAGTTTGAATCCAGACACATATAAATGATTATGAATTGTAAAAAGGGTTTACACATCTCACACAAGCTTCCAGATTACACTGTAGGTGGTTGGTTGCACTTAAAAGTCAAAACCTAAAAAAATTAAAGTTTTCAGATGCAGTCATTCATTAAATCTTATCATTATCTATAGAGCATAGGGAACTGAAAGCTTGTTATAGAAGTTAAAAAAATCTTTAGTGTAGTAGATTTTGCATGTGATTTCATAATATATATATATAATGACCTATATCACCTTAGAAAATACATTTAAACAGATAAGCCTTCTTATTTTATATATCTTTATAAAATTTTCTTTCAGAAATCAGCAGTGTTAGGATATAGAGTTATATTTCAATCACAGTGGGACAAGCTACTGGTTAGAAAATTAATCTGCTGGCTAGGGCAAATGATAGGAAGAGAATTGTGAGAAACTAGCAGAAATGTTTGATAGAGGAAATGATGATTAAACAATTCTTTAAAGTGAACTTTTAAATGTCCTTTTCATTAAAAAGGACTTTAAATGTCCTTTCCCATGCACTGTTAATTCTCATATTTGTCTAAAATATTACACAAGTTGATACCAGAAGAAAAAGTCATGATGTGTAACAGAGGCTTATACAGCTGCAGACCAGTTGCAGGAACAATATAATACATTTTAAAATCTGTTTGCTCAAAAGCAACTGTTGAAGGGGAAACTATGATGCAAGATAAAGAGTAATATCTATGCATCATGTTTCTATGCCAAGTGGAAACCCCATCTCCCTTTTACAGCCACCCGGCATTCTGAGCCTAGAAATCCTGCCCCTTTTGCCATCACATGACAATCTTACCTGCCTCATTTTGTCCCATCCCTGAATGCCCAATGATTTGATGGTAACTGAAGCTGGATGTTCTTGATTGCCCTAGAAATACATCAAGTCCCTCTCATAGCCCAGCAGCATGATGCCACTTTGTCATATGTGATTTGCAAATGTTCTGTGATCTCACAGTTGCTTCAGAAGGCTCAGAAATTCTTCATAAATATGTATCTTTATATACATACATATATAGAAATAGATGTAGGATATATACTTTTATATAGTCACATATATAGTCACTATATTTTATATAGTCACATTAGATAGAAACAAACTTGTCAATGTATATGTGTATACATTAAAAAGCATTTACAATGTGTATAAATGCATATACAAAAGATCAAATTTTAATAATGATTTCTAGAAATTTAATACAAATTTATAATATAAATCAATAAATATTATTAAGGTTGGAAAAATATATCTAAAATAATTATTTAATCTGAAAGATTTAAATAAGTTTAACTGTGGATGAAAAGAACAAATAAACTAAAAAACAGTTTGGGCTCACTGCTTCAGAAAGCTGGAATAACTCCAAACACATCGTGGGGATGGTAAGATTAAGAGAGGCATCATGACATTGAAGAGGGATGTGCACAAAACTGAACGTATCTGTGGATCAAGGGATGACTCCTGTTAGGCTAGCCATGAAGCAACTAAAAGAGGAAACCATTTGTGAGGGTCTGATCATGAGGCCTGGGACCATCAGCTCCAACATTTCAGAGTGACCATACAAACTTATTGGGCAAACCTTCGGGTTTTGCGCTGTGCACCACAAAACAGGCATCATTGTCAACTATAATGGAAAGCCAGAACAAGAAGGCAGCATCTTATGAGTTTGTACAGAAAAATCACCAATGGAATCCTAGAAAAAATTATTCAGGAGAAAAAGGGCTAGGTATTTAGAAACACTGAATCACAAACTAGTTTTATTGCAAAGGACCTTAAAGACCACATAACTCCTATTCCCCTTCCCATAGGTAGAAACAACTTCCACTAGACCAGCTTTTTCAAAGTACCATAAAGTCTGGTCTTGAACAGTTTCAGGGATGGGGAGCCACAACTTCTCTATGCAACCTTTTCCAATGTCTCTGAGTGAAGAATTTCTTCCTTAGATCTAATTTAAATCTACCCTCTTTCTGTTTAAAGCCTTTACCCTGTTTCTATTACTACATGCACTTTTAAAAAGTCTCTCTCCAGTGTTCATGTAGGCCCCTTTAGGTATTGAAAAGCTGACAGAAGGTGAACCTAGAGCATTCTCTTCTCCAAGCTGAACAACCCCAAGTCTCTAATGAAACCCAGTATATGGTTGGTTTTCTGGGATGCACTCGCACATTGTCTGGTCATGTTGAACTTGTCAACCAACAACCCAAGTCTGTCTCCCCAGAGCTGCTTTTAATCCATTCTCCACCCAGCCTGTATTTGTGGTTGACATTGTCCAGAACCAGATGCAGGACCTTGCACTTGAATTTCTTGAACTTCATGAGGGTAAGAAAGTTGTTGAGTACCTCAACCTTTTCTATAACTTAGGTAACCAGGTCTCCTGTTTCCTTCTGATGAGGGCCCATGTTTTTCCTAGTCTTCCTTTTATCACCAATGTACCTAAAAAAAAGTTTTTCTTATTGCCCTTGGTATCCCTGGACAGATTTAATTTTATCAGGGCCTTAGCTTTTCTTATCTGATCCATGGTTGCTTGAACAGTTTCTCTGTATTCCTTCCTCAAGGCTATCTGTCCTTGCTTCCATCCTCCATAGTCTTTATTTTTGTGTGTGAGTTTGTCTAGGAGTTCCTTGTTCATACATGCAGGCTTCCTTCTGTTTTGATCTGGCTCTCTTGTTTGAGACGCATTGTTCCAGAGCTTGGAGGACATGATCCTTGAATATTAACTATCTTCTCTGGGCCCCTCTTCTCTCCTGGGCTTTATCCCCTGGTACTCCATCAAGCAGATCTCTGAAGAGGCCAGTCTGCTCTCCTAATGTCCAGAGCAGTAAGCTTGCTGTGCACTGTCTTTATCACCCTAAGGATTTCAAACTCCAACATTTCACTGTCACTGCAGCCAGGGCTGCCCTTGAGGTTCACATTTTTTACCAGCCACTCTTTTTTGATGAAAACAAGATCCAGTGTAGAACCTCTCCTTGTTATCTCCTCTACTACTTGGAGAAATAAATTACCATCAATGTATTCTAGGAACATCCTGTGTTGCTTATATCCTGCTATGTTTTCCCTTGAACAGATATTAGGATGCTTGGAGTCTCCCATTAGGGTAGGGGCTTAAGAACAGAAGACTGACAGAAGTGCCACCATAGGGATGGCGGGTGGTAACAAAGAAACCCTTTGACCATAGCTGTGAGTGAATTTACTGCTTGTAATGCCATTATGTGCTACAAACTTTGATATATCCCAGAATTCTCAAATACCAAACATTATCCTCTCCATCAAATGCTGCAAGGGTAATGGAGACAGTGCGATATGCAGCTTTGAGAATGTGCAATAATGGGATTGGCCAAATTAGAGGTTCAAGGCTACTCACTATGTAGAAGGGTGCAGATTTGTATTTGGACAGGATATTTCTACGTGAAGCTTCTGAAATAGACTAGAACAATTCTACACTTAGGATTTACACCAGCTGTTTGAACCTGTTGATTATGTTGAGGTTTGTCTTGAAGGCACCAGTATGCATAGCTCTCTGTATTTTTTGTGTATATGCTTAAGCAGTATGAATACAGAGAAATTATTGGACTTGATTAGTAATCTACAAAGCAAAATGGAAATATGTTTTGGTCAAACTTTCCACCTGGCTGTATTCAAAAGATACTGGAGGTTGGGTACACAGAAGCCTAGATCTGTTCTTCATTCTGAAATTTTAGAAGTAGGGATATTTAACTGATCTAAAGAGCAGGACAAATAAACTATTTTGGAAGTCTTACCGTGCTGAGGGATCTGACTTCCAGAACTATTAAACAGTGCAAAACACTGCATGGTCAAGTAGAGGGATCAGTGCAAAATGATTTTATTGTTTGAGGTTTGTTTTATATTAAAATGTGTGCTGTCATCCTGATAGAGCTTTAAAAAGACTGGAGGATGTTTCAGCCAAATGATAGTGTTTTCAATGTTGAATTTTATTGTGTTGTTAAGGCTATTCAGAAGAAAAAGAAAAAAAAAAGGGTTACATTGGTCAGACGTTTGTCAGACTTTCACAGATAAAAAAAAAAACTACTGCACCTTACAGACTCCTGTACAGGCCTGGGGAATGTTTACAGTGGGAGTAAGTCCTGGTAACTAAATTACGCTAAAAAAAACCCCAATTGGATTGTCTAAAAATTATTGTGACACTTGTAAAGCCTACATGGGAAAGTTTCAGAAATATAAAGGCTGGAAAAGTGGTATGTTCTATGAACAGATCTTAAATATAAACTAGCCCAAATCGTTCACACTCATCATCATCAAAAAAAAAACCAGAAAGAAAAGAAAAACATTTTCTGTGACTTGGAATATATGCACAAGGTGGGGTATATATTCTGAGTTATAGTATAACTCTGGACTTAGCAGCAAAACCACAATGGGAAAAAGAAGATAGTAAAAGGAAAACTGAAGGCGAGTGAGAACTTACAGGTGACACGTGTTTTGTGGTCTTTATTGTGATGTTTATGGATGCAAAGTTTTGTGGTTACAGTTGCCTAAGTGTATAACATCATAGGCTATGCTGACCATTTTTTAGTTATACAGATTTTGAAAGAAAAAATGGATACATAGCAAAGGATGCAAGCTGATGAATTCATGTATGTGTAAGTTCCCATCCCTGAGTATATGTTTCATAGGCTTTAAATTGGCTGCAGAACTAAGCAGCTTTTCCTAAGTGCTAGGATTTGAGAGTTGAAAAGTTATTTCTCCATTTTCTTCAATACTGCTGAAAATCAAAACTGTGCAGGCCCTCACCCACAACCTGACTATTATGGAGTGGACAGCTTGGAGAGGGATAGAATTTTTTTGTATGGCCCACCGCAAAAAAGGAGAAGGTTCTTCACTTGCAAACAAAACCAAGTTACTACTGTCAACAGGAAGAGAAAACTCTGCGGGAGACCTGTAGTTTACACAGGAATGAGGTTATGGTACTGATTTGTAACACAGTCAGTGAGGGAGAAGGTGATGAAAAGATGTAGTTAGGTCAGTCTACAGGTCCTTTATAGTATCCTGTGCTGGTTTCTCCTTGTATGGTCATGTACCCTTCTGTAAGGATTGTAGCTCTCCTGCCCTTTCAGATGGGTGCCACCGAGGAGGATAAAATCTTTGATTTACTCTGGTCAATAGCTGTACTAGGTGCACGTGCCCTGGTTTTGATACCAGGAGGACTACAGGGATAGTCTCTGTGAGGAGAGGCTGGGGTTGCCCTGTGCAAGGTAGAACTTGTTCCAGCTGGCTCCAATGGACTGGTGCAGAGCACAGCTGAGCCCCTAAGCCAAGGTGGTGAACGCTTGAGGAAAGCATATTTGAGAAAAGGCAAAAAAAGCTACACAGGAAGAGGAAGAGAAGAAAAATTGTGAAACACTAGGGGAAAATATATTAAGACATGTTAAATTGTGCCGAGCAGAGAGGAGGGAGGGGAAAAAATGTGAGAAACAGCTCTGCAGACACTAGTCAGTGATTAAGGAGATGGAGATTCCCCTGCAGACTGTGGTGAAGATGAAGACCAAAGTGGAGCAGTGCTTGAAGGACTGTCTCTCGTGGGAGGGGCCCCAGGCTGGAGCAAGTGAAGAGTGTGAGGACCAAGGAGCAACAGACACAAACCATTATAAATCACCAAAACCCCTGTGCTGCTCAGCAGGCAGAATGCATCAACAATTTTTAGTAGATTGAAAGGTGTTTCACATCTGTACCTAAGTGTTACCCTGGACCACATTAGATCATGTAAAAAGTGAGACCTTTAATATTACATCTATGCAGGAGATGGAATGGGTCATTGTAATAAAATCAGATGGGGACCCTGAAGAATTTTTATAAATAAGAAGCCTACATTGCTAAATCCTAGTGGTGCTCTTTTAGTGGCAAGAGTAGTCTGCTTATATTAAAAAACAACCCCTGATGAAAAGATCTTTCCTAGAAATTTAATAGCCTGCAGTCCTTCAGCAGCAAAATAGAACAATATCCCCCTGGGAACCCTGAAATTATACCTGACAATTCTGACAACTCAACAGACTATTTTTGTACACTGAAACTAAAAATGTATCCACTTTATGGTCTTTTCCCCCTGGTTTCTGTCAGGGTAAACGACAATCTATTTTTCTTATGCTGCACCTGCGCTAAAACCATTCAGAGATGCTGCATCTACAGACATAATGCGTGGATCCGTATAATACTGCTGAACTAAAGAAGGCTCTGGAGAATACATACAAAGTTTGTGAAATATATGAAGTTTTGCATTTTGAAGATATTCCAAAATGTTTGGGTTTGAATTTTGTGTGGGTTTTCCTTTTCATGTTGTTTTATTTAGTTGTTTGTTTTGGGGCTTTTTGTTTTGTTTTGTTGTTGATTTTTTGGGTTTTGTTTTGGAGAGATGGGCAGAGTAGAACCATCTGAAATTCTACAAAGTCAAATGCAGGGTCCTATACTTGGAAAGGTATTCTTTTTTCTATATTCTATATTGCCTCATGCACTAGTATAGGTTGGGGGCTGACCTGCTGGACAGAAGCTCTTCGGAGAAGGACGTGGGGGTCCTGATGGACAACAAGCTGTCCATGAGCCAGCAGTGTGCCCTTGTGGCCAAGAAGGCCAGTGATATCCTGGGGTGCATTAGGAAGAACATTGCCAGCAGGTTGAGAGAGGTGATCCTCTACTCAGCTCTGATGAGGCTACATCTGAAGTGCTGTGTCTACTTCTGGGCTCCTCAGTACAAAAGAGACACTGGAGAAGCTCCAGTGGAGGGTGACAAAGATGATCAAGGGACTGGAATATCTCTCTTATGAGGAAAGACTGAGGGAACTGGGCCTCCTCAGTCTCAAGAAGAAATGACTGAGAGGGGACCTCGTCAATGTCTATAACTATCTGAAGGGAGGTTGTCAAGAGAATGTACCAGGCTCTTCTCAGTGGTGCCAAGCAAAAGAACAAGAGACAAGGGATAGATGCCCAGGAAGTTGCACCTGAACATAAGGGGGATCTTCTTCACTGTGCAGGTGACCACACACTAGAACAGATTGCCCAGAGGCATTGTGGAGTCTCCCTCATCAGAGATATTCAAGAACCACCCGGACACGATGTGCTCTAGGATGACCGTGCTTCAGCAGGGAGGTTGGACCAGGTGACCCACTGAGGTCCCTTCCAACCTTATCCATTCTGTGATTCTGTGATTCTGTGATTCTGTGCTAGAGTGTTTCAGACAACTGCTGTGTCATCTCTATAAAGATCCTTTATCCTATTTGGGAAGAATGGAAGCATTTTTATAGTAACCAGCTTATTTAACCTTAATAAAATAAACATGATTGTGATCAATGATTTGGCTGTGTGTATGAGTGGTGAAACTGAAAGCTTTTTGCTAAGGATGTGCATCACTGAAAACTTAGTAACCTGTACATTTTTTGAAGAGTTACAAAGAGTTACAACTTCAATCAAGTACAAAATCCAAGAAGTTATTTAAGAACCAAGTTTTGTCCTTAACAAGACACTTGAAATCTTGGCAAGACCTCGTTCTTTTAAAAGCATCTGAAGATGCTACTAAGCCTCCATATGAATGCCTGTTCATCTGTACAAATTCTTCTGGGCATATGCCTTTTAGGCAAAGAACTGGCCTTTTTTTTTTTTTCCTGACACAAAAGCCAAATATATAAATATTGGTGGGGTGAGTGGAGGCAAGATCACTTAGCAATATGAAGAGATGAGCTGCATATATCTGACTGTGCGAACTACAGTGAACAAACGCTCTGAAAAATTTATTCATGCTCTCAGGTTGACTGTTTAAGTCAGGACACAATGATCAGCACATTCTTTTTCTAGAAACTAGTCAAAGACAGAGTATAGCCCACAGGCAAATGTTCCCAAAAAACTGTCAAGAAATGATCTTTCATACGGCTGTCAGTCATGTGTAAGAGCTGCATGTATTCCCTCGTACGGCAGCTGTTGCCAAAATCAGGTGCCACTGCACTTTTTTTCACAGTGAGGGAACAGTGATAACCAGTTTATACAACCTCAGTGCTGGGGAGTTCATCAAACAAAAACTGTCTTTGCTGAGCATCAGCTTAAATTTTACATCCATACTAATCAATAAAACTTTTTCTTGTTAAATTCAAGACTGCTATTTGGAGCCTTTGGAGATGTGTTGCCTAAACCTGTTTAAAGATGTCATCCAGCAGGATCAAATCCTGCTGTCTGTGTCTTTATACAACAAACTTATGCAAAAGGGTGTAGACATTGTGTCTTACCTGCAACTGAGAAGTAACTTGATTAATGCATACTATGAGTAAGATTTGGTGCTTTAGCTTATAAGTTCTCCAGATGAAAATAATTGCCGACAGATAGTTGACCACATCCATTAGCATCAAACTCTGTCATTCAGATTGGACCCATCTTGCAGCAAACATACAGCTGAGTGTTGTACCTGTATAATCCCTTCCATTCCCTAACTAAGAACATTCCCAGAGGTGCAGAATCTGTGACAGTAAAATCATTTCAGTGTGCAGATTTTCCTTGATGCTGGTCTTCAGTAGTGTCACTACAAACAAATTCACCTTGAATTTAGCACATTCTTCCAAGAAATTTGGAATGGAAGCCATCCCTGGTAAAATGTATCTCCTTTTTTTAGTTGCATAAGAGGGTCTCTTTCTCAGCATTTCCTATTTATTTTGCAACATCCAACAAGGTGTGTTGTTTCTTTTCACCTTATCCTCATAAGTTTGCTGTTTGATGCCTCTAGAACTTTGTCTTCTAATGGATTCAGGCTGGATTTCTCTCCAGAAGTGTCATATGTTTCTCTCAGTTTAAAACACTTTTCTATTAGCCTTTTGGGACTTTTTCTTATTGTCCCTATATACACATACTCATGTGACATTGCATTTTGCTTTATTAAAGTAGGTAACAATTCAATAACTTTATAAATTTCATTATTTTTAAATACTGTGCCATACATATACATATTAAATGTGTATTTTAACTACATATATAAATACAATTATGTGTAATTGCACAGCTATTTTTATATATAGAAATGCATACATGGTTTTCTGTGCCTATAGAAGTGACCAAGGAGTCATTACACAGTTGTACAGCACATAGAGTATAGATGTAACAAAATGGCATCCATAACAAAAGGGCTCACATTTTTGGGCTGTCAGAGAATCTTCCTTTTGTGGTAAACTAAAAGGTGTGCCTTAATCTGCCAGCCAACCATTGGGCATTCTGGGATCACATAGTATAGGCAGAGTCAAAAATGCAGCTCCTGGGAAGCAAAGGAAGATAGGATATGCATGTCATGTGACTGGAAAAGGTGAGTGAGTTCTAGGCCCAACCTATCACGTGAACATAAACATGAGTGTCATGCTATATTGTTTTCTTACTTTGCATGAAAGCTGTCCTTGAACTACTCACCAAGTACCTTGTATATCCTCTAATACCACAATCTTTAATGTTCATTAATGCTACACTCAATCTTTGTCACTTCTGCCTGACAGATTAAATGCTTTTTATTTTGAAGAAAATGAAAATACAATATGGAAGGGGATATAATTACATAACCCCTCAAAACCCATATCCACGCTGAGAGACTGAAAGCCTCAGTGCTTTTGTGCATTTGTGGAGATACGTCTTGTTGTTCTGCTCTGTACACCTAATGAGGAATTGTAGTTATACATCAATTATAAAGAAAATTTGTTTTTCTTCCTAGAAGTTATCCTGATTATTCTGCACTTTTGGGTTGGATTAAACTATTTTAATCATGGAGCTTTTGTGATGTTTTGCTTCCTTTCATGTATTTATGAAGTTAGTACAGAGGGCAATAAGAAAGCACCAAAGTACACTTTGAATGCTAGTCAGTCCAGATCTCCAGTCCTCTTTACCAATATATTCAATATATATTCAGGAAGAATTGAGAAATATTTTGTATGAAATAACTAAAATATAAAGTATGATTACACTCTTAAAAAAAAAAAAAGAAAAGGTAAGTAGTTGTGGGAAAAAGACGGGGAAGAAAATTAAAGAAAACTGGCAAGTTACATTTTGACAGACGAAAATTACAGTCAGCAAACCTGACTCCCCACATACAATACTTATTAAGGCAGGACAAAACAGAAGATGGAATAGACTGGAAAGTTATACAGTAATATACAGTTATAACAGTATGGAAATTACAGGGGAAAGTGTGGTTGCTACTCCCTGGATGGAATGCAATCAGCATGCCCAACTTCCCACACACAATACATGCTAACAGGGACTAAACAGAGGGTGGTGTGTAGACACCACTGACAGGCTGTCTTAAAATCCTTGTAACTCAGTGGTATCTTTTAGCTGATAAGCCACATAGCAGCTGTCAGCTGAGGGAGAAAATAGAAAAGATCTTGCTGTTGAAGCAGCAACCATGGCAAAATCATAGAAATAATATGGGCAGACACCTCTATACCAAAGTAGCCCACCTCCAAGGTGGGACCATTCTTCACAGAGCATGAGCTCTATGTTTTATTGACTGTATCTTAGAATTTTAATCAATCCATGGCAAAGGTATATATGACTAGAGTCATTCAAGCTCCCCACAAATGTAAAGACATAGTATAAAAAGGAGTTAAGAATGGGGAGAAGTTAGAGAAGACTGCATCGTAATTTTTGGGATCAGCTGACTGTCTGAACCTCTCTTCTCCCATAGGGAAGGGGGACACCTACTGGGTAAGAACCATATTCTAGGCATACTGAATGGTTATCTCAAGCTAGGTTAATTGGTGATTAGAGCTTTTTTGCATATTGCTTTGAATAAGTTTTTGTAGTCAGTTACTACCACTGGCAATCTTTGAACCTTAATCTCACAACTTTCTTTTACCGGTGTGTTTAAAAATAGTGTTATTTCACAAACTGTTAAAACTAGTGTTAGCCCTTCAAGGGCACTGGCAGTTGTCAGCAGCATGTAACATACTTGACTGTGGAGAATAAGGAGGGGGTCTCTCTTATGCAGTTGGTGTGTGTCCCTGAATCCCTGAACACGTTAGTCAAACCACCTTCCAATCTAGCAGGCTGCTCAGTGGAGACTCCAGGTAATGGGGCACTGGTAGACTGGTCAGGCACAAGAGTCTCAGCTTTCCCAGAGTGCTGAGAGACCAATAAAACATAAAGGGTTTGAGAAAATCATCTCCTTTTTCATTACAGTAGTTTTTGCTAATCATATAATCATTAAGGTTTGAAACGACCTTTAATATCATCGAGTTCAATCATTAACCTAGGATTACCAAGTCCACCACTAAACCCTGTTCCCAAGTGCCTCGTCTACACGTCTTTTAAATAACTCCAGGGATAGTGATTCAACCCTTTCCCTGGGCAGCCTGTTCCAATTCTTATAGCCCTCTTGGTAAAGAAATGTTTTACTAATATTCAATCTAAACATCCCTGGTGCAACTTGAAGCTGCTTTGATTCAGGAAAATCTCTTGTGCACTGCACTAGTGCACTCTGCTGCACATCATCCTAGTACCAGAGCTTCTCATCTCAGCAACTTATTATGCTTTTAAGCAGAAACGACAGCACAGTTATAACTCTTCTGACACTATAAGTATTCACAAGGTATTACATATTTGCATATTTACACAATTTTTATGAAATGACACTTTTATCTTACAAATTTGAAACATCTCCATACATATATAAGAACAATAGAACTCAAATTGACCTGTATGTAAAAATCTTTGCAATATAAAACATAACCTCCAAAACAGTGCTGTATTTCTTGTGCACAAATCTATTCTGGCTAGTTGATTTTTTAATAAAATATTATTTTGTTGATTTTTTAAAATAAATTTTTATAAAAATGAAAATAAAAATGCTCGGGTTAAACTCAGCTATCTAAGTCATAAAGTAAATACCTTCAATAAGTCACATATTCCTATTTGTTTCCTTTCCTTAGTAATTGTTGAAATTTTAAATTCATAATGGAACAGTCAAATACAATTAACTAGAACTGTATGATCCTATGGTCTACTTTCCAGTGGCCTAGAAAAATCAAAGCCACTGAAATGAGATTATAGATATGAACTCAAGTTTTTTATTAAAAGATGCTATGTTATCAGCGCCATTTCTACTGGTGTTTCTGTTTTCTTTACAGAAAGAACTCAAATCTTCCTCCACAACTGTAACAGTTATTATCACCCTTACCAGACAGGAACAATATCCTTTACAGAATATTTCAAGTGTAGCATAACCAGAATAATAATTCTGTGATGATAACTTCTTTTATTGACAGGCACAAACTTTTCTAACTAGATAAACATTAAGTAATCAAGACACTATTTTCCTACATCTTGATGTAAATTTTTTAGGTAACAAACACTTAACATAGATTATGTTAGGTTACTCATTTCACAGATAATGTTTATACCTCTTTTCAGTTTGGCACCCAGCTTCTATCAACCATGTTATGATTTCAGCTAAAATTTTTGTCTTTCTGTGTAGGTTCTGTTTGAAAATATTGCCCTATAAATATCTGAAATGGTCTCTCATTTTTATTTTCCCCTAGATTCTTCTTGCCTATCATGATTTTTTTTTTAAAAATTAACATTAGCAGATATGCAAAAATCAGTCATGTTGTCTCATTGCTTTCCTGGTTTTGAATATCTACCTATCTATAACCATCTGTTATATTGCATCATACACTTAGATTTTAAGTTCTCTCAGACTAGGAATATCTTTGTTCTCTAAACATAGTCTCCTGGACAAAATGTCCAGCACACAGCTCAATAAACACATCATGTTGTGGGTGAAAAATTGGCTCACGGGTCGAGCACAGAGGATAATAGTGAATGGGGGAACATCAGACTGGTGACCTGTCACTAGTGGGGTTCCTCAGGGCTCCATCTTGGGCCCTGTGCTCTTCAACATCTTCATAAATGACTTGGACACAGGACTGGAATGGATTAACCTGTTAATTGTCAAGACTGAGGGCCTCCTATATGTGTTAAGAAACAGGTATTTAAGTTATTGGCTCATAACCTGACCAAAATTTAGCTACCTGAAAGTTAGACTAACAGGAACAGAAGATAAGCACTCAAGTTTCCTATAAGATAACAGAAAGAAATACTTAGAAGAACTTGCAGAATGTATGCCATTGTAAAGTACTGTGAATTTGTGTGTTATCTCTGTTATCACTTTTATATTTAAAATAATTATGCAGTTTATAATCCTAGTTTATAATAGCATTTTTCTAACTGTAGACATCTAAACCTGGATAGGAAGGGTCTGTGGGAAACTCATAATGAGTAGTGATTTTCACATACGCCTCTTGTTCCATCTACTAGAGGATTCCCTCACATATACTAGAATGTTAATCAGGATAAACGTGTAACTTAGTGCTATTAAAAAAAAAAAAAAGAAAAATAAACATAATTTTGAACATATACTTACTTTTTTTTCAATTTTTCAGAAACAGGTCTCCTAAATTTAGACATCTGTAATGAAAACATCTGAGGGAGCATGCTAGGTCTTTATTGACAGTGGATGGATAGACTCTCTATGATGCAGCTCATGATGTTTTCAGATATCTATTTTGTACTAGATGAACTGTGTCTTAAAACTGCATATTTCTATCCATTTCTCTGTAAAGGATACTTAGATTTATTATCTCACTCTAAGGTATCTACTCCAAAGAAACTTACCGTCATATCACACATCTTCCCTGGAGTCATTGTAAACGTACTAAACTCAGAATCTGCTCAATAGCAAAAAAAAAAAAAAAAAAGTTTTGTTGTGGGGATTTGGGCTTTTTTTTTTTTTAACAGTAGGCAAGCACCCTTAATAGATTACAGTACTCTTTTCTCAACAGTAAAAATCTCAGAATCTTGAGAGAACTCTTAGAAAAGAAGAATCTTGGATGAAGCTGTAGAAGACAACAAATAAGTGAGACAAATCTAAAGAGACCACACCTCAGCCACTTAAAAATGCTCAAATCAAATTATAGTGGTAAAAAGATAGAGCTTCAGAAGAGCACTATCTGTCATAAGTACATTCAAGGACTTTGGGCTACATTTCTTACATCAAACTATGCAAGGTATTTGAAAAATGTGGACAAAACCCCTCTGAGGCTACTAGAAGAAGCTTACCAAAGGGATGACCACATAGGTATGTACATTATATGTTTATAGGACTTTGTATTTCACTCTAAGTAAAAATAATATAGTGAATCTTACAAAGACTGTTCTTAAGCTTAAATTTGTTTTCTCTATGTTGCTATATGCAATCTAAGTATTTATTCAAGGCTACTGAGCTCTTCTGAATCCATAAGTTCTCTATTCTATCTGCAAAATTTAAAATACAGGAGATGTTGTGAAGGCAGAGTGATAAAAATAATACTACAACACAAAAAATAAATTGTCGGAGCTTTTACTGTGCTTTCATACATCCCTGCTGACTTTTTAAAACCAGTTTGCCAGTGCACAACTATCATATATAGTTAGTTTAGATCCCAGCTCTTCTCAGTGCTAAATTACACAAAACCTAAGCATAGTCTTTAATAAAAATACAGCAAAATAATAAATTAGACTATACTCTCAGAAATAAGTCTAAGAGTATCAAAATCATAGCTTTGAAATTAGTTGGGAGTTCCTGAATGCTGTGTCTCTACAGAGAGGAAAGGATGAACTGAAAGGATGCTTCAGTTTTGGACTGGAAGACTTCTGATGTTGCTTGTTTCACACTCCTCTCTTTCTACCCCTCAAGCTCTGCTGACCTTTATTCTTAGAAAGAGGGCAACTCTGTCTCTGAACTTTCACCTGTCAGGAGTGGACAACTGCATAGATGCAATAAATCACTTAGTCCTCCTGATACTCTAGTCTAAATGGAACAAATTATAACAAATTACCCTTCTCTCAAAATGTGTCCTTAATAACATTTACTGGTTTTAATACCTTGAAAATGACATCCTCTAATGTCAAATTTAATAAAGCTGGTATGACTACCCTATAATCATAGAAGATAATTAAGCTAATTGTAGTACCTGAACTAATGAGTTTTACTCTCTTATTATATATATATATATATATATATATAAAATTTTCAGGACATGCTTTTAAATAAAATAAAATAGACAGCGTTTAGCCTAATTTCCTGAATTATATACTGTGTTTTCTTCTTGGTTTTTGTTTTGTTTTGATTATCATTTTTGTTTTGCTGGTTTTTTTTTTATATCATAAATGATTATACAGCAATTTAATTAAAGAATGTGTTTTCCTTGCAAGGTTAGATGTGTGAACTCAGTAGTCTCTGAATCTTCTTACTGCTCTGTGTACTGGATATCCCTGGGTAAATAAACAAAGAAGTTTCTTCTTAAGAAAACAAGAAAACAAACCACCACTAGAGGTCTGAATATTTCTGAAATTTTTTGTGTAATAATAACTTTCTTAGAATATGTCCATGAGAGGAATTTCTATGCAGTATAATTTTGGTGAAATATGGGGTATATTTTAGCACTTGCTGCTCTACACCACGTGCTAGACATGTTATAGGTGGATTCCAGCAGTATAGAGAGAGTTAGGAAAGCAATCTCAAACAGACTCAAGCCTTTGTATTAATATTCAGATTACTGTTTTTCAGTCTGAATTCTGGGAATTTGCAAGGTCTAATCTTGCAAGGTCAGTGAAAGATGGGTAGATGAAAAACACAGTGTTATGGGTAAGGCAGGAGAAAGCTATTTAAAGGTTCCTGTGAGAGACTGAAATAGTTTATGTCTTAAAGATTATGAAAATCACTGATTTTTGTCCACTGTAGCAAACTGTGCAGAGAAGTAACAGCTCACCGAAGTCCACCCTTTCCCAAATATGTTGACGAATTTGGACTGTGATGGGAACTTGAGATAAGATAAAGGTTGTACTATTGTCTAATTACCCCAGGAGAAGAATCCAAAGGTTTGAATGACTGGAATACGAATGGCTCAGACACCTGACACCTCAGGCTACCACCTGGGTGTTAAACAAGATAAGGAAAGAGGCAAATCCTGAGAGGCAGAGTAGTGTTTCTTTGTCCTTACACAAATGACTCTTCTGTGTGATTCCTCCAGGGAATACATCTGTATCTTGAAAATATTGGTCTCTGCTAATGGGCCATAACAGTCCCTAATTGACTCAACTGCATTAACATAAATGGCAGTTGTAATATCTCAGAAAGTATCAAAGACTCCTGAAATGCCCGGTGATCCAGTATTGTGTTACCCATTGTAAAACTCCCCACCCCAGGGGAGGTTCCAGAGGCATTTCTACCCAGCCTAAGCATAATAAAAACACACTTCACTCACACCCAGACATCTCTCACCACACAGGTTTCTTCCCTCATCTCATGGGATTTCCCTCACCACCATGGGCTTCTTTTCTCACCACACAGGCTTCCCTCACATCCTGGGCCTCCCTCTAGGGATACAGACTACAACCATCACTTTAACAAGACTGAGACTCTCATCACAAAGATCAACGGGGTTCCATTGGAATCCACAGAGTGGTGATATTTTTTCTAGGAAATTTTTCAAAGTCATCGGCATTTTTCAGGAGTGCAGCTGAATGAAGAACAGTTTTGCAAAATTAATTTTTTCTTTCAACACTGAGAAAATTTTGTTCTTCCTCCCAAAACATTGTAGTTCATAATGTTATAGATGAATTTATAATTTGCCAAAATCAAACCAAATAAGTATTTTTGTTATTTGATTAAATGTAGAAGTAACCTAGACTCTCAGGCACCCTTCCCCCTTCCAGTGCCCGGACCGCATGTTCGTGGCAGCCCCCCCTTCCCCTTCCAGTGCCGGACTGCATGTTTGTGGTGGCTCCCCCTTCTCCCCCCCGTACCCTGGTGCTGGCTGCGCTGGCACTGCACGACCCTTCCCCAAGCCCATGCAGCATGGGACCGGGGCAGCCTCCCCTCCCCCTTCTCTTCATGGTCGGCGGAGCTTCCGGCAAAGCCCGCCAAACCGTTTTTTTGGCATGGCCATGCTCCCCTCCCCCCTCTTCCATGCTACCCAAGCCCACACCACTCCAGACCCCAGGTGTCCGTCCCCGATTCGGGATGGGCGCTACCCCGAAGCCCTGTCGCACTCTCCAAAAGCCCTGGAGCTGCCTCCCCAACGCCCCTTCTGTGTCTGGGGCACGTCCAGTGTCCCCCCACTCTCACCGAGCCACACCACAGCCACCCTGAGTTCCAATCTGCAGTTTGCCGCAATCCGTGCCGGCGAACTTCGGCTACCCCTGCCGCCGCGGCAATGTGCCCGAGCCGGTCTGGTGCCCGGTGCAGCCGGCACTGCAGGGGTGTCCTGGCCGCCACCACTGCGTTCCCCCCTGCCCGTGGCCATCTCGGAGGAGCAGCCACACCGCTGCTAGTGGCAACCCGGCATCTCAGAAACAGATGCCGCATCTCTCCGCTTCTGGAAAAAGCAACGACTCCAGCCTCCAGCGCCTGCCGCAGATGCCTCAGAAGCGGAATTGCCACTGTCTTGGGACACCCCGACCGCTCTGGGCTGTGCTCTGCATGGACAGTGATTGCGCAATACCCAGATCTTACACAACGCAGAACATTTTGCAATACCTGAGCCCAGAGTCTGCGCAAAGGAGCAAAGCTTACATAACCATTGCAAATAGAGCATGCGCAAAGGGGCGTGACTTACGCAGCCAAAAGTGAATAAAAACTGGGCTCTGGCTCAGATCCAGTGCGAGTTTTGGTAGGGCTTAGCCTCTCCAAAACCGCCCAGCAATCTGCTGTTGCCTCTTGGCCTGCCTTCACTCAGAGCTGATATCACTGGGGTGTGGGTTGAAAGAGCTGAAATCACTCACTGCTTTTTCTAATAAAATTCACTCACTGTGGTTTTTTTTTTATTATTTTAATAAATTACTTAATACTTTTTTATATAAATAAATAAAATTAATTGCTGATATCACTCATCACTTCAACGCCTATAACAAATAGAGAAGTATCTTGCAGCTAAGTAACAAAAAAAGTAACAGAGGAAGGAGAGGGGGAAAGAGGGAGGCAAGAAAGAGAATAAGGACAGAAGGTAGAAAGAAGCTTAACACAGAATAATGTACCAACCTAGGAAACAAGAAGATATGTATAGCTCTATCTATATTTCTTTCCTGCTTACTTTCCATATGCTAGTTTGTCTGCAAATTTTGGGTTGTAAAAGTCAGACCAAGTGCCCATGTTACACTTGGCTCAGACCAAATAGTGTATACTCTATCCTTATGATGTAAGGATATAACAGATTTTGTGTATTTTGGTTCTATAAACATAAATTCAGAAAAAAAAACAAACAACAAAAAAACCCATAGCCTCTTTGTGTAGTATAATACTAACTTTGTGTAGCACTATACTCTCATAGTCATATAGTAAGCTCTAAGGTAAAATTAGTTACTCCTATGTAGTACAATAGACCTGATTCACATGCTATACTCATGCAGTGGAGAAAATAAAGGAAAACCAATGCTGATTATAATAAATCAAAAACTGACTGGCAGTTTCCAGACACTTGAAGGCTAGTATTTGTCTGATTTTATTGCTCAAAAAGATCTCTAGACAATATTTATCTAATGGTAAAAAGTATTATTCCAAGCATTTATCTGAAAAGTAGTGAGGATTTAACACAGATGGGAACTATTGTTAAAAGGGTTGCTGCCATGTGACTATCTTATGTTGCCAAGTAAGGAAGTTTAATAATGGTCTGTTTGAGTAGTTTGACCTCTAGGCTAGGAAGTTGAAGGATTTATTTTTATAGATGAAAACAGAGTAGTTTCTTTGCAAGAAATCCCACTGAAGATAATTTCCTCCAAGTTTATGACTGTCATGCAGAGGTGGTTCAGATAAACTACTTCTAGCTAGCTACTTGTAGCAAGTTTTTCTCAAGCTGCTTTTGCTGCCTCTTTACCTCATTTACATCTGTTGTTCCCCTCCTGTTTGCCTACTTTTTATGAGCTTAGATGTGAATTTGTCTTTTGTCATGGGTTTCTTTGATTAGTTTTTTTTTTATTATTTTGATAAGAGGAAGACTGGCTTCTGTTGGAAGCTACTGGAAGTTTCCCTCTGTCCTATAGAGCAGAGCCAATGAGGATCAGCTCCAAGGAAAACTTCCTGCTTTTGAACCATTAAGTTACGCCCCTGTATGAAAACACATTTAAGAAGTTGTGCAGTTAGAAATTGGCAGCCATGGATTAACATCACAACGCAGACATCAAGGTCAGTGCAGGAGGGAGAAACAGAGGGAGGAACCCCACCGATCAGGGAGAGGACTTAAAGCTATGCCCTGACTACCATGGTGATGACCATGGTGATTATAAGCTGTCCCCTCGAAACCCATGGGATCCATTGGGGTGCAAAGACCCCCCTGCCAGAGCAGGAGGAGACATGAAAGAGTCTCTTGCTTCATGGGAGGCCCCAAGATGGAGCAGAGTCCTGCAAAGATTGGCAGCCAAGACCCGTGGAGGGAGAAGCCCACGCTTAGCAGGTACAGCCAGCTTTTCATAAGAGGCTGCATCCCATGGAATGACCCATGAAAGAGCAGAGGATCTCTCTTGTGGGAGGGACCCCACAGAACGCAGGGGAAAAACTCAGAGTTATGATTCCCCTGTAGTGGTGATGGCTGTGGTGATGCAAGCTGTCCCCTTTGCACCCCACAGGAAAGCCCCCTGAGACAGAACTGTTGCTTAAGTTTTGGACTTACATCTGTGAATGGCTGACCCAAAAACAACTGACCGTAAACCTTCCATTCCCTGTCCCCCACACTGTCAGCGGAAGGAGTGGGCATGGACAGACCGAGGGGTGGTGGTGGAAAGGTGTTTCTAACCTGTTTCTATTTCTTATTTTAGTTTTTAGTTTGTTAGTAATAAATTTTGGCATTATTCTAAGTTCTACTTTGCCTGCGGTATTAATCAAAGCTCCTCTTTTGGTTGTTATCTCTAGTTGTAAACTCCTAGCTGTTTTTCTTTCCCTTCCCTCTGGAAGGTGAAAAGGGAGGGGAAGAAAAACCTTGTAACAGTTCTGCTGGACACCAGGCATTTTTCCAGGCTCAAACCACCACATCTTTATTCTTTTGATAAGACACTCCCATTTGATAATTGAATGGAAGACAAGTGGGAACACATAGGTGGCACAGTGGAGTAGTTGTGTATCCATGTGAGGACAAAACATTATAGGGACAATAATAATAATATCAATATTAATAATAATAATGATAATAATTATAATTATTATTATTATATTTTAAAAGGGGGGGGCAAATGTCCCACAGTTTATTTTAGTCTGAATCTCTTATAGGATGTGAATGGGCTGTATGGTTCCCACCATCCAGTTTCAGTGAAAAGAGATGAAACAAGAATCCATAAAGTCTGTGTAATTAACAGCAAAAAATCACATCAAATATGTACACTTAAAATGTCAGAGTGACCCTGTGGTAGACATATTATCTGAATGTCAGTACATTATTGCTCTCTAACTTACAATACTGAATCTCCAAGGTGACAATGTATGTGCATATGATTGTGGGTGTATTACACTTTCCTTACATCTGGTATGAAGAAAAGCAAACAATCTGTAAAGACAAACACTTTCTTATTTTTTCATACAGGGGAAGTGAGCAAACTAGAACATCATGTTCCCTTGCTCCAATCTATGTAAATGGAAGTTAAATGCCTCTGGAACAGCTAAGAAAATAAATTAAAAAAAAAAAAAAAGAGTTAGAAGAAGTAGCAGAAATCACTTCTTTGGCTCTGTTTTGAATCAGGCTTGGCATTCAGAGAAGATGCTGGGGCAGCTGCTACAGGAAACCAGGCAGGAACAGTTAAACTATTGTATAAAAAAAGAAGAAAATGACTGCTAGTTAAAAAATGCAAAGCCATAGCCATTGGTAATATACATGGAAATGTGCTTGGCAATAGCTGCAGAACCAAGGACAGAATGCAGATGGCTAAATGGCAGTGTTAGCGGCATCTTCTCCCACTATGCTCCCTAGGGCGAAACACATTTTTGAGATTCATGCCTTGTACCCATATTGTCCAGGGAGTTGATGTTCTGAGATTGCCACTGTTGCTTGAATTGTACAGTAATGATGTCTTTTACAGTAATAAGTACTGTATGTAAATAACACACAGCAACAACATCTAATGATTAAATGAATATGAAATATGCATAATTTGTATACTTCATAGTTATATATGACAAAAAGGATACAAGTTCTTTCCGTTAACTATTTAGGAGACTGAAGGTGAAAATTTCAGATGACATTCAATTTATGTACGTGCTGCTCAAGCAAAGTATTGTGAAGTCATTAACTAAATAAATCTTACCACATCCCCTGCTCAGATGTATCTACACTGGAGGATATGTGGAAAATAGTAAGCACTTACAGTAAAAGACCGTTCTGGAAAAGACTGAAGTCAAATGACTTGGGTCTTCGACACAAAGTTTAATATTGAAGTTCTAAATAAGTCCACAAGGTATGTGAAATTCATTCAAATGAAAAGTGAACTGGTTGTAAAATACCCCAATTGATATAAATAAATGTTTCAATTGAAAGCAATTTATTATGAGATCATGAGGGAAACGTCTTCACCACAATCTTACAGTAAGAAAACAGGCACAAAGCAAACTGCTGTACTATGCTGTGTAACTGAATGGTATAACATCCAGCAAAGCATAAAAGACTTAAATCTGTAAGAATCCACATTTCTGACATTACAGAAAAGGAGTAACACAAGATACAAACAAATTTATTAGGTACACTGTGGGACTTAAGCTGAAATGAGGCATCTAAAATTTCTTGAAATCTTCCTTTGATTTTCATTTGTCTTCAGAACATATAGCAGCAGACACTTCTGAAGGCATATGACTGTTTTAACTTAAAATTCCCTTGAGCACTTAGGGTAAGATTCATACTGCTTGACTTTAACGGTCTGAAAATTAAGCACCGAAATTAAGTAGAAGTGTTTCATTACCTAATCAATAAAGGCATATAGGTACCTTCAAAGCATGATTTATTCCACCTTAAACTATGATTCAGTATTAGACAGCAAGTACTACACATGGCTTCACATGAAATTCTTTCACATTTTTTGTCTGTGGTAGACCAAACATCATTGACTAACTGGTTATGCAAAGCCTACCTGTGTGTATCATCTCCTTTATGTGATCATGTTATTTGTTGCAAAAATTAAAAGTATCATGGTGTCCTCTAGTGAGACATAATCCAGCAAAAAAATTTTCAGAAGCTTTTTTATTCAATTTATCTATTTAAACACACACAGGTGAAACCACACAGCCGTTCATATACAAGTAATTTATTCCTAATTACAGCTTTGCAGCAGTAGTTGGGAGTCCAGTCCCAGTTATATGATTAGAAAGTAGAGGTTGTATGGACACATCATTTAAATTTAAGTGTTGGAAGAGCTCTCTCATAAGGTTTTGTTTCTGTTTAACTTGCCTGCAATTCTGAAGACCGTTCTCTCAAGCAAGCAGTTTCCTCCCACCTCTATACCGCTTAGATATGATCTGAGTTACAGGATTCTTGACAGACTACACTTTTTGACTTCTCATTTTAGCTTGATTTGTGGATTCAACACTACATCAGCTTGTCATTTATTGATACTCTTGAGAAATAGCCAGCCCTTTGGCTTTTCACCTTATTAGTCAGCCAGTCCTTGGAAAACTTTCACATAAAATTTTAACAGTTCAGTATTTCACTGCACGTTTAACACTTTTATGTTCTTCAGCCTTTTATTCTGGAAAGGATTTCTCATTCCAAAGGAAACCAGTAATTTCCCTATGTTTTTGTTTATTTGTTTTTGTGGCAGATCATTTGCATTACAATCGTAAACTTGTTTTCTATCACAAAGAAAATAACGGATCACCTAGCAGATGATTGTGTTTGCCTTCATCATCTGACTACATATGAACATATCCTCTAGGTATGTCAATCACTGCAAATTCAGCCAGTTATATTTCAGCAAGGATATCAACATTTTGATTGAGAAGAGAAGGAGGCAGCATGGTGCTCAGGAGAAGTGTTGTAGTACTTTTGACAATTTTTATGTGTGATGTGTATCTATTTCACATAGAAGGGAAAATATTCACAAAATCTGTCTGATTTTTCTATCCCATATCCAATAACCAAATATATCAAATAGACCATAGTGAAAAGGCATATTTGTGGCAGTTTGGGCTTGGGTTTTCATAAAGATATAAGGTATTGAACCTTGGTCTTCCATTTCTTCTGTTGATGAAAGGAACAATTCAATACAAGAGAATATTCTGGTTATTTTTCTGATTAAGACACCATCCTTAGGAGACAAGCCCCCACTATATTCTCTTCTTTTTGTTTGCTACTTTTTTTTCTTTTTTCTTTTTTCAGATGTCAGAGCAGAATGGTTGGCACAGTATTGTCTGAGAACAGAAGTTTATTACAACAAAGATAAACAGGGACTTGTGAGAAGTCAGAAGGAAAGGACAAAAATTACTTGACCTTTGAGAACTTTCTCTCCTTTTCTATCATCTTTCCTAATGTTTTTGCTATAGCTGTTCAATTATTTCCTTCTTTGAAGATAACTGTAATAAAATATTTTTACACACTGTGCACTGTACATCTGTACTTTTCCTCCTACTATCCATTTTTAGTTTTATGTCTTTATTTTTATGCTGCTGGGTATCTATCCATATAAACTTGTGAGACTGACTTATAGTGAAAAAGTACGTTTCTTGCATTCCTACAAATAAATTTAAGAGAAAGCTATGTTCAAATAGACTTCTTATTTTTGTTTCCTTACCTGTTCTGACTTAGCAAGGAGTGTGAAGAAAGCACAGTATCTGCCTACACTGAGAGGGTAGTGATCAGTAGCACAAAATCCATTTGGATGCTAATGAATAGTGGTGTACTCCATGGGTCAATACTGTATCCAATCCTGTTCAATATGTTCCCTAATGACTTGGATGATGGGGCAGAATGTGCCCTCAGTATCTTTGCTGATGACATAAAATTGGGAACTGGCTGATATACCAGATGTTTGTGCTGCCATTTAGAGGAAATTTGACAGACTGGAGAAATGAGCTCACAGAAACCCCTTTAAGTTCAGCAAAAAGAACTGACAAGTTCTGCATCTGGGCAAGAATAATTTCATACACCAGCACATGCTGAGGACCACCCAGCTGGAAAGTAGCTTTGCAGTAAAGGACTGAGGGTCTGGACACCAGGTTGAGAGGGAGTCAAGCTATTTTCAGTGGTGCCTAGTGGCAGAACCAGAGGCAATGGTCACAAACTGAAACACAGGAGGCTCCCTCTGACCATCAGAGGGATATCACAGTAAAACAATTTTTTACTGTGGGGGTGACTGAGCACTGGCACAGATTGCTCTGGGAGATTGAATATATGCTGAACATGGTCCTGAGCAACTAGCTCTTGGTGATCCTGCTTGAACAGAAGGATGGACCATATGACTTCTAGAGGTGCCCTGAAACTTCAACTATTCTGGGATTCTGCAATTTTGTGATTCTGTGTATGCACATATACACATGTGCCTACATAAACATATAGTATGGATGTACACGAACATGAGGTAAATGGAGGAATAGCCTAGAGGATATGTGAATATCCAATCATGTATGCACACACATATGAATAAAGAGAAACAGATGTCGGCTTGTATTACTGAACTGTTCTTATTTGCATTTCATGTAAACATTTAGGGGAGACATTGAGTGCATTAGGCATGTGAATAATATTAAAGACTACCTCTAAAAAACTGTACTCATCTTGCAGAATGAAAACTACAAGTGAGTTAGGAACCTAAAAATGAACATAAGATCTAAATATATTTTGGACTTTTGATAGGTATGATGTAAATGATCTATTTGTTTTAATAGGTTGCTGAATCTAAGCCTTAGTGATGCTATGAAGGTTTTATAAAAACAATTTTTTTTTAAACTATGTGTGAGATTAATAAGACAGTTTAATTGCTTCTGGTTTTTACTTGTTTTCCTTCTTGGTTTTGTAATAGTTGTTTGCTTGTTTGTTTTTATTGGAGTGGTACGGAGAAGTACTAGTAAAGTATTTTGTTGTACTAATCTCTAATAAATCGACATTGTTCCTTTAGGATTAAGTGATATGAAAAATCCTTGTTAATGTAGCCATATTCATCTACCCATTACAACTATTAGACTTTACAAACAAAATAGACTTCACAGAGCATATTTCAGTATTCCTTATTTCTTGGACCATATTATGTTAAAATATCTTGCTTGAAAAATCCTACATAAATATTTATTGAACTTTATCTTGTAAACCAACAGTATGTCTTGATAAATTGTCAGATTGTGTCCCAAAGTCTTACATCTTTGTAATTTTTTGTGGCTGTAACAGAGTTGTCAAACCACACTCTCTTAAATCACCAACCAACAAATAAATGTTTTCTTCAATAAAATTTTATTAAAGTGATCATGGTGTATAAAATGCAATTATAAAGATTTCTAAATGTCACAAATAAGTGAAACACTAGATAAAATATTAAATTTTAGTGGTAATGTAAGCTAAGTAATAATGCCTCTTCTTAACAGCCTGAAGTGCTAAGAAGAAATACCTGATTTTGCCTTTGATCTCTTTCTATATCTACAGATGGCTAGATGGCCCATGTCAGTACTAGTCAAGAGATGCTGTCAGAGAAGGAAGCAGAAAAGGCACTGAGTTAGATAAAAGATGTCCTTAAAACTGAAGAAGATGAAGCAAAAGAGTCCTGGTAAAGCATCAATTCAGGAAATGGGAAAGCCCTGCAAGGACATCCTACAATTATGAAACCAGGACAGTCAGAAGAAAAAATAATTAACATAAATAGGGGTTAATTCTTTGGACTATGATTAATGGAAAAATAACTTTAAACTAGTCAGTAATTAAAATTACACAAAATGCATAACTAAAAAACATTTCCTAATTTTTAGCAAGGTGATTTTACTGAGAAATTGTCCAGCTAATGGTGTTCTCTCTGCTGCCTCCCTTTCAAGTTCATTGTATGATGAAAAAAATATGGAAAAAAAAAAAAAGACTGTAAATTCCATGCTGAGTTATAAAAAAACCCCACAACTTTGGGACAGAGCATTTCAAGCATCATCAAAACAATTGATCTTGTGAAGGGTTTTTTGTTTGTTGGGGTTTTTTTAATGTAAATATCTTTGCAGCTCACAAAAATCTGTGATGAAAAATTAATGAAAAATTCCACACAATAATAAATTTCATGTATATATTTGTATAAACACAAAAGATCTAGAACTCGGCAAAAAAATTCAAATGTGAACTGTGCCTGTGGTCAACACCTGAGTAAACATGATACAATTTGCAATATGTTAATATTGTGAAAAAATAATGAAAAAATATAACAGCTTTTGACACTTAGTCACTCTTTAATGAACACTCTGTCCTTTCTTCACAGACAGATGAATAACTAAGCCTTTATTGTTGAAAGTTTCCCTGCACCTAAAGTTAAAGCTCATCTTTTAAAAGGCCTGGGAAAATTATACACCATCTAGATGACATCTGATTTGTTTCTCCCATCAAGACCATTTGTGTAAGAACAGTGGAAAAAAGTGAGTTTAGGAGCACTGGATTGCATAGTTACTGGCACCTTCAAAGGAGCAACACTGAAGAAAGCAGAAAAATGGCTAAACCAACCAGGAATCAACATCTCAGTATTACCTGAGTATGTGAAGCTTCACAGAAACTGAACACAATGAGAATGGGTGATATCTCATAAAATATATAGATGCCATGATTCAAACTGAAATGGAGGTTGTGACTGATGCTCTTGACAGATCAAATAATTCCATTACTCAGTTTTCAAAATAGTATCCTGTTTGACTACTTCTGCTTAGAGCAAATTGTCCATTTTCTTTTGAAATGCAGGAGTGTGGGATGTATCAGGTGCTAATTACATGAAAAAGAGAAGTGGTGAGACTGGGTATAAGACAAAAGGTCGACCTGCACAAATATTTAGTCTTCTTTGAAATACTTGAAGCTACTTGAGAGATTAAAGGAGAGCCAGTGAATATGAAACTCTTTAGAACAGGCAAATGAAGAGCTGGATATAGGACTTCTCAAGTAGCACCACAAACTTATGCTTAATCAATTGAATTTAGCCATGACAATTACCTTGACTACCTTTTCATTGACTATATCAGCAATGAATATTTTTCTAGGTATTCGGCATGAGGTATTTGGTTCACATATGAGTAACTCCCTGCATGCATGTTTGACTGTGGAAGACTCCGACAAATGTCTATGACTAAAGAGCAATCACAAATTTTATCAGCTTTTTCAATAATTGAGAATCACAAGGGGAAATTGCTTTGGAAAACAAAGAGGTAGTCATGGGCATCACAGAAAAGGTAAACATATATATATCTGTGAAGAGTTCTTTTTGATTTTATAGTCAGTGAAATAACCTTCAGAGCTTTCTGACAAATTTACCCTCACAGATTGATGTATATTCAACCTTTGTTCCTGATGAGTTTTTCCCTCCTTTAAATCTCAACAAAAGTCATTAAAAGTCTACTCATTTAGACATCCCTATACAATGCATGCATTCCATACAGTAAATCCCAGGCTGTAGTTCTCCACTTGACATTAGGAAGGTAGAGATTAAGATGAATCATATCATACCCTTATTGCCATGGATGCCTGCAACATTACTTTTGAGTTAAAGCAGAGTGAAGTTTCTTGTAAAATAATGCCCTCAGGTCAACAACTTAGCTGAATTTTAATTGCCAGGGCATGTTTTAGGAAGATACTCCATTTTATCATCTGCAGCTGGCTCATATTTGTGGGACTCAGACCCTGAGCAGCATATGTATGCATAGAGACCCACTTAACATCTGTCATACATGGCAGGGCATTCATCGTGTGATTGCATGTGTTCTATCTGCACCAGATGTATGCAAAGATTGCTGTGTTCTGGGTCCTCCCAAGGAATATGGCTTATACCAGGCTTTTTGGAAACTTTATTGCAAATATGTGATGTTGGTTTCTGTTTTATTAACAGATGCTACTAGGCTGTTACACAGTTGAAGTTGCATACGGGATTACCAAAAGCCTGCCATGTCATCTGCTGCTTATTGAAGCTCTTAACTTATCAGGCCTCTGTAATTGCTTTCTCAAGCAACTGACACATGACTGTCAAGGTAAAGACTTTCTGACATGCAATGATCTGTGATGCCATAAGCTATATGACCCTGCATCATCTTGACTGAAGTCTGCAAATGAGGGTGGCAAAGTCTTCTATGATTTAATGCATGGGAGAATATTTTCCACTTATTCACACTCTATAAAACAGCCATATGTGTACAGAAACAAAAGAAGGAATTAAAGAGATTAAAAAATATGAGAAAGGGATAAAGCAACAAAAGCAAATTTACTAAAACCAGCAGCATATGATTAAATTTTTTTTTCTTTTTTTTTTCTTTTTTATCTGAGATGTCTGGATGAAGGTATAGCTTGATATTTTCTACCTGTGACTCCACCAGATACAGAGACATTAATTTGCTATTCTTCTGATTTTCTTCTGTCTTTCTAAAAAGAAATCCAATACCAGGCCTGTCATTATCAACCTTCTATGTAAATTGGCTTGGAATAAATATCTCTGTTGAGAAGTTGTTTGTAGCCATTGCTTTCCACACACTTTTCCTCACAAATCATGTTAAACATGTACAGTGTGTTTTCAGGGTTTCCATGATCCCTTTTTGCCAGAAAATTTATAATTATTATATTATTCCAGCAAAAGCTAAGTGCACAGCTCTGATCTACAATGTGCTTAATTCATTCCCAGCAAACCATCATATTAAGATGAACATTTCCTGAACAAGTAAAAAAAAAAGCATTCCAACTTAATGACCCATATACTTATATTCTAATAACAGTCTGCATAAATTGTGCCACTTCACAAGCTCCAACTGCTACAGTTTTGTTCAACTTCATTTCCTTTTTCACCACTGATGAGTGCAGAAGTACTGACTAAGGAAGTCAATCAAGAACTGATTTTCTAATAATGATTTTAATATGCAATAAAAAATAGTAAATTTGAGAGAACTGTAAATAAAAAAGGTACACTAAATTAATGATAATGTAGTTCTCACAATATGTAGACTTCCAAGTAATATATTTATCTAACTACTGAATAGATCTTTTTTCCCCTACTGCTTTCTAAGGAGCAATGATCATACATAAGCAGAGTAGAGAAGGTATGTGAACCTCTCATCTTCGTAGTCAATCAGCTAGGGGAAAAGAGTGGAAATGTAACCTTTTCTTTTTATAAAACCTCCTGTAATATCCCCTGTGCCAGTAGATGTAAGGAAACATGCTTAGACTGGTTGACAGAGCTTCCTAAAACAAAGACTTTCTCAAAATTTTTGCTTTCTTTGATAGTATTCGTAACAACTGTGAAACAATTTGAGGAAGATGGAAGTAATGAATAAATGTTTATATGGTTTCTTACCAACTGAGAAATGAGAAGGACATTTGGAATTAATATCTTAGATAAAGCCTACTAAACTACACCTGAATTAGAGCACTTTGACTCAGAATCAATTTGGAATTAATGAGTTTGACATGGATGTAGAGTTTGCCTAGTTGTTCTTGACAAAGTGAAAATCTTCCTTTATGTTCTGTATGTATAAGCCATCATTGTGATGATGCCTGGAATTCTAGAAAACAGGCACTCAGAAAAACATTAATGGAGAAGGATAGATAAATACATTTATTGGAAGCTTACATGCAGTGAACACATATTGATAAAGAAGATAAAGCCCAAATATAATGAAAGGCAGAGGAATGTATAAGCCAGGAGTAAAAAAAAAAACCAAACCAAAACAAAACCAAAAAACAACCAAACACTGGGGGGCGGCGCTCTGTGCAGCGCTGGCCACCATGGCTCCCCTCCACCTGGCCTGCCCTGCAGCCCCTACACCTAGGGGTGGCCCCTCACACAAGGCTGAAAAAATCAATTAGTCCAGATCTTCTACGGACTCTACCATCTGTATTTGGGGAACAGGAGGCATTTTGCTTTTTTGGTTTTTTTACCTTCTTCAAATGCGATAACTGACATTTCTATGGGTGGTTCCTGAGGCTGAGACCCACTACCTTTCCTTAAATCAGGACATTTTATTAGTATTAAAAATAGATCCGCATATCTTGCTTCCTTCCACCATTGTTCCTTATGCAGGAATGACAAAAGCTGTAGAACCATATTGCTTTGCAAAGGCCCATAACCAGGCCAGTTTCCTCTCTATCCTCAGTCTATCCTTAGTATAGACTGGCCAAGTGCATGTACTTAATCTTATTAATTCTTGTTTGGTTAGGTCTTGTTCTGAACCAACAAAATTATATCAGTATTTCAATATCAACCCTAAGGGAAGATTCCTAGGAATTTCCTGTGCAACTGAATGCTGGAGACCCATATTTCCAAGTAAACTATAATCACAATAGTACCAGCAGTGGTGGTGAGGGGTGAGGCAGTGACTCCCAGTTTTGATGCTGTCTTGGCAAGGGAAGAGCACTTACAGGTGGCAACTGAGACACCAGAGCAGTTTCGGGCCATGGCAAAACCCCTCTCACAAACTCCCTGTGCCAGGTGAGCAGAATGATGTAATGGTGTGAATTTTCATCACTATATCTCCCTCCACCATGGATCTGTGGCAATCAGGATGGAGAGAAGATGAGATGGGAATGATATGCATAGAAGATGACAAGTGTGCTGCTAAAAAAAGTCTTGCTACAATTTCTGTTGAAACATTGATAGGTCTTACTTCAGGGTAAGGCATCTTCAATTCCCACCCTTACCTATGGATATTTGACTGAGGCCAGAAATCTCAATTACTTCACGTAGCTTTTCTGCATTAGATTTTTAGCATTAGTTTAGGCTCCATGAGAAAATAGACATGTGTTCTAACAAACAAAATAATTGTACTCCTCCAGTTCATGTTGAAGCTGTGCTGTTACCACATCTTTCTTCTATCTTGCTTTCCTTTTCTTCATTTATGAAGAGACAGTCCATAAACCGTATCTATTAGGAATTACTGCATGAAATATAATGCCATCTAATAATTCAGTAACAGCTGGTTGGTTATCATTAGGAAATTATTATGCTTTTTTTACAGGTTCATTTCCTGGTCTGTACTGTAAAAACTCATTTTTTACTTTGTGGTCTGCAATTAGACAGCAGAGGATTGACTGGATCAAGTAACACACGAAGTATCTCTAATAGAAATTCAGGTCAGTCAGTATACCCTCTCTTATGACTGAAAAAATTTGTCCTTCACCTTGCTTATGCCTAAGACTTTCAGCTATCTTTTATTACCTATTTATGGTTTGCTGAGTAGTGGCACTTAATAAAATTTCAGCTGTTGTAGACTGAACAGGCACAAAACGTGTGCCTTCTGCATATTCAAAAAAGATAATTTCCTTCTTTCTGGCTCAGGAAAAATTGTATTGTCTTGAAATTAGACACTTCTGAGCATTCTGCATCATTGAAGTGAATATTTTTCCCATACTGGTCAGTTCTTGGACTCATGGTTGAAATCTCCATCTAAATATTGGCCAGACAAAACTTAAATCAAATGCTATTTTGATAATAACAATAATATGTGCTAGAAAGGAAGTCACTTTCTTTCTACATGTATCAAATTGACTCTGGCTAGGTATCAGGTGCCCACCAGGCTGTCCTATCTTTCCCTCAATAGAACAGGGGGAGAAAATATGACAAAAGGTTCATGGATTGAGATAAGGACAGGGAAGTCACTTAACAATTGCCATCACAGCAAAAACAGACTCAGCTGGGGAAATAATTTAACTTTTTGCAAGTTGAGTAATAAAAGTAGAATAATAATAGCAAATCTTAAAACACTGTTTCCCCACCCCTCCCTTTTCCTCAGGCTCTGTTTCACTCACAAATTCTCTACTTTCTCCCCTCAAGCAGAGGAGGGGGATGAGGTATGGCTATTGCAGTCAGTTCATCACACTTTGTCTCTGCCAAAACTTTTTCTTCACTCACTCTATTCAAGCATTGAGTCCCATCCTCCATAAATTTCTCTGACATGGCTCCTTCCCATGGGATACAGTTCTTCATAAACAGTTTGGTTCCTTCTCATGGGGTGCAGTCCTTCAGGAACAGATTGCTTCACCATGTGTCTCCCATGGGGTCACACATCCTGATAGAAAACATGTTCCAGTTTGAGCTCTTCTTCATGGGTTAACAGATCCTGCTCCAAAACAGGGTTTCCATGGGGTCACAGACACCTTCAGGCATCCACCTGTTAATGCATGGGGTCCTCCATGGGCTGCACCCCATTGACCTCCATGGGCTGCAGGGGGACAGCCGTGGGCTGTAGTATAGGGAAATCTCTGCTCCAATGCTTGAAGAACCTTCTCCTCATATTTTCTTTCTCTGACTTTGGTTTCTGTTGGGCTGCTTTCTCACATATTTTCCCTCCTCTGTCCAGCTGCTGCTGCACGGCAGTTTTTACCCTTCTTATATATGTTATCACAGCGACACTACTGCTGTCACTGATGGACTCATCTTTGGTCAGTGGCAAGCCTGTCTTTTAGCCAGCTGAAACCAACATTCTCAGACATGGGGGAGCTTCTGATATCTTTCCACAGTAGCCACCCATGCAGCCCTCCCACCTCACTACCAAAATTTTTCTACATAAACCCAATACAGTAAAAAGTAAACTGCATCAGGCCCTGAAATCAAAATGAGAGAGAATGCCTATTTTTCTAGGTATGTTTAGTCACTTTAGCATGGTATTATTCTAAAACATATTTATGGTTTTTTTATTGATATAGAATCAGGGAACTAATACACATTTGGAATGTGATCTAATGAGTTTCACTGGAAATTTGAAATCTCTGTTTATGAGAATATATTTTCACTTTAAATTAAACCTTTACAATGTTTTGAAGCTAGGTAAATTTTAGTCTAAAACTCCATGAGCACTGTAATACAACCAATGAATCACAGAAAATAGGATCTACAGGCATAGTTTAGCATATAGTTGGTAAATAATAGAACCTGAGATAAAATTGTTTGCATTGGCAAAAATCAGGGACTAATTCATAAACAAACAAACAAACAACACCCCCCCCACCATTGCTTTGTTATAAATTTGCAAGTTCAAATCCATTCACTGAATTGAATAAGTACAATAGTCATTGGTGATAATATTATTGGTCTTTTAATCTGGAGGTTTCTTAGTTCTGCTTGCAAACAGTTTATGTTTTGAATGAAGTGCCAGATGACATGGATTTCAAAATGATTTTGCTGAACTAATGGACCTTTGCAAATTCTTCATATCTTTTTTTATAATAAGAAGTGAAATACCAGGTGATAGAAATTTTGCAGCTGCTGTGTTCTTGCATTATCAAGGCAACTAGCTGACATTTTAGGGTAAAAAATGGTAGGCTGTATGTAGCATTTGCAGATCAATACAATATATTTGCAATAGCCTCTGCTGTTAAATTAATATTACTATGCAAACTTCCTTATTACTTCTTTCTAAAAGCACTGCTTCTCAAATATCTAAAGTGCTATCACTTCTGACAAAATTATCCCTGCTCAGGAGTAAATAAGTATTTTCTATTTTCTTAACTTTTGGTTAGAAAGTAGAACCTTGGGTACTACTATGAAGACAATTTGCAGAAAATGGACCATAGTTCAGAAAGGTGAAAATAAAGTCATATTCAAGACAGCTGCATGATTGATGACTCTGAAATAATAAGTATTAAGTTTTCAAAAACTCAAGAACTTGAGTCATCAGCAAATGTCAACAAATTCTATTCAGAAAAGGTTGTTCAGAAATTGTCACCTAGGCTTATTTTGTTTTTCAGAATGTGTCAGTGTTAGCAGTTTCTCAGTTACTGTTTCTGAATGATTACTTCTTTCTATTTTTTTTTTTTTGCTAGCCAATAACATTTTGATTAACATTTATAATGAAGGACTTTCCTTGACGAAGAGAATACTTAGAAATATTTATATTACACAACCAAAGACTATAATTTTTTCATAACAGAACATTTTTGAAGACTACAAGGTCATAGAAGATCACGAATTCCAGTGGCTGGCTAAGCTACAGAGAAATAAGCAACAGGCTTATCTCATTGCAATAGGCATTTTGGATAAAATTCCATCTGGCATATGGTCCCAGCAATTCCCAGCTGGTGAATGCTCCACTGCACAGTCTACAGCAACCCCTGGTGGGTTAACACTGGGCTGCAAATCAAAAAACTGCTTCTGGCTTTCCAACAGACACTCAGCTGCTGAAATTCAGCACATCAGAAGCTGTATGAGTAAGACTCAAAAAGTTCAGCACTAATGAGGAAGAAAATATAGTTGTAGCAAAGGCACAAAATTATTCATGCTGCCTTGATGGGAAATTAAACTTATTTATCCTTTGCAATCAGAAATTAGATCAGTTCTTGAGTAAGTGTTAAGAGTAGCAATGGAGAGTTGTACAGTGACTTAGAGACATAAACACTAGCATCATCTTTTGCAACAGCTTTCTCCTTAACACCTTGTATGGAGAAAGACTGTCCACTCATCTATGTTGATTTATGTGCTCATATACTTAATGGGTAGTAACACTGAAGGACTTTTTACCATTATGGATTATCTGTGTGATATGGAACACTAAAAAACCTCCCTCAAAATTTTGTGAACAGTCTTTAGGAGACAAAATTGAAGTAGTAAAATTCCAAATTTGAAAATGCAAATAGGTATGTTAATGTAGTTCATGTCTCTTTCAAACTGAAAAAAAATATAAATCTTCGTGAATACAGACACTTGCAGTGGGGATTCTTATTTTGTTTAGTGTGACGACAATGTACCTTTCACACTTCACTCTCATCAGGAAAAAAAAAAAAGAGAGAGACCTTTCACCTGACAGAATTCTCTCTTTATATAGATTTCTAAAAATGTAGTGGTCAATGTAGTGGAGAAAGAAGCTCTTTGTGTTTGTCTCAATAAAATATTTGTGTCACTAAAGTATAAGCATGAATTTCTGGCCCACTAAAATGATTGTTTGTTTACTTTCTTGTAATTATTAACTTTGCAGTAGAAGATGTCTTTGTCATTCGATTTCTTTTTTCAATGAAAAGTACTTATCATTAAAACCTAAGAAAACTATATTTCCTGGAAAGCAAATGCAGAAAATAACCATTTGACAATCTTTATAGTGGACAGATTTTATGATGAGACAAGCTTTTAAAGTATACTAATTGTTCGTTAATATCTATTACATTTATAATCATTATATTAATTATAACTGTCTGATAGCATTGACTTAATGAATTGTCTGGATGCATAAAACAAAGTAAATTTCACAATTTACAGGAGTGAACACATAATGTTAGATTTATGGCTATGGAAGTAAGGCAAGTAATTGAGTATGCATGACTTTCTATACTAAACATATTTCACATGAAGGCAAAATAAGAATGAAAAAAAAATTCTCTGCAAAATATCAACAACACTATTTAAGAGATCCAGCTTCATGTTTTTCCTAAATACTTCAAAATTCAATATAGGAAAGGGAATATTTTTTTTTCTTGGTTTTGGGATGGTTGGAGCAGCAAAGGCAAAAACTGAATCTATTTGAAACGTTCTCCAACAGAAAATGGGTTTGCTGATTTTTGTTGTTGTTTTTTAAATTTAGTTTTTATGTCATGAGTAATATCCCTCTTAATATTTTGTGTAGATTGTGTTTTATTTTCTATTCAGTTGCATACAGCTCTACAAATGTTATAGATGTAAAGAAAGAATACACTTTATTTCAGTTACTGATAAATACTCATAGTAATTCCCAGTCTAAATTTCGTATCTACGGTTCTGTCCTCTACCTCCATGAATTACACAGCCCATCTCCCTCACCTTGCAATGCTGTCTCCCCAGTTTTGTTCATCCATCTACAAGTCAGCAGTATTTTTCATCTATTCAAAATTACATACAAATGCTGTCTAAGCAAATAAACAAAATAAAACTTGGCAAGTGTTCTTCAAAGTATGTCACTTAAACATGTGGCTAATTAGCCTATCACACTTAAATCTAAGGAAGGGAACCGGAGAAAACAAGGACTATCTCTGCTCTGGCTTCACAAACAGTTGTGTAAGACCAGAACTACACCAGGAATACAAACTTACATCCCTATGAGTAGGTGTTAATACCAAATATTTCAAGAAGGCTCTTTCCCCACTTCATTCTTAGAAAATGCATACTTAATCTGACTTAAGAAAGATTTCAGAAGTTGATTAGTTGTGATGGTTTTGTTTTTTTTTTTAATAAACCCAAATTTAACTTAATTACACAAAATGTCTACAGTGCTTATTTTGCTCTTGGATATTATTGATAATATCAAGGTAATGTTGCTGTAGAAGAGTAAACTTATGAGAAAATTGAAGCCACATGAAGTCTCCACAAGCAATCAGGCACTAACTCCCCATCCCTGCAGGAAAAAAAAAAAAAAAGAAAAAAAGAAAAAAAAAGTGCTCTCCTTTTAATGCCATCCATATCCATCTCCTTGTTTTGCCAGAGAACAGCTTGTTTTTCTCTAAACTATGATCTTGTTTTTGCTCCTGATGTGAGAACGAACCCACATGCAGTGCACAGTGGGTCTCAGGCTTGGAGTGTACCTTGTGGTGGGGCAGGAGGTTGCTTGAAGTATGAGCTGGAGGGTGCCAGCAGCTGTGGCAAGGCAAGGCATGCATCACTCTGCATGGCCAGGGCCACTCTGCACGTGCCTCTGCACTGAGCCTGGAGAGGCAGAATTTCTCTCATGTAGCTGTAGTATTATTCACTCAGTTTTAACTCCTTATGATGAAAGTTAGCATCATAAGGATGCTAACTTTATGGCATCTAGCATCTTTATAGTAACTAACTTTTATAGCATCAGTGTTTGATTCCTTATTTGCAATATTCTAGTTACCACACATCGTTAATACTGAATGAGAAGTTAATTTTTGCTGAATTTCTTATAGCAGCTAGTTTTGCATCTGCAGAAGGGAATTTAATTTCTTCTTAGCCTCATCCAATATGTAATTTTAAGGATCCTGTTTGTGTCAACAGGCCTTGAAAAACCAATTACTTTGTATTAGATTTTTTCCCTTCCTTTAAAGCCTGCACATACTCCCTAAAATTAGCTTCACTGTGGGCATAAGTGATGGACTATATTTCTAAACAATCACATTGCCACTGGAAAAAAAAAATTATACTTTTCAATATCTGAAGACTAGTTTGTAACTGATTATAGCATTCCTAGACTTTTGATCATGTATTTTATTTTTCTAGTAGTTTAGCTAAATCTTTTTATCTTTTTCAAAAAGTTCACATAATCACTTTTCTCTGAGTCTAGCAGTTATATACAGAGTGGAATTTGGGTTTATATTCCACTGCTGGTTTTGGACAGTTTCAAATTGCTTATCCAGAAAAACTATTCTTATTCATAAGTTATGACATCAAGCTGTATTTTATAAGGTGATCCTGTCTCTCCATAATCATCTTCAAACTGCTTAGATTATTTGATGAAAAAGCAGTCATGTCTGTATTCCAGGGGTAACATTTGTTTTCAACAGTAGACTTAGTAACTGAAATTCTTTTGTAGAGTATTGAAGAAATCCAGACAAAACTATTAGACATATTATTTTTTGATGTGCTACATTGAGAGCAGCAGCAGATATCTTGTATCTGACCTTTCAAAAAATACCTAACACTACTACCCTTTACTTATTTACTGATGTAATTCAGAAACACTATGATTTACATGCAAACAGAATTAGTGTGACTTAATTATTGATTAATTGATTAGTTGAATAAATCTGGGCAGATATTTTCCAGTTTATATTGTAATTCTGGATAACGGGTACTTCATTAGAATACAGAAAATTATCCAAGTGCTTGATATACTGGTTAGTAGTAATTCAATAATCACAGTGCTTTTATACCTTAGTCTCTTTTTACATTAAAACCCAAACTTTCAGACCTAAGTAAATAAATTTTAATCAAAATGAATTGACAATCAGTAAGACAAAATGCTTACTGCTTGTTTATATAAACACGGGTCTTCAAAACTTCTTCAAACAAAAGTAAAAGCTGAGTTCATTAGCTTGTTAAACTTAGTCTAAGTTAACACACTGAAAGGTAGGTATTTTGTCTTTTTCTCATTTTATTTCATGGCAACAAATGCAGATGGGTGGAAAATTATTAGCTTGGTCCAAAAAGGTTGGCCATGGGAAAACAAAAAGGGCAGATGTAACTAAATTAAACTGTTCATTTCAGATCAGTTATGTCACTATTTTAATATTAATTTCAGTTCATGAATCAGCTACCTGTTGAGCTCTTGTTGACTGCTCTTAGTGGGGATTAATGAATGAAAAATGCTGAACCACAAGTAAATAAAATGGATACTTATATCTCCAAAATATGCCCTTTGTATACCCAGTATTTATCTATATAAAGAAGAATTGCTGTCAGTTTTTAAATAAGCAAATTGTGAAGGGGTTGGTTTATAAACAAGGCACTCAGTGTACAAGAAAAATTTGCAAGTAAATGTTTCATGTTGTTTCCTTGACTAAAATATTCAGCAGTTTACTGAATGCTGGGTTTATATTTATTGACTATTTTGTTGGGTAAGATATATTGCTATCAGCTACAGTAATAATTTATAGAAGACACCTTTTGCTTGATGAAAAATGATAGTTTCTAATGAAGGAAACTTCTAAGTACTTATGTTGAAGTTGTTTCATTATATGAAAGTTCTTTTTCTGTCATTTTCATGATATATTTAATATGTCATTTCATACTTTCCATATGCCAGATGTTTCAAGACCTTAATATTTATGTAGTCCTTTGATGGTCTGGTTCCAGTATGTCCATGTCTTTCTTAAATGGGGGTGTCCAAACCTGTGTAATGCACTCCATTTCTTTCTTACATGAGCGAGTCCACATCTGCACAATGTACTCCAGATGTGACCTCAGCAGTGATGAGTAGAGGGGAAGGATCACCTCCCTAAACCTGCTGACAGTACTCCTTCCATTGCAGCCCAAGCTGATTTTGCATTTCTTTGTAATAAGTCAGCGTTTCTCATTCATCTTCAATTTGTTGTTCAGCAGGACTCTTCTCAGGTGAGAAAAATAATATTTCAAGATAAAAGAGACACTAAACCAAAAGTAGAAGAGAAAATGTCACTGTGTTACCCAGCAGTATAATTGAAAATATTTTTTTAAAAATACTTTAACTCAGAAAGCATGAAGTACGACTTCATTTTAAGACTTTATTTATGCCTTAAGATATGGAAAATGGAAGAGACTCCATGTTTTAAAATGCAAAATCATGACCATAATAAGAAGAAGTTGTGAAAATGGAAATCAATAGTTCCATGTTGGAAAAAAACACAAGGCTTTCAACACAGTGCAAAAGGTTGTGCCCACAATGGAACGGCTGTGTGTGGAAGTCAGAGCATGAGCCAGGACACAGCCATGGGGAGAATTGGAATTAGTTGCTTATTTTCTCTGGGTCTGTGGTTCTCACCACAGCTGGACCAAAGGGTCAGGCACCTTTCCTGGTGTGAATGCAGATTCTTAACGGAAGGTATCTATGCGCCATAAAATAAGAATCCTAGAATATAAATTGGAGGAAAGTTTACCCTAGGGTCTGATTGGACAAAAATTGAAAGGAGCTAGGCTGTACTGCCTTTGACTAACTTCACATTGAACACTTGGGAAATTTTGTAACAGCCATTGTCTCCCACAGATGCATATTGGCATGTGACATGTACCATAGGCTTTATGCTTTAATCTAATAGCCTACCAAAAAAAAAAAAAAAAAAAAAAAAAAAAAAAAAAAAAAAAA